>JANJGK010000012.1:43697589-43700089 GCA_039081455.1 Macrobrachium rosenbergii | reverse complement strand
GTAAGGAGAGGAAAAGATTGTGTGCACAAAATTATACATGTACCGACTCAGTAAAGTATGTAATCTGAATATTCCATTTTACACAAACTGAAAACGATAAATTGCTATTACGCGTACCTTCTTATAAGCCCAGCCACTTCTTGGCCAAGGGTTTTATACCAGTAGTTTGTATTACACAACGATGGTTCCTCATGCAAGCACTGACCACGTCCTCCATTGTTCAACCGCAAGACACCATTATTTTATTGTAATCTTCTCGTTACTTGACTCTTAATAGTCATTAAGCTTCCGATCGGGGGATTTTTGTCAAATGAGAAGACAGTACACTTTTCTGCTGACCACCTCATTTCCCTACAATCTGTCTCGCTGTAAGTCTTTTCCCACCCCTTCCACTCACCTTCTCCCTCTCCTCTCTCTTTGGTATCTCTTTTTTTTATTCTAGCTTGCAAGTCACTCTATGATGCTTGTTATGTAAACATTGGAATCCGTCATCAATAAGGTTAACAGACAGATTTTTCTTTAGCTAAGATTATTTTTCGGCGACAATTTTAAGTTAATTTATTTTCATTCCCTACTATAAATTATGTAAACTTACAAATGTGAACTGAGTACACAGCGTGTGTCTAGGTATCTTTGTGTAGTTTTCATTGCAGGCGTATTTCTGAGAGAGAGAGAGAGAGAGAGAGAGAGAGAGAGAGACAGAGAGAGAGGTTTTCATTCATACTCTGCAGAGATACTAGCAGTTATGAACTCTCCATTCCAGTCCAAAACTTCGTCTAAGTTTTGTAGTTTTATTACTCTTGTCACAGATAAAAAATAAATAATCATAGTTCATGTTTTATGCTATCGTAGAAGATCTGAATCATGTAAACTAATACGAATCGATATATAAATGTGATTATAAATGTACGTGCCATATGATTGTCCTTTACCTCTGGTTCTGCATAGAATACGGGCTGAAATGTGAACAACAAGGTCGTTAGATCTGAATTTGTGCTCATGCTAAGTTCTGTTCCCTCTAAATTAAAGAACCCTCAGATAAAGCCTTTTGCACTTTGCCCTTTTTCCAGTCTTTCAGCTGTCGGTGTCGACTATCTGCAGATTTCTTCATCAAGTCGATAGGTTATTTTTCATAGCATGTTTATAGTTTTTGTGTGTGTGTGTGTGTGTTTAGTTCAAAAGAGAAATGACTGACAACATAGCCAAATCTGAATGACAAACTAAGAATGAAAATGGAACATGGAAGTGTCACGGAGTTTTCAACGGTAACCAAGGAAGGCCATTCACGTTACTACGTCCCGTTTCTAATTCGTAACTTGAAAAGGTGCACATGAGCCAAAGACCCACCTCCGGGATTAAGATGTACAAGTATGTACAGGTTGCCAAGACGTTTCCTTTGACGTCATGATCGTGCGAGTGCCAAAGATAAGAACTGAGATCAAGGTGTACACTTCCTGCTGTAGTATTGTGACTTGTCTTTTGAAGCCTTTTGAAAGCGTCAAGCTTATTTTCTTCCAGGGGGAGCAGAATGGCTCTCCATTCATTCTCTCCTTCATTCATACAGCTTACCGAGGGATATCTGGATCTCAGGTGGAATTAGAGACACTTTCGATTTTTGAAGTGCGAATTAAACCCTTTCGGAAAAAAGGATCACTGTTTTCTTTCCTTATGCTATAGTCATCTTCTTTTGCCGGTTAATTGTAGAGGGGAGGGGAGGGGAGGGGCTCAGTCTCTTTGAAAAATGATTTCATATTGCATGATGAACTCTCATCGTTTAATCCTTGCCTAGTCAACTTACGTGCGAATGTCAGTATCGTTTACCTAGACATTTTGCAATTCCTTCTGAGAATCCTTTCAGTGACACCTGCGTTATTCTCTACTGGTATAAAGGAATGCCTTCTATATCACCGTTATTTCACTGTAGAAATTTTTAGAAAATTTTGCATCTGTACTGTATGTCTGAATTTATATTGTATTACTCATGTCTGTCCATCCAAGCACTGGCACGGATGCTGATTGTAACGATGACATAATTTGAGTTTACAGTGTTTACATTTCTTTCAGTGCATATAGTCTCTCTCTCTCTCTCTCTCTCTCTCTCTCTCTCTCTCTCTCTCTCTCTCTCTCTCTCTCTCTCTCTCTATATATATATATATATATATATATATATATATATATATATATATATATATATATATATATAGACATAGAGAAAGAGAGAGAGATAGAGAGAGAGAGAGAGAGAGAGAGAGAGAGATGGGATAAGTCACTTTCAATCGTTGGTTTTAAACCTGGGAACGTTCTGAATTTTGGCGGGGACGAAGCACTTACCAATTATGATTCCCCTTGAGTGTAAGTTATTCCCAAGGAAAAGTGAATTGGATATTAAACGATATTCATGGCTTAATATTTGTGAACAGAAAAAGTCACGAGTGTATAAGTGATTTTATATATATAAATAACATAATATATATATATATATATATATATATATATATAT
>JANJGK010000012.1:43677589-43692589 GCA_039081455.1 Macrobrachium rosenbergii | reverse complement strand
GGTTAACAATGGAGGATTAATCCAGTATTTGAAAACCACACTGCATGACTCGGATGTTAGACCGGGCTTAGATAGTGGCATTAGGAGGCCTGTCCCGTCAACTTTTACAGCTAAAACTGGTCAACCCCAAATTCTTTTCATTATTTAGCAAATTATAATTTTATTATATGAGCTCTCGATGTCTATTTGATTCCTGATACCAAAATATTTCTTGTTTGCAAATATCACATTGTACGAAACGCAGTTGAAGATTTTAAAATTAATTACTAAAACCAGTGTTACTTCACCGCGAGTTTAGATAACGGTACAAACGTTTACTTATATATATATATATATATATATATATATATATATATATATATATATATATATATATATATATATATATAAAACAGTACACTTTAGCAGAATCACTTGTTAAACTGAAATTTAAAAAAGAGCTAGAGAGAGAGAGAGAGAGAGAGAGAGAGAGAGAGAGAGAGAGAGAGAGAGAGAGAGAGAGAGAGAGAGAATTGGTAAATATGATGCTTCTCTTCCCCGTCTATGATTCAGTCATCAAACCTTTCGAATGAAAGGTTTGATGAAAGTAGTGTATCAAGTTGATTTGACAAATTATTGGAGACCTAAATAGTTAATCATTTATGCATGTGTTTATGAATACGAGGTGATGTCCTTAATATTAATTTTCCCATTGAAAGCATCTCCCAAAAAGGCATTGATTTATCAATACTGCCTTAATTAGCGATTTACAAGAGCTCACTTTTGATATCAAAATTCAATTAGTGTTTACACTTGGATTCGAGCCAACCGCTGAATCGGTCTTTACCCTGATTGCTTTGTCAGTTGCCTTATCTTGTTAATGCGATTTCTGAGTTTGCTTCCCGGTTGGTGGACTGATGGCGACCGTAATGAAATTCAAATTGAGGTTGAATCAGTCTTTTGGTCGTACTGGGAACGGTCATGAATGGCCATATGTTTTATAGGCGTTTCTCTTTTCCTACTGGCCTTTGTATCAATCGCGTGTTGCCTTGGCAAGTTGAGATGTTTATATATATATATATATATATATATATATATATATATATATATATATATATATATATATATATATATATATATATATATATGTATGTATATATACGTATATATATATATATATATATATATATATATATATATATATATATATATATATGTGTGTGTTTGTGTTTGTGTTTGTGCTTGCTTGCGTGTGGAACGAAGTTTGATGATGTAAAATAGTATACTTGTTTATTTTCGAAGTTTACAAGTACCTTTGTAAGTTGATTCCGAGCTGTATAGATGTAAAGCAATAGTTATTTTATGTTTATCAAAATTACCATGGGTTGCTGATATCCTCATTCCATATTTTTGCAAGCTTATGTTAAAATTTCTAGATTGTGTCCCAAAAGAGTGACTGCATCTGTAATTGCTAAGTTTCACTTTTTAACTTGAATGTTGTATGACCAAGTAGTCTGCTTCTGTCTGTCTGTCTCTGCCAAACACAGTTACACGCCCACTTTTTTTTTTGTAAGGGGAAAAACATATCACGTCAGTGAAGTCGGTAACGCACATGTTTTCTTGGGTCAACGTGTTAATTCCAGTACATGTCTGGATTAGTGTAGAAATCAGTTTGTAGGTATGTTGTTTCCCCTGTTGCACGCATGTACATGTATGTTTGTATTTATATATGTGCTTGTGCTTATATAAAAAAAACATTTTATGTAATTATTTGCACTTTGCTGAAAACGACTTCAAGTCTTTCACCTCAAGCAAGTTCATCAGCTGTGCTTTCATATCAAGGCAAGATCCGGAGTCTTACTCAACCTGTAAGGAATGTTGTTGATCGTCAGCCTTGTGCAACTTTTTGTTCCCTCGCATTGCTAAGTAACGACAGCGCTCTTGAACGATTTCCATGAGATGGCCGAAGAAAAAACTCAAAAGAATTGCAGTTCCTGAGAGAAGGAAGAGCTGGCATAATTCCTTAGGAGTTACGTTTGTCTTCCCGAAGCTTTCAAGTGCCTAACGGGACAAATTATGTGTCGCAGTATGCATACTGAACACATCTTGAGCAGGGATAATTTTTGATAATTTTTTTATCTTCTTTATTTAGTTTCATTTTGTTTTATTTTACTATAAATCAGTAGTCCTTTTTTTATTAGAATTAACATAAAGAAGGTGACATTCTTCCGTTTCTCTGCATTTCTTTTGTACAAAATGTGGGATTAAAAGCTCGAAGTCATAAATTAAGATGTCGTCCCAGCAGTCGCACAACAAGTCTGCGTTCATCAAGAACGCTCTACTGCGTGTGCAAATTCTCGTTTGTATGCACACATTTATATATATGTGTGTATATATGTAGATATATAAAATTTTATATATATATATATATATATATATATATATATATATATATATATATATATGTATATATACACTTACATTTTATATATATATATATATATATGTGTGTATGCATATATAAACAGTATATATAACAATATTATGTTGATTATTCACACTTCGGAGTGGCTCTCAAGAAAATGATCACTGCCACACTTCCATTGTGTGGAATTATGTATATATATACATAATGTATAAACAAACACACACACATATATATATAATATATATATATGTGTGTAGGTGGATATGTGTGTGCAATTATTCATACATACATATACAAACGCAATGTGTTCATTTATTCACGGTTTTCTCAATGATATGGTCGGAGAGTGAGTCATGGAGGAAAAACGCAGCAGTTCCACCAGTTTTTAGGTTGTTCTGGAGCCTGGACATTATTTAGCGTGACTGAATACAGTACATATCGAAACGCTGCATAAGTTGATTCTTTTCAATTAATGGAAAAGTCATAAATTGAAGCGAAGGAGCCATTCTAAAAAAAAAAAAAAGGACTGAAGGGTTTAAAGTCTTACAGTATTTGTGGATGTACAGAAAAAAAAAATGAATTTTCTGTTACGAAATAGGAATAGGCTACATTTTTCCCAACAAGCAACGAAGCAATGTTTGTTTAACATATCATTTTTACGATAGCACTGAATTTGTAGCAAAAACTCTTTCTTTATCATTAACAGGATTTGTTGGACATATGCTAACATCGAAGTAATACGTAAAATTTGTTAGTATTCAGTGTAGTCAGAGTTGTCTTGTAGTCTACCGCTCTGCTTTATATGTGTTGGAACGTTTAGGATTTTAAAAGCGACTTGTGATGCACAGTATAGGCTACTTTGTGATGAAATCCAGAATGTCTTTTAGGAGTCTTCACTTAACCCCAAGAACACGCGAAAACAAATATCTCTGCAGTATTTATATGTGTGCCTAGAAGTGTGCACACGTGTCTCAGCGATTCACGCGCGCGCACATACACACACATGTCGAGATACGCACACAGTGTATTGAAGCGTTCGCACTCCCCGCTGAGATACAATCTGAGACCAGTAGATAAGCAGACAGACAGGAAAAAGAAAACGCACACACTCATCCCGATGCATACATGTACTGTACACCCATTCAGTTTTCTAACATAAAGTAAAACTTTTATCTTTTGCCAGTAATTAGTCTCTCTTATTGCAATAGTATGTATGTAGGTATGCATAAGTGTTTGTGTATATGTGCAATGCGAGAAGAACGGGATTTAATTCGATGAATAAGAAACTTCTTGAATAAATTATGGCTGAAATCGTGAATAGTTTTTTTTTATTGAATTCAAAACTACAACTCGAAAATGCCCTTATTGCGCAAATTACTTAGTGATGTTAACTTGGAGGGTCTTCCTTTTAGCCCGAGTGCCGTGAGTGCCCTTCATTTTTGCTTTAATTGAATTGCAATGATTAGTAGGCTTCTGGAAAGCGAATAGTAAAAATGATAGCAGTTTAAGTTTTTAATTTTCAATTAATGTGTCTGTCTTTCTGTTGTAGGACCTTGTTAAAGGTAGGTGCGCATGTGCGCGTTTTCTTATCAGCCCTATATTTCTTTGACTTTGTTTTTAACTAATCTGTGTCCCTGTTATTCCGTTTTTTCTTACCTAATTTGTTATTTCGTTATTCCTTTTGTGTGTGTGCTTCTTTTTTTTTTTAAACTGCAATCTGTTCAGTTCCATGTTTCTCTTAAAAATGTTTGATCCTCCGATATTATTTCTGGTGGGAGCCCCGAAGAAGGTCTACGTGAGGAAGACTCGGTAGGCTTAGATTATCAGGGCAGATTAGCGAAAAAGCCTCTCTGGTCGTCACATGTGTCTCAGAGATGGCCTCATGGTAGAAAAGGCCTATGCGCTCTTCCGCTGCTTTTCGAGCGCGCCCAGGAACGTTGCTGTGAAGAAGCCCCTGTGTCTTAGAGTATTTAATGCTGGCCAACCGGGGTAGTGGACACTCGTTAACTTTAATTTCGTTTGGTTATCTAGAGTTTGATTTCCTTTTGATCTTGTCTTCTTTTGCGGCAATCGTTTTATTTCCTGACTAACTGAGGTGTATTCACTCATGGTACATTCGTGTGAACGTTCTTGAAAATATTCAAATATTATTATGAATATTATTCAGAAAAGGAACCCTATTCATATGGAACAAGCCCACAGGGGCCATTTACTTGAAATTCAAGCTTCCAAAGTACATGGTGTTCATTAGGAAGAAGTAAGAGGAGATAAAGGGAAGCACATAAAGAAGAGATCTCGCTTATTTAAAAAGGAAAAGTAAATTAATAAATTAATAAATAGATAGAAATTTATTAACATGCAAGGAGAATAGTATTAGGGTAGTAATGCATTGCGTCTTCGCTTGAACTTTTGAAGTTCCAATTGCACGACATCCTCAGGGAGGCTGTTCCACAGTCCAACGGTGTGAGGAATAAAGGGCCTCTGGAACTGAGAAGTTCTACAGCGAGGCACATTTACTACATATTGGTGCTGCCGTTCAGCGAATCTGGTTGTTTTCGGCTGGAAAAGGGGATCAAGGATCAATTAAGAATGTGAAAGATTTGTTGAAATACAACTTACGAAAAGTTGACGAACAAGAGACCATCTGTCGATGATTCAAGCCATAACTGCTAATATTAGGAAACAGAAACCTACCACCACGAACCACACTATCTAAAAGAGATAAATCTCTGGCAGAAATAGACATTCATACCGGAGAACAATATTCTAGCAAAGGAAGGACAACTGGCCTTAAACAAGTTGCATTGATTTTATCACGGTCACAAATATATGAGGTCTTTCGTACAATACCTAACTTTCATCAGAAGTTTCTCAAAAGTAAGATGTGAGTCAAAAGTTACACCTAGAATAGTTAAAGCTTCAGACTCATTCAGCAGAGTCCCATCGGCTTGGAGGGAAGGATGGGGTGGAAAATCTGTACGAAGTCTACTAATCAACAGTTCGTTTCTCTGGAGTTCAGCCTTATACCCCAGTGACTACACCATTCACTAATCCGCTCCATGTCCCGACTAAGAATAAGGGCAGCTTCATTTCTCATAATTGGGGACTTTACGACACCCAGAAGAGTACATTATCGGCATTCTGAACGATCTTGTTTAGTTAATGCTCCTTATTTCTTTACAAAGCAGTTGATTTTGTTATCAGATATAAGTTGATATATTTTGAACCCACTTTAATTACTATGTACTCTTAACATGTACTGTACAGCCATGCTCAGAAGTGATGCGACATGACTGCATAGGATTTAGTTCAATATTCACTAACTGGTAGCCAAACATGCTGCGGACTTATCTCTTATTTCAATGCGAAAAAACGATTATTTCATAAAATAAGGCCATAGTATGTTTCACAAGAGTTAAATCTGTCATTTATATCAAAACTGTAAGAAAGTATTATGTGTAGCCAAATTTCGAAAAATTGTGGACGAAACATTTCCAAAACTTTCATTCATCCAGCGCCGATGCGTTCGACAAAGAAAAGTCATCATCAAACCTAGGTTCAAATATTAAAATAATAAAAAAAAAATTTTTTTAATTCATAATATTGGTATTGCTTGCATTGCAACCATAAAATATTAAATAGTCCTATTTGAATTTTTTTATGCCTCAACGTTGAAAAAAAGAAAAATAGATATGTAGGGAAGTATTACTGTAGCTAAAACGCATCCACTAATATCAACGGGTGGGCGGGGCTTGTGTGATGCAACCATTTTAGTTGCGTCAACATGAACCGGCTCGAAGATAGGTCTACAATGTGTAGAGACAATGAAATAATTTTGAAAATATTTAATTTATATTTGTTATCGGAACATTAGTATTTTAATTGAAAATAAAATTATTTGTCTTATATTTTTTAACCACTTAAAAAAAAAGGTGTACTAATAACTATTCCATATGCAGTAACATTTTTGTTGACGCCAAGATTTTGTTCCTAAACCTAGGCATGTTAGTTTTTTTACTTGCTAAAAATACGCTGCACTTAGCCAACACATTTCTATATTAACAATTTCTGGCCAGAAAGCTTATGAGATTATCTGTACATTCTTGCACTTCAAATTAGGTTATAGATGAGTCAGTTATACACCAAGAGCAAACGGAAGGACTTTCAAGAAAATAACATTCTTCGTCAGTTAAGAAAAGTGTTGCATAATCCTTGCCGTTATTTCTAATAAATATTTCGAGTAATAGCTATCTTCTCGGTAAATTTTAAAGAATCGTCGAAAAACAAGTAATCTCTAAAAATAAATCCTTTAGTAAACGAGATTACATCTAAGAAACCTTAGATATTCTTTGTTAGGCCTATAAATAATTTTGCAAAGTACAGGCAGTTTGAACACAGCGTAAAAACTTCAAAGTTCAAAGAAAACTTTTTGTAATTCATATTCCTATTTTGAAATTTTTTTTATGACTGTTAATCTCATTAGGTCTATTGTCATATATTATAGAGGTAGTTACGGAGACCGCTTTGAGTAGCAAGTCAATCGCACTGGCATTGACGAGAATGCTAACCTTATCACACCTTGCTTTGAGCTAAGCAATGTAAAAACAAAAAATTAATCCATGTCACATAGATTATGAATTACACCAACGCAAAAAAAGGATCATATTTATATAATCATAGGGGAAATAGTGTTAGCTGTGGATTTGCAAACTACTCGGCAACCGTTACATTGAGTCAGAGGCTTTGGACATTACAAAAAGCATCATGTTGCGACAGATTTGAGCATGACTGTACGTGCCTTTAATGTGAAGATATTTAGGCAGCGCTCAGTATGCATTAGTATGTTATCTTATCTCTACCTAAACTAACTTGTTCTGATTCCTTCTTTGATTTCTCCTATTCCTTTACTTGTATTTTATCAGTTCTTCGTGTCAGTTTAAGAAAGACCGGTGTAATCGAATTCTTTGGGTGGTACAGATGTCTCCTGTTTATTTTGATTCCTATGAATAACGGAGGATCATTAAGTGTGATTTGTCACTTACATGAAGATAAATAAAACATTTTGTTGTTTTTCAGTCTGGTGGTTATTAACGCGTTCCCATAAAGTGTTTTTGGAATTTAAAGCCTTTAAATGCTTTCTGAAATTTAAAGCATTTCCAAGAGCATCTAGAAGACACTTACGCCTTCGAAGTTACTGCTCTTATTTGGTGTTGATATCTACTTCTTTGTGTATTTTTCTTTTAATGACAATATCGTGAAGGTGGCAACTAACTGTTTATAAAGATCTTAAATGAGGTGTTTTATTATACAACTGATTATCTCCAAGACATCACTCAGCACCTCTCCTCTCTAATCTTCATATGATTTCTGGCATTTATGGAACTCAGGCGTTCGTTTGTTTGTGCGTACACCTTGCGCAGTGACACTTCCGAAATGTATTCATGTCTAAATACAAAGACCAGGAAATCCATCGTCTCGCAAGTGGCCTGGACGTCGCATAATTAACTAAGGAAATGTTTCATATCTCGCGGTGGGGTCTTCAGCGCGGAATTTGCATAGAAATAACATTAACAAGGGAGCCACTTGGCCCAGACAACTCTCACGCTGCTCCGGGATGATGCTCTGACTTCCGCTGAAAACGGGGGGCATTGCCCTCAGCCCCTCCTCCTCAGGCAGGCATTCGTTTCCCCTACCACTCTAAGATTTGTTGAGCTCGGGTGGGGGAATTGCTGGCCACCCCCCCCCCCCACCAACCCCCTCCCAGCCTTCACTGAGCCAGGAGAGTTTGTTTTCCCTACCGCCATAGGATGAGTTGAGAAGGGGATGGGTAGGATAGTTTCAGTTTAGGGGAGCTTTTTGGATCTGTCAGTATTCATGATTATTTGCACTATTCTTGTAATATTCTCTTCTCATTTTCTTTATTTCTTGTTGATGAGCGATGGCAATCGACCTCCCATGGTTTTCTGTTTATGAAGTAAGAAAAGAGAAGGTTGTTTTATGATACTGACTTTTTTGTAACAGTTTTCAATGTTTTTATATGATGCTTGAGTTCAGTGTGATGCCATCTGAACGCCCAAGAAAGCTGTGTTCCATCGAACAGTTTTCTTGAAGTCAGTAAAGGACCCAGACCCATGAGTCATTTTGACAAGATTTATTAAGACAATTGTCAGTGTTTCGTTGTTTGTAATTACGTATTCTTTCCACTGTTATGGTTTTTGTTGACGCTTACGTCTTTCTAGGAGTGTTAAGGTTAGTGTCCATTTTCACTTGGTAAACGTTTTGAAAATCATTGTTTATGTTTTACCTCTTACAAGAATTATCAAGATTAGTGTGAACTGTTTGCATTATAGAGGCTGTGAAGGTCACTGGCTATGTTTGACTTCTGCAGTATCTTTTACAAAATTTCTTTAAGCGATCCGAGATCTCAGACGATGAGAAATTCATAAGCTGTGGTTTTTTCATGTTCAAGGTAATTGAAAATATTCTTGCATTTTATTGAGTGTTATTTAAATGAACACTTTAAACACGTTGTTGAGTAACTAGTTTTCGCTGCTAGCCATTTGTAAATACAAATATTCAATTTCAAAATGGGTAGATATAAATAACCATGAAACATTTTCAGTAGTTAGACGAAGTCTAAGAAAGATTCTACAGTGCCCTCATGATATTTATACTTAATCACTCTGTTTCGTTCTTGTACCCGAGCTTCCAAATAGCTGCCCACTGCAGGTGAAGCAGAAAAGTGCCAGTTGCCCGGCTGAAGGATAAGTGGCGGTTGGCTTATAGGAGGAGAAACAGACAAACCAAGGGATTAAAAAAAAAAAAAAAGATGTTGAGACAGTACTTATATTTTTTAGTTGTGTGTGATTTAAACATATGCAGTTGTAAGTAGTCATAATTTTATTTTTTGTAATATGTTTTTGCGTTACTCCTACACAGTAATATATAGGTATTCTTTGAATAAACTATTTTAATGCGAGTTTCCTGAGACGATTGTCATTATTTTGTCCCTTTAAATAGGATATTGTTTAGCAATCCTTATGTTATTTTTATAGACTGAAGCAGGCACTCGGCATCTTTTCCAGTTGCCAGCTAACGTAGCGCCATGTGAGAGAGAGAGAGAGAGAGAGAGAGAGAGAGAGAGAGAGAGAGAGAGAGAGAGAGAGAGAGAGAGAGAGAGAGAGAGACTCCTACAACATGTTCATCATCTTTGAAAACTCATGGTTAAGTAATTATGATATGTGGCTGACATATTGACAGCTTTAACAGACATTCCTTTCGGCACGGGAGCTGAAATTAAGCTTGAAGACTGCCTGTCTAACTACTTGGCATTTACGGAGAATAATAGCATTCGTGTGTTTGAATTACGTAAAATGGGAAGTAAAGACACTTTCTGTCCCTCAGGTCAACTTTTTGCTTTTTATAAGATTTTTCCTTTTCTTTGAAAGGAAAGGTTAGAGGAATGATTTTTTTTCTTGATGAACAGCGTTAACGCGGCAATCTGTTCCCCAAGTCCGAGGACATAGTTGGTATTGATTACTCTACCCGTTTAATGTATTCTTCATACAAGTGTCTCTGTTTTTTGAAAAATAGCTATTAAAAAATGTACACTCTGGAATTTGATCTTATTCATGAAAAAAATGTGATTACATATTTCTTGGATGCCTAACGCGCAAAAAACCCGGGAAATTGTAGGCAGTTTTCGTAGCCTTCTGAAATAAGTAAAAATTTAAATGGATGTGTACAATTGAGAAATTTGTCATTATGTGAGAAGTTTGATATCTTTGTTCATGAAGATCTTGACTTTCAAAACCCGCACGTTAGATGCCATAGATGATCAAACGGT
This sequence comes from Macrobrachium rosenbergii, assembly GCA_039081455.1. Classification (NCBI taxonomy): domain Eukaryota; kingdom Metazoa; phylum Arthropoda; class Malacostraca; order Decapoda; family Palaemonidae; genus Macrobrachium; species Macrobrachium rosenbergii. The sequence goes on along the minus strand of JANJGK010000012.1, from coordinate 43,682,336 downwards.
TAAAAATTTAACAGGTATGTTTATGGACATAATGTTCATGTGTTAGTGCGCATGCAGCACTGTACTGTGCAAAATAAAAGTTATGATAATTCACGGGAATATCGCCTGCAGATGATTTTTCTGACCATACTAAGCAGGGAGAGAAATACACAAGTGATACGAAACCGGTCGCGAGGTTTGAAATGTGAGAATAAACCACGGCCTTATTGCTTCCATGAACGTTTTGTCTCTGTTTTTACCTTATGTGTGCTACGCATGAGTATATATGATATATATATAGATTATATATATATATATATATATATATATATATATATATATATATATATATATATATATATATACTGTATATAGAGTATATACATATATATATTTATATATATATTATATGTGTTACAGTAAGATTTTGAAACCGGGGATTTCGTGAAATCCCTGAAGTTTCCAGGGAATTCGTGAAATCACCAATTCACTCAGGGACATTTTATCCCCGAGGAGCTAGTACTAAACACGGCGAAATATGTTTGATCCCCGAGGGGCTAGTACTAAACACGACGAAACAATTTAGACGAATCACTTTCGCTGTGTTTAGTACTAGCCCCTCGGGGATCAAATGCACTTGGGGACATTTGATTCCCCATGGGCTAGTACTAAACACGGCGAAACATTTGATCCTCTAAGGGCTAATACTAAACATGGCGAAATATCTTTGATCCCCGAGGGCTAGTACTAAACACGGCGAAACATTTCATCCCAGAGGGCTAATACTAAACACGGCGAAACAGTGTAGATGAATCACTGTTTCGCCATGTTTAGTACTAGCCCCTCGGGGATCAAATGTTCCTAAGTGAATAGGCAATTTCACGAATTCCCCGAAAATTTCAGAGGTTTCGTAAAATCCATGATTTCACAACCTTACTGTAATACACACACACACACACACACACATATATATATATATATATATATATATATATATATATATATATATATATATATATATATATATATATATATATATATATATATATATATATAGTGTGTGTGTGCGTGTGCTGGCGTGCGTCACTTGGTCATTTCATGAAGTACATAATTTGTTGAATCGTCATATGGGATAGGATCAGATTGGTACCGTCATTACTCATCCTTCCTGCCATATAATATAATAAATTACAAGTAATAGTTTTCCCGTATAAAACTGAACAAGAGAGTTGACACGTGGTGCTAGTTATTTCAACAGTTTTACTGTACCTATGGAAGTTTTCAACCTTTTTTTTATAATTATTTCTGAAAGATTTAGCGCAAGAGTGCTTAGAGCAGATCTAATATTTATTAAATTCAGTAGCTAATCCATTCTCTTTTAAATTAAAATTAATACATGTTTAACACACACTATGTATGAATACTAACACCAGCAGTTCTACTATAGTAACCTGCCACTTTATGCCTGGTGTTCATACACAATTCAAAGAATAAATATAAAATAAAAGTATGAGAAATAACTCCACATCTTTCCGTTTAAGCTAAACTAATGTACATATACTGTACATCACACACACATACGTGTATACGAAAGGACAGTGTGGTCTTTCTAATGACCTGTTTGTATAGTAAGTCTCGTTGAGGTATTGGAAGGAGAATTTGTAGTTTTGTTGGAAATAGTGGTTAATTCTCGCTGAGATGTGTGGTGACTAATGGACGGAGATTTCGCTAGTTTATCACTTGTTGACTGGTTTTGCAGTGTAATTTTGAAGCCAAGTGTAGGGAAGCACTTTTGCAACAATAACAGTAGTGTCAAAAGAAACTGATTGCCGAAGAGAAGTGTTACAAGACATTTCAAGACCTGGAGACAGCTACCCGCAACTCATCATTCAAGATTTGTCATGGATACTATATTCTTTAGTAAGCCTTTATTAACTTTTATTATATTTTCAGGATAAGACTCGAAGAATCCATGGGCAAAATTGTACTGTCTCTCTGGAAAGACTGTGATCACCAAGGCGTAATGCTTTGTGCCTCATCTTGTTTGTTTGTTTTTTTTTTTTTTTTGTCTGTCTTCCTTCCTATCATTTTGTTCATTAGGTAGCAGAATAACTCAGAGGTAGTGCTAGGATTTTGATGAAACATTATACGTGATTGGCTGTAAGCCAAGGTCGAATGTTGATTAGATTTTAGTGAAGATCAGTGGGATGGGCGAGCTCCACATTTGGTAAGTGGTTTTTCAGTTGGTCATTAGAAGTACTAATGATCATATTTTGACAAACACCCTTTGACGAGCTTCTTTGCTGGAATAAAGGGTTTTACGTGTAGGGAATTTGGATTGTATTTTGCCCCCGTCTTTCAGATTCGAACCTGACTTACTCCTTTCTTGGTGTTGTTTCTGGCATGCTTTGGTCAGTCTGCGTTTCACTGCTTGTTTCTGCCGAGGAGTATTGAAACTTATTTGTAAGTTTCTGGTATGAAGTTTAATGTGGAGATTTAGAGGAGATGATCAAGGAACGCAAAATAGAAGAGATATCACTGTAAAGTATCAGCACTGAGGATGCTTACGGCATTATCAAGCGGACACACTGCAACAGGCCATGGTTGCCGTGACAGAATGAGACCTCGCCTTGCGCCAGAGTATGCAGACATCACTTAAGAAGCTTTAGAAATGTTCAAGGCTGATTGCTTCGCCTGCAAAGAAGAAATGAATGGTCTAAAGAGCATTCGAGTTATCACGTTCTCTTTAAGAGTGATATAAATTCTGGAGGCCAGGATGATCTGGTAGATATACAGTCATTCCCCCACGCTCATTTCAAGTGGATTACGACATATCAGTACCATTTAACCAATTTTGTGACCCTTCAGTCTTCTGTATCAAGGAGAACAGATGAAGTTGCTCTTCAGTTGTTTGACTTCTTCCTTCTCTTTGGTGCCTCTACTGTCTTTCAGGTCTGAGTTTATAATGCAAGTCAAAACATAACTTGAGGGTCTATGGTCAGGTTTCATCATGGTTCTCTGCAACCTAAACACTCACAAAATCAAGATTCCGTGGAATTTCTAACGGTGAAAATTGTGATATGTTGGTGTCATGGATGTCAGAAAACAGCACAGAGGGTTGGTCCCTTGGACTTGATTTTGCTTAAAACTTTAAGAACGCAGCCTATCAACCAGGTATTAAGCACACAACACACAACATACATAATCATGCGAATCTACTGTGACCCTAACATCAGGTCCTCTTTCTAAAGTCCTGAAAAGATTGTAAACAGATGATGTACTTGCTTAAATTTCCAAACTAACATTAGATGAAGTACCATCACATAACCAGCCTATCAAAGCCTGCAGCACTAGCTCACACTCTGCTTTCTACATCAGACGCAGTGCTTTCTACATCAGATTCTGCGTGACCAATCCACACCATTTGATCTCTCAGCTCTTGTAAGAGTCAGTGAGAGATATTATTATTATTATTATTATTATTATTATTATTATTATTATTATTATTATTATTATTATTATTATAATTATTATATTATTATTATTATTATTTCAGTAGATGAAACCTATTCACATGGAACAAGCACACAGGAGCCATTGACTTGAAATTCAAGCTTCCAAAGAATGTTGGTTTCAACCTACCACTGCAGCAGTAGCTGATCATGATACAGAGCCAGTGATTTTTCATCGCCCGGGGAGAGACACGAACCCACGACATATGAGTGACACTCCACGACACTAACCACTATACTAGCGGACCAGAACAAATGAAGCTGACAGGAGAAGCACACCTTTCCCACCCGGGCATGTGGTAAAGCCAAACATCATGGACTTTAAGGCACGGAAAGTTGGGATGATGCTGCTTTTTCATCTTCGTTTCAGATCGTTGATGAGCTTTGCACACAGAAGTCATTTTGATCTTTACCCACCGGAGAATTTTTGCTCAGCATGATGTCCAGCAAGATGGCCAGGTCTCCTTTCAATAGACTTTTAAGTCTACAGCCAGATATGCCCAGGTTTTTCTAAAATGTGATTGGGATTCTAGCTAGTCAGAATTATGTACAAACCGGTGCAATTATTACTTGGCTAAGTGCAGTTATAACAGCCGTTACTACAACAGCCTCATACGTCCAAAAAAAAAAAATAATAACTGAACTGTTCGTCTATGCATAGGGGAGAACAAAACAAATTGGTAAATGACAGATGTCAAATATGCGTTTGTGAAGTACTCTTATTGAGAACCTACAGTGAAATATCAATGTCAACATCTTCAATGAAATTTTTAAATGTGTATTTGAAGGAGGTATCAGATATTTTGAAGAGATTTGTAATTGTACGTATATTTTAACAGATGTAGTTAGTGAGATGAATATTTTAAATTTTATTTTGATGTTATATCTAGGAACTCATTCTCTTTAGTATTTGAATAGAGTAGATATTGAGATAATCAAATATTTAGTTTTATACTATGCACTCGTATAATCTCTTTTAATAGAAGTATTCACAAAAACTTGGCAAACGTTTTAATTACGTATATATTACAAATTTTAAAATAACAACCGCTTCATATGAAAGTCAAATTTCAGTTAAAGTACCGCAAAATCATTGCCAATTTCATTGACATGCCCTCGGCCTATTTATTTAGCAACGGTGCCAATTTTCCGTCCATTTCACATAATGGTAAAAAGTTTTAGGCATTTAATGAATTGAGAAAGTGAAATGGCTGATTACACACGTACTTAACACGGTCACACACATGTTAGGAGAG
>JANJGK010000012.1:43662589-43672589 GCA_039081455.1 Macrobrachium rosenbergii | reverse complement strand
AGCAGGTGTAACCATAAAGTTGAGAACAGATGTCCCAGTCTTTCGTCATTGAGGGCCATGTATTGATGTTAGCGGTGTGCTAATCCAACCCTTCAGTGCAGCATACCTAGCGCTCTTTTTTCCAAACGTCCCTCCGGGAGTAAATCAACGAACAAGTGTTACCTGGCAGGTGTCAGAGGAGTCCGATGTATGGGTACAGTAGCAAAGGCCTACTTCAGGCTGAGTACAGTAGCTCTAAGCGTCGATTAAGTACCAGCAATAAATGCTTTTCCTGCTTATATCCTGTTTTCCATGTTAATTGGCTCTTTGTTCTGTCAGATTCATTCTGTGAATTTATCTATTATATTGGATAAAGACAAAGAGACCCAACTCTCAAAAATATCTTCCTGCTTTGCTTCCATAATTTTTTAAAGGTGGTTGCTTTATGTTTTCTTATTTATTCACGAAATCACTAGGTTTGTGTACCTGAGTAAGTATGATTGCGTGCTTTACTTGAGGATTTATAAATTTAGATATTTTCTTTTATGTATAATCATTTTAAAACAATTCATACACGTGGTTGTAAATTTTGGGGATGGCCGAGAACAATGAAAGAAATGATATTTTGCAAATATATATATATATATATATATATATATATATATATATATATATATATATATATATATATATATATATATATATATATATATATATATATATATGTGTGTGTGTGTGTGTGTGTGTGTGTGTGTGTGTGTGTGTATGTGTGTGTATAATATATGTATATATATACATATACATATATGCGTGCATGTGTGTGTGCCTGTGTGTGTGTATGTGTATGCTCCGCTCTCTTAGGAAGAGGTGCCTCTTGACGAATAACAGTTAGTGCCACACTCATCTCTGCTGAGTTAAACCCTGTATGAAAATTTTCACAACCTTAGTCACTCCATGTATCTTACAGTGTGCCACTATAGATAATTAGATGGATTTATCTAAAGATTCTGTACCAGTACCCGTTTAATTTTTTGGTAATCATAATTTTTGCTTCCAATTTCAGGTATGGCCATGCGTTGAAACTTGCTGTCGCTGCGAGGATCGAAACGGGTATTTAATTTCTCCCTCTTTAGCTATAAAATATTTATAATTTCCAAATTAATATACCATTTAGATTATATTTATAACCCAGCGCTTGCATTTGCATGATGATGCTTAATATAATTTTAACATTCATTAGTGATTGATACTTCTGTCATTTCGTTTGCGATTCAAGTTATCGTGGATAAACACACATTTAATGCTCTCTCTCTCTCTCTCTCTCTCTCTCTCTCTCTCTCTCTCTCTCTCTCTCTCTCTCTCTCTCTGTTTACAGTATTCATAGAAGTTTTTAAATAGTTAACTGGTACCTGTGATTCATCAGTAATAATTTCCTGCGAAGTCACAATATAAACTAAAAGTCCAAAAAATATAAGAGTAAAGGAATGTAGACAAGCATTCTCCCACTTAAACTTTTTGTGATGCTTACAAAATACCCATTTGCAAGTCGATCTTCAGCCAGGAAATAAACAAAAAAGCTTTTTGATATAGGTGATAGGCCGGAAACTCATGCGATTCCTGCAATCCAGTCAGATCGGCTTAGAAAGTTGGTGCTATTGGTAAGTAAACCTACTAGGAAAACTCATGGTTTCAAAGGAAGGTATTAGGACTTTCTTCAGTTCAGAAACACAAAAGGCCCAAAAACTCCATCTGCGAAAGATTGAATTAAGCTGAATAAAAATCAGATCAGTAATAAACGCCCTTTTTATCAATTGGATACATGCATACATGTTTACACATATATATGTATGTCTGTGTATGTAAGCATACGAACCTTGATATTTATTTTATTGAATTCGGTACAAAATATGATGCTGGTATTCCTTTAGAAATAAATACTGCTAGTTACGCGAATTCAATACATAATTTAAATAGAAATAGACGAAAATCTAAATATATAAGTTCTTACTTTGATATATATATATATATATATATATATATATATATATATATATATATATATATATATATATATATATATATATATATATATATATAACGATGTTTACATATTTTTAAAAGCAGGAATGGCTTTATTTTTTAAAGAAGTATATTATGTAACATTATCGTTTACTTTTTAAAAATTCTTTCTCTTTCATTTATATATATATATATATATATATATATATATATATATATATATATATATATATATATATATATATATATATATAAAACAATGTTTACATATTTTTAAAAGCAGGAATGGCTCTATTTTTTAATGAAGTATATTATGTAACATTATCGTTTACTTTTTAGAAATTCTTTCTCTTTCATTTATTCGATTTTCCTAATCGACTAAGTTCTTCATAAGGTGATCCGGTCGAGTTATACTATTTTGGAATAATGTGGACCTCTCCCGTCAGCGTCATGAATATAAATCAGACGATTATATTAGGGCGATGCCTCTTGCTATTAGATTCCCATCCCATCTCGACGAATTGGTAATCTCGCATGCCAAATACGATTATGCCCTTCGCTATGGAAGTTCATTTCGTCCACATTTCATTTTGGTCGATTTCACAGTCTGCTTGTTTGACTGAATAATTTCCGTTCTTATATACTGTATATTCACAGGTATTGAGCCACAAATGTCGGTTAATATCCAGTTTACACCTCGGGGATGACTTACCACAAGGGAAATTATAATTGTTAAGTGTTTCGTCACCGGCAGGATTCGAACCGTTGTCCGGTTTAGAAACAACGATAGCAGTGACTTTGACCACTGAGCCTTTAAGAGAGGTATATGCTGATATCGAATATGCTGTACATATGCCTGTCAAATGCAGGCTAATTATGAGTTTTTGTCACTTATTCAATATTTATATATCTTTAATTTTTAGCCACAAGTATCGTCAGTATCCAAGTTACCATGCCTTGGGAATAAGTTATACCCAAGGGGAATTACAATCGATTCAAACCGTTTCCCGTTTTAGAAGCAACGATTGACGATGATTGAACCAGCAAAAGAGGTAAATGTAGGTATCGTCTCTGCTGTACGTATGCCTTTCGAATTCAGTCATATGTACATATGGGTGAAAGGTATTGTTGATGTCCAGTGAAATGGATCTTAAACAATATTTGCAGCTTAACCCTGGACAGGTAGCCTTGTGCCATTTTAGACACACGCAGGTTGCGCAAAACCCATTTTTTCGTTGTGCGCAGCGTCCCCTTCAAGTAGGTGGACTCATTTTTCTGGAATAGCTAGTCTTTGTCGAGCTGACATGGAGAGTAGACGTGCCGCACTTGAAGTCCGTCAAGAACACAGTATTTTCGGCGCCGAAAGTTTCTTTTGTGTATATTTCAGCACTACCTTACCTTGTACGTAAGTAAAAGTGATTTTCAATACTTTTGTAAAATTTATTGCTGCATCATTGTTATTTGGACTATAGTGATAATTTTTGGTGGAAATCTTAACGGATGGTTGCTCTACATAGACCAACTGCCATTTTGGAGATTGCTCATGGCCAAGATGGTTTTTTTGGTACTTTTCTAATTTTCCATTTTTTCATGTTTGCAGGTTTCGCCATGTCGAGAAGAAATTTCGTGAAGGAGGAGGACTACAATAAGCTGCTTTTTTCTGAGGATGACACCAGTGATGTGGAGGACCCCTCTGAGATTGTTATCGAAGCAGACAGGGTGTTTGATGACCTGCACGACGCCCACACGTGGGAGGATGAGGAAGCAGAAGAAGTCACTCATGAAGACTTGGAAGACGAGTTGGAATGCCTCGCACCCCAGGAGGACGAGCCTTCTACGTCGAGGGCTGCAACAGCTTTTGCCCTTCCCCTTAGCCCCTCTGAGTTACGAAGCAGGAAGAGGAGGAGAGGACCACTACATCCTGCAGCTGGTGAAGCCCTCAAGAAGTTACCACAAGACATATACAGAGGAAGGGACAAAACAGTGTGGCACTCAGAGCCAAACCCTGCCATGCCATCTATTTCAAGGAGTGACAACATTGAGGAGGGTGCTCCTACTACAAACACACTAACTGCTAAGACACCCTTGGAGGTGTTTTCGTTGTTCATGAACGACCCCTTGCTGGCAGAAGTGTGTATGCATACAGGTGACAAAATCACGTCCTTGCGTGATAAAGTGAAACACCAAAACAACCCCACCTTCAAAGACCTCCAACTCATGGAACTGAAGGCACTACTTGGTGTGCTTATCATGGCAGGGGCACGCAAGGAGAACCACCTCACTACAGAAGAGATGTTCTCCCCAGCATTAGGATGCCCCTTCTACAGGAGTGCCATGAGCGAGCGGCGCTTTGCATTCCTCATGAGGTCCTTACGGTTTGATAATGCTGGCACAAGGACAGACCGTCTGAAGACGGACAAGTTCGCCCATATCAGGGAAGTTTGGAATACTGTCATCCGGCACTGCATAGGCAACTACTCTCCAGGGCCTCATCTTACTGTAGATGAACAACTGCTAGCCTTCAGGGGACGTTGCAGCTTCCGCATGTTTATTCCAAACAAACCAGCAAAGTAAGTAAATGTTTTCTTCTGTGAATATTTGTAAATATTTTGTATCATTAATTATCATTATCAGTAATACTTTTTTGTTTTACAATTTTTCAACATTTCTGTTATTTCATTATAACAAATCTTTCAAGTTTTGATTTATAACTAATGTTAGTTTTCTTCTTTCCTCTTTAGGTATGGTATCAAATTGGTCATGGCTTGCGATGCAGAAACACATTATATGTGCAATTCAATCCCCTACTGTGGCAAGACCACTGGTGCTGACAGGGTCATATCGCTGGGGGAGTTTTTTACTACAGAGTTGGTCAAGCCCTTCAGGACGTCGGGGCGTGTTGTTACCACCGACAACTGGTTTACATCCCTGCCCTTAGCAAAGAGCCTGCAGAAATATGGGATGCACTTGGTAGGCACTATTCGTCCTAAACCCTACATGCCTCTGGAATTGCTAACATTTCCAATGGAGTTGGGACAGTCGGTTGCTGTCTACAACTATGAAGATAAAGCAACCCTGATGTGCCAACGTGTGAAGTCAACCAAGAGGATGCAGATTTTATCCACAGTCCACCATCAACCCACACTTGTGGAACGTCAGAAGACGCACATCCACATGTACTATAATGCAACCAAGGGAGGGGTCGACACTTTCGACCAGCTGTGTGCTGCCATGACCTGCAGCAGGAAGACCCGTAGGTGGCCCTTGTGTGTCTTCTTTGGCCTACTCAACATCGTGGTCAATAACGCCTTCATAATATATCAGCACCGACCAGAAAATGCCAAAGTTTCCCGAAGAAAATTTGCTATGGATTTGGCACTTGAACTTTGTCGTCCCTGGGCATTCAACCGCCTGCAGCAGAAGAGATATCTTCCAAGGGATGTCTCATCCCTGATTTGTTCTGTGTTTGAGGTGGAAGACATCACCGTTGCCGCAAATGAAGGCCAGGGACGCTCTGAAAAGCGGCAGAGATGCCATCTTTGCCCTTCCTCCTCTAATGCGAGATCAAAAATTTTGTGTAGCAACTGCAGGAAGACAACCTGTGCCCACCACCTGACGTACACCTGTGAAAAGTGCTCCAATTCCTGGTAAGTGTTCCCAAATTATTATTATTATTGTCTATTGTTTATTTTTTATTATATATTACATTTAAAAAACATTTAACATAAAAATAAAACCTTTTAAGCCATGTCATACTCATTTTTACATGAAAAATATTTTGGCACTGGATGGCAGTGTGGTGCCATCCAAATGTACCTGTTTTGACCCATTTATAGCTTTCAAATTATTTTATTTTATTTTTCCCATGATTTTAGATGCTTGCAGAATACTTATAAAAAATTTCATCCAAATCCATAAAGATTTAGTGGTAGAAAAAAAATATTTTTTTATGCAAAGTTTTCTCTTGATTAAAAAAAAAAAAAATGTACATATATTTCTCCTCTTTCCAGATTTTGCAGTTTTTGAGCTATCACAGCCTGACTAGTCTCAAAATGGTGCTCAACCCTTCATATTTCAAGCCTGCCTCGTATTTCTCAAGAATTCTGAACCTCAGGATACTCTTTTGTAGTATAAATGTATGTAATTTAATTTTGATACTTATTGTCAGATTTTGAATAAATAGGGTATTGTTTTTATTACTAGAGTTTTTTTCTCCTACACCAGTAGAAAGAAGAATACTTGCTCAGTAGTTTAAAAAAAAAAAAAAAAAATTGGTCCCATACGACCCGAGTAGTCGACGGCCAAAGTTCGTGTGTCTAAAAGTACACTACCCTACCTGTCGTGTGACAGGTTTCCGAGGCTACCTGTCCAGGGTTAATATTTGTGAATATGAAAAATTCGCGCGTGTAAAAGTGACAAAAATTCCTTATATAAGTGTGTGTGTGTGTATATATATATATATATATATATATATATATATATATATAAAGGCAATGGCGTGAAGGAAAGTGAAACGACGGAATGGTGCTAGGCCTTTCAACTTACTGTCCTTTAGTTAGCAGACTGATAGAAATATAAAAATAAGTTTGCAAGGAGAGCTCGTATAAATGATAGATGGGGATTATGAAGGAAAATATGTATCTGGAATCCAACACAGCTGAAGAATTAATAGACCTACCAAAACAGGGGTAAATATTGAAAAGGTTTTACAAAAGATTAGGCCCAACAGCTCGGAAGCAGGGACAAGTCAATTAAAAGATTATACAGGGAAAGATACTGACCGCCAAAAAATTACCGTGGAAAGAATAAGCTGATTACTTATGTTATAAAAGTACAACTCAGTAATTCTCCTTATGGTAAACAATAAAAAATTTTTGCAAAATGAATGTTTTCACAAAAAAATATGTTAAACATACTGATATATAGAAAATATATAAGGTAACTAATTGGTAATTAAGTCAGTGATTTTATCTTTAAGGTCATTCTTGAACATTGTACTGATACAGGGGGCCAAAATAATACATGCCAGGGCTAAGGTCAAAACTACGACTGGAAGTAGGCTAAGCTGTAGAATAGCAAATTCTAAAAGAGTTCATGAAGAGAAATCTTTTGATCTGGGAATCACTTAACTTTCAGTCCAATTTATCCTGTGAGATTTTTCACTTAAATGAAAGAATATCGCACTGGATGTTACCCAGTTTTGACGAAATACTTAAACTGTTTAATTCGTACTTCTAAATCTTACTGGATTGGCCAGTATAAAACGAGGGGCAGTCCAAGCAAGTAATTTTATATATTATGCTGTTGTTTTCCTTAGGGCTGTTTTTATATTAACATTCCTTTTGGTGTGTAATTATAGGAAAAAACCAGGTTGACATTAAAAGATTTTAATGATGATTTTATGGTTTCAAAACCACTAAAATAAGGCAAGCTAAGAAGGTTCTTAGGGCTTTCTTTCTCCATGTTACTTTCGCCATAAAACTTTTTGTGAGCTTTCCTGCGTGGCATTGCCTTTATTTATATATTCATCACGTTCCATATTTTCGTGATTCAGTTATTCATACATACATGCATATATATATAAGTGTGTGTGTGTGTGTGTGTGTGTGTTTCTGTTTCTGTTTCTGTTTCTGTGACTCACGAGGGACGGGAGTGTTTGTGTATGTTTCTACATACAGGCATCTTTGTTATGTTTTGCAATCACTGGTCGCAGATATCCTTTCTTATGCACATAAATGATATGATCTTTTTGGGCATATGCTTTTGCACGAATTCACTTATTGTTACCAAATATCATAGACTTTATTTATACGTTTATTGACCTTGAAAATTTAATTCAGTATTTTTAACCATATACATTTGTTTGTTTTTATGAGTGACCTTTCTACTTCATAATTTGCTTTACAACCTACTTTTTCAGTGTTTATGTTTCAATATGATTCTGTCAGGATGTTAAGTGAACTATAGTATTTTATTGAGATCTGGTCATTCATATATTTCATTTTCTAGAATGGAAGGAGGCCGGAATTATGTTTTTTCATGATGGCCATTTATATCTAGAGGGTTTTTTGAATTTCCTTTTTGTCTTACTTTCGTTGATATATGATGCAACGAAAGGTACGATTCATTTTTGCAGTTATTCTAATCTTTTTCCTTTACCAATAGTAGACAATATGATTATACAATTTTTCAGTTTATTGTCACATTATTATTTATGATTTTGAAAACTCTTTTTGAATATTTTATGGTCTCAGTGACGCAGGTAGATTTTATATATTTTATTTAACAGTCTTGTATATTTTTTGCACCATACAGCACAGTGGAGCTAACAGGAAGAAACTGGTTTAGTTAGTTAACCGTAAAATTTTAATTATTTAAGTAGTTTATACCCGCAAGCGAGAGCGATTTTTTTTTTTTTTTATTCCGTTGAATACAACCATAAACGATCGCTTCAGAATCATAAATTAAATGCTAATGGAACCTTTGGGTCGTTTTACCATATGGAAGCTCACACTTGACCCTAAAATAAAACGACGCGAACACTTGCTGGCTCTACTGGTGTGACGTTTTTCAGGTTATTTAAAATTTGTTTTCCAAGCTTTTGGTTTCTATTGGATTTTTTTCTATCTGAAGAACATTGTTCTTTTTACTCCTTATTTTTGACGCAAATATTTCCAGATTTTTTGTTTTATCTTGTATTAAGGTAATTTGAAAGTTACACCACACATCTCAGTTTTCTTGAAGAATTTTTAATCATGCTTTCCAGAAGAAAGTTTAATTCTGACGTAATAAATTTTTCTTTGAATGATTATTTGTGCTCTGTTTGTTTTCGGTGTCTGTTCGTTTATTAATGAATATGTGACTGTTTTCGGTGTTTGTTTGTTTATTAGTGAGTAGCCTACGTAACGTCCACATCTTTTCTGTTTTGCTTCTCAGGACGCTCTTGCCAATTCACACAGCTATATACTTTAAAGAGTCACGTGCGTGCAAGGGAATCAGTTGAGTTAGTTAGTATAAATACCGATAGACCATGTAGTCAATTGTTTGTATTGTGAATGTGAGGGGTACGACGGTATAACAAACTGCGCTCAAGCCAAGGTGCAACTTGAAGATAAAGCAGCAGACTTGTGGGTCAAAATTATGATTATGAGTTCGTCTTGGACTTTATAGGCTAATATAAGGAATTTTTGTTTTGAAGAAGGCGAGAAGCTTGACTTTGTGATAATCATAGACAATAAAACCAAAATCCAAATAAGAAGATGAGCTCTCTTAACAATTTATCAGTCTGAAATGTCAGAAAATATGCACTGGAAGATGGTGGTGTTACCATAATTGGTTAAAAGTTGGTAAATAATACATTATGAGAAGGGTGGTAGAGGAGTATGAATTTAAGTACAGAACATGTAAGTAGAGGGACAATTTGCGGCATGAACATTCTACTATTAGATCATTGAAATGTCGAAAGACACAACTGAAATACCGAAAACGTTTTGATATCGCCATAAACGGTGAACGAGACGAGACAAGTTTTGAATAAGTTCCCAGATATATCTCAGATATATTTCTACAGTGTGTAGGAAAGGGTTTGGACTCTGGTTTTCTAAGAATCTCTTACCGAGATATTGCGGAAGTTCTGTTAATGACGTCATCATAGATTCAGATATTGGTATAAAAGAAGATGGAATGGAAGAGAAGTAATACTTCTTACCTCAATAAGGGCTTATGAGGAGGAGACAAGATGGGAAAATCACCCTGCTTCAAGATCGACAACTGTAGAGAGAGATTATAAAGGAGTCATCGATGGGCGTTTTTACTTGTATAAAATACAGATTTAAAATGTTTGTCAATTCCAGAGGAAGGCTGAAGTAATTGCAAGGCGATGGATGGATTAAGAAATAGGAGGAAGAAAAAATTCTGTGCTTGATGAAATAAAAGAAGAAACCTAGTGTATTTAAGACGCAGCCCACCGTCAGTAAGGTGCAGTCAGCCACAGTGGCAGCTG
>JANJGK010000012.1:43620089-43657589 GCA_039081455.1 Macrobrachium rosenbergii | reverse complement strand
TCTGGTGATAGAAATTCATTTCTCACTATAATGTGGTTCGGATCCCACAGTGAGCTGTAGGTCCCGTTGCTAGGTAACCAGCTGGTTCTTAGCCACGTAAAATAAGTCTAATCCTTCGGGCCAGTCCTAGGAGAGCTTTTAACCAGCTCAGTGGTCTGGTTAAACTAAGATATACTTAGGCAACAGGATTGCAAGCATACATCCCTACATTATAGGCACCACGTGGAGTTGCCTAATGCAGACGCCTGATGGTGACCATATAGCCAAATGTTTTGAGTGCTTTGGTTGTGCCACAGCCACTATCGTCGAATCCCGTAATTCATTCGGTCGTGGTTTGGTTGCACTATCCTTTTGCTTCGCATTCCCTTTTTGTTTCTCTGATGATTGATCTCTTTTTATTTCGGATAATTTTATGTTTGTTTTGCATTTCTTATCTATAAACATTTTGGTTTTCCCTCTTCCTTCTTTGTTCTGTTCTACTCTTTATTACATAGAATTTCTTGTGTGTGCAAAAAGCTGTAATTATACATATATATATATATATATATATATATATATATATATATATATATATATATATATATATATATATATATATATATATTATATATATATATATATATATATATATATATATATATATATATATATATATATATATATATATATATATATATATATATATATCCCAGTTCTCACGAGTCTCTAAGGATGAGGCTGCCAACCCCAATAGAAATGTTAGTGTGAAATTATCTATTTAGTTTCCGTGAAAGAGAGAGAGAGAGAGAGATTGTGAGCATACTAATAACCAGTAGGATAGTCAGTTTAGAATTGCTTCATAAAATTCCAAAATGTAAATCTTACTTATATGACAGCAAAATCTAATTCATACAGTTTCTTCTTCTTGATGAAACTTGGAATGATATGCTCATAACGTTTCATCAGATTCTGTTTATTTGTTGAAATGCTTTCCTATTAACGCAAGTAATCTTTGGTTTGATAAATTAGGAAAAATTCTTGTCACCTATTTAGATATTCATTTAGTGTCCACCCACTCTCTCTCTCTCTCTCTCTCTCTCTCTCTCTCTCTCTCTCTCTCTCTCTCTCTCTCTCTCTCTCTCTCTCTCTCTCTCTCTGTCCGTTCATTCACTTAAGTGTAAATGGCCATGGCCCCAAAACTCTTTTTATCATTGAATTGGAGCAAATACTCCACTGAGATCAGTGACACCGGTATTCAGGGGCCTCTCTCTCTCTCTCTCTCTCTCTCTCTCTCTCTCTCTCTCTCTCTCTCTCTCTCTGACACACACTTCCACATAGACAAATCTCATGTCTCAGACTTTTTATGAAGTTTTTTGTGAGATACTAATATACTTAGCAGACGCCAGTAATATTTTCGTGATTTACAGATGTTTGCGTTAATGTGTCCAGAATAAATCATAATTGAGGATATT
The DNA here is from genome assembly GCA_039081455.1 of Macrobrachium rosenbergii. Lineage (NCBI taxonomy): Eukaryota > Metazoa > Arthropoda > Malacostraca > Decapoda > Palaemonidae > Macrobrachium > Macrobrachium rosenbergii. The sequence goes on along the minus strand of JANJGK010000012.1, from coordinate 43,656,138 downwards.
ATATATATGTATATATACAGTATATATATTACATATTTATGTATATATATATACAGTATATATATATATATATATATATATATATATATATATATATATATATATATATATATATATATATATATATATATATATACACATGCACACACACATACATACTTACAAAAATAATGTCCACTAATTGGTAATCACTTTAGATTTTAATTTTTTATGAGCATTTTTATCGTTGTCAGAATTTTAAAGGACTCCCTCCACCCCCTTTTTAAGTTGTAAATTGATTGTTTTGAATATATTTACGAAATAATAATATAAGTGCATTGAATGAGTATTTGCCATGTATGCGAAGGGAATCCCTTCACATGCAGTATTTCATGAGCTGGTAATTTTTATTTAAACAATTAAATAATGTTGAGTATTCCGTTAAGCGCGATTTAATTTCGACCATATTATGTCAGCGGATACCTTACAAGGTTTTATGTAGATCGTCTTAAGAGAATTTGCTGTCCCAGTATCAGTGTGAATTAGGTTTTCATAAATTTAATGCGCAAGCGCGCATGTTTACATATTCAGTACAGTTTTCATAGCTGTGCTTTCGCTCTTGTCATATGTAATTTGTCGTATTGCATTTCTGCTTGGTTTTCTACTATTATAGCTTCTTGTAAATAGGGTATTGTCATTTTGCTTTAGATTGTTGGCAGCTAGTTTATCCATGAAATGAAGACTGAAATAATTATATCGTAACTGTTCTCTTGGTCATCTGTACTCTTTTGTCTTTTTTTATGGTAAATGTATTTTCATATAGCTACTTGGGGAATATTTTGCCACATACTAAACTAGCATACCCTGTGACATTCGTTATCAACTCATACCTCCCTTGATGGCTCAGTGATCATAGCCACGGTACTTTCGTTGTGACCAAACCATGCGACAGTTCGAATCCCACTGGTGACGAAGCACTTTTCACTTATAACTCCCTAGGGTGTAAGTAATTGCTGAGGTACAGTGAATTGGATATTAAACGAAATTCATAGTTTTATATATATATATATATATATATATATATATATATATATATATATATAGAGAGAGAGAGAGAGAGAGAGAGAGAGAGAGAGAGAGAGAGAGAGAGAGAGAGAGAGCTTTAGTCAATGTCGCATTCATCCTTGTGATTGCTGAACCATGGATGGGCCCTAGTGCTTAAAACTTCCAAAACTTTAGTTGTGTCGTATGCCTACACTGAAGACTCATCAGAAATACGCCGAACTCTAATAGTACTACGCCTGCCAGTCTGTCAAACGAGCACTATCTCGCTTTTGGGATATTGAGGCTTTCCGTTCCGGTATCTCTTGCATGTCAGTTGCCTGCCTACTCTAGCACCTTCCATGTCTTCGTCTCTTCCACCCTTGTGAGTGCATGCGTACACGCGCTCATGTACGAATAATGTCTGTAGATATTGTTGTAATACGGTGATATCAGTCGGCTCAGTAAAGTAATTAAGAAAAATGTCTCAGAGGAATCTGTCGATCTAAATTAATTTAGTGTCGTTGAAAATGCCCTAAGAAATGCTTATTAGGTTAAGAGGGTGCAGCGTAGACGACTGTTATAGGTTGGTGTGCAATAAAAGGAGAGTTCATTTTTCTTTATGTTTCTATAATATCGGTGATCTGGTCTCATGAGTAAGATTGCACGAACGAAAGTGCACAGAGAAGTCGCTGATGTGTTGTTTGAAGTTGGTGTATACTGTGTAGAAATACACAGATAAGTATGTATACACATCCACTGTGAACTGATTATATCCTATAATTATAGCAAAGTGGTTTGGAGTTTCAAAGAACATCAGTTTAACTAAATAAAAATATTTTAAAAAAACTTAGTCGCCTTTTTTTTTAATCAGAGTAAAGGTAGAAAAGATTACTGGGATAGAAGCGACATTTTACCGGATTCCCAGAAACTGGACAGGCTTCCAAAAAATAGAAACAACGATAAAAGCAATGAAACTGTGTTCCTCCAGGTATTCGAAACGCTTTTTTAAAGTTTTACCAATTAATTAATAATAATGGCATTTCCTGAGAAGATAACTGAAGAGACGAATAACTTTCAATTTGCTGTGCAGACTTCTCTTACGAGGTTAATAACTTTGGATCTGCTGGGAAGATTCCTCTGCCTAGATGAATCATTTGAAGATGGCAGTGCTAATGATCTCAAACACTCGAGTGCTGCATTATATGATACAACCCTAAAATCCGAACAGTAAGAAGGAAGAAAGAAAGGGAGATAGATTCAGATGATTTCATGGAGGACGAACACTTGTTGAGGTAATTGTGAAAAACGGTTTCAATTTACGCCTAAAGTATCTGAATTATTACCTCGAATTCCTCTCAGCTACAAAGGATGTTGTTCATCCTTCTTGGATATATATTTTTTGACGTTTGTGATGGCATTTCCTGGTAGCAGAAATTCTAGTTTCATTATTCGGTGTGCCAGTGGGTGACGAGAGGTGGTGGGGAGGTAGTGAGGGATGCCGGATTGTGTGAAGAAGGGGGTGGATGAACATCCGAGCATGTTCCTGGATGACCTGCAGATGCCAGGGTTCCCACAGCTTTTACCCCATCGAGTTAAACATATGTCAGCCACCACCCATCATCCAATTACCCCTTTTATTCTCACCGTCCCCATCTACCTCATCCGTCTTCTTTTCCCCTTCTGGGCTTCGGACCGAATTCGTTTGGATGCTGTGATTTTTGGCCGTTCGCGTAGAAAGTGGTTATCAGTCGTTACCTTTAATCACGTCCTGATGATAGAAAACTTTTATTTTTTTTTTTTTTTTGGTAATTTTGATCAGTCAGTGTCTCTCTCTCTCTCTCTCTCTCTCTCTCTCTCTCTCTCTCTCTCTCTCTCTCTCTCTCTCTCTCTCTCTACTTGTGGTATGTGCTTGTGTGAAGGATGCTGGCTGGTCTTCAGACATCGCAGACGATGATGAGGGACATCGGGGGTCTGGGCATTGGGCAAGAAGGAAGCTGGTGTTGCAGATGCTGCAAAAGGGAGAGATGAAGATAGACTTTAATGTCACTTAATCTGGTCTGGTCATGGCTACCGGTCATCCTCCTAATATATGTTAATAGGGAAGGATATGAGCAATGTTTCTGGTATCTTGCTCTGGTATTTTTTCATTTGGTTAATGCCGATATTTCTTCTGGGTTTGGACAGATTAAAAGTGAATGATATTTCCTTGGAGACATGTTTTACAAAATTTATGTTCTTCGAATTCGTATATTTACTTGGTAAGACTGATTGTTTGGGAAAAAGAAATATATTTTACCTGTTTGAGAATTTAATGTTCATTAACATTAATATTGGCATTACTGTTTCCCCTCTGTCGCTTTCTCTCTCTGACAAATTCATACACACTAGCACGCGCGCTAGCGAACTGTCATTATTTGATTAATTTTAGCCTCAAGGTAACACCTAGTTAATGAAATAATCTTACCAGAGACAGTGTACATAACGTAACAAGTAGGCTGGAATTTCAGAGTATATTACAAAAAGAAAAAAAACAGTGAATGATAAGAGTCAGATTCCAGAGGCCTCTTCCTTACTACTGAAAACTGAAAAGAAGATGAGGAAGACGCTACTGACACACACACACACACACACACACACATACACACACGCGCGCGCCAATTCCTCAGGGGCTTTAGATCGTGCAAAATTCACGTTCCCATTAGTCCTATGTACACAGAAAATTCTGAATGCATCCTTTCCCACTCGTTTTTCTCATCTTTAGGCCTCTTTCTACTGTATGATGCCCAAGGTATCTCTGTCCCTTCATCTTAGACCACGCGTTAACTCCTCCTATACAGGTATTAATTGAAGCTTTTGTGCTTAAACAAATTGTAGGGGGTCCTCTATGCTTCGAGGGACATCTAGGTGCATTTTTAAAAATTTTTTTATTTATCATTTTTTTTTTTTACTGGAGGAGGTGACTTGGACTTCTAACAGAATGTCACGTAGGTTTTCGAACTGCTGAATGTAACCGAGACTAGTCGTCAAGTTTCAAGTACATGTCACAATTGAGGTTTTCTAGTTTCGGGCCTCTCTAGAAATACTATAAAAAATATTGGGTCTTTATCTAGAGTTGAAAGCATCTCGTTATCATTATAATTGTTACGAATGCTTCTAAATACTAGAATTATCTTATAACGTTAAGAGTCATACACCTCTCTAGAATCGTTGAAGGGATCTAGAGAAATGTTTCAGATATCTTTTAAATTCCAAAACGCAACCTTTCACTGGGTGGTAGACCTGCTCGGCTTTACTGAAACAGTTTGTTTTTAAAAGCGAATGTTAGTTGCGAAAGTATTCTGGTTATATAGTTCACATTCAAAGATATGTTGTTTTGATAGATAGGTTAACAGGGTTGTGTGGATGCAATAATTTTAAAATAGCAAGAAATAACGGCGATCACAATAACAGTGATAATGATCATAGTGATTTATATTATTGTTGTTGTTTTTGTACATGTGCAAGTATTCTCATCGAATGAGTAAAAAATATCATTACATGCTAAGTAATTTTCCAAAGGATAGAAAGCAGAAATGTGAAACATTGACAAAAGCTTTGCTGAGAGAAGAAAGAGACTTATGGTAAGGACAACTTGTTCCCATGTCGCTGGGGAATGACATTCCTAGTGGTCTCTATATTTAGAATGGAAATTAGACAAGCTACTGTGCTAAAGTTACCTCGGCTTATGGTATTTGAAAGAAAAGTACAGGAGACCAAATATCTGAGTGTACAGTTGCATGAAATAATTTAACAGTCTTTAGAGATGAAAAACATCGAAAAGATATTGAACCCAACCACATTTCCGTGGCTCTGAGACCATCTTTCAAATGGCAGTTATTTGCGTTGTGGAAGTTCCTTTACCCGTTAACTATGATGAAGGCACACTGCTTATCCTTTTTCATGCGAAAAAAAAAGAATTACAGTAACTTTCAATGAAGACATGACGTAAATCTTTGCTTTATTTATTTATTTTGAAATTGTTCGTTTTCGTAACGATGATTGAGGAAACCTTGTATGACCCATTAAGTGACATATTTCTTTCACTTGGACGTTAATTGGCAACAATTAAGGACTTTTACCCCGTTGTTTGTTCTTTTTTTCTTTTTTGAATGTCTGTCGATGAAAATATCTGCAGATATTTCAAATATTGGTGACAACCTGTTGTTATGACATGTGCATTTGCTGTTGTTAGTCCCTAAAGAAATTTTTAAGAAATGGATTTGAAACGCTACCACGTCTGTGAGATGTTTTTGCCATACTCAGTTTTGCTTTTATTAATTCACTTGTTTGAAAGTTGTGAATTATCATGTTTGTGAGTTTACCTGTTGGAAAGTTATCATGTAAATTCCATGACCTTTCAAGATCTGTTTCTTGCGAGAATTGCAAATGCTATGAAAATCCCTCGTTTCTTTCGTGGACTTCTTGATCAATATGCTAAATTTGAGCGGGAAATGCTGAGTATTAGTTTTAGCATAGAGGTGTTTTCGACTGATGGAAGAGGTAATAAAGAAGTGATGGTTGCTAGGCAACCGTTTTGTTCCAGAGGTTATTATTGTCATGGCTGTCTAAATGCGGTACACTTTACGTCTCACACCTGCCTTATTTCTCACCAACCATTATCATTTCATGATCTCCCCCCCCCCCCCCCCAATCCTCCCCGTAGGAGTTACAGTCGTCAGTGCACCTCATGCGGTGCACTGTAGGCATTACTTAAGGTTCTTTGCAGCGTCCCTTCGGCCCCTAGCTGCAACCCTTGTCATTCCTTTTACTACACCTCCGTTACCATTCCCTTTCTTCCATCTTGCTTTCCACCCTCTCCCAACAACTTTGTTTCATTGTGCAACTGAGAGATTTCCTCCTGTTACACCTTTAAAACCTTCTTATTCTCAATTTACCTTCCAGCGCTGAATGACCTCATAGGTCTCAGTAGATGGCCGTTGGCCTAAAATGGTGCAAGTTCGTTTCACAATATCTGTATTCGGGTGTTACCAAAGTATGGTTAAATATGTAAATAAACGTACGCATGCTGGAAGAAATTTAGTGATGGGAGTCTTGTAACGTGCACATTTTTGATAAATGTGTCTGAAACGGAAGTTTCGAACCATTTTTAATCCAATACATATAGACACACACACACACACACACACACACACACACACATATATATATATATATATATATATATATATATATATATATATATATACATACATATATATATATATATATATATATATATATATATATATATATATATATATATATATGTATGTATGTATATATATATGCATATATACAGTATATGTGTGTGTGTGTATATTTATGTATATATATATATATATATATATATATATATATATATATATATATATATATATATATATATAAACACACTTACACACACACAAACCCCATCACAAAGAGAAGAGAACACACAGATGTACAAGCTGTCCTCTTTCCGACTTTCCCAGGCAATTACGTTTTTAGGGCTTTACGCACAAAGGCGTCGCCGACGCACTTCACTTGACCGCATCTGGGGAGCAACTGAGCGCTGTCCCGTCGTAGCTGAGAGTTTCATACAGCAGCACATCGAGAGCCTCATAATGATGTCAATCAAAGAGAGTTACCAGACCGTGACTTCGGCTCGTCGAGAGTCTCGTCTAGATCCTCAGAGGTGTTTTTTTTTTAATTTCGGTTTGGTAGCTTTTTTTCATTTCGATTTGGTCAGCCTAGGAACACCGGGCCGTGGCTGAAGGTTTCATGGGCCGCGGCTGAGAGTTTAATGGCCTTGGCTGAGAGTTTTATACAGCATTATACGCTGTACAGAAAACTCGATTGCTCTGTAAAAACTTCGGCCTATTTTTTACTTGTTTTATATTGTGAGCAATTTTGTTTTTAACACGCTTGAAGAGCTAATGATATGAACAATTACGAAACGTGGAATAAAGACAACTTTGTGATAGTGTTATATGATAATATATATATATATATATATATATATATATATATATATATATATATATATATATATATATATATACATACATATATATATATGTATTATTTTATATATATAAATTTATATATGTATATATTTATGTATATATGTGTGTGTATGTATGTATGTATGTATGGTTGTTTTTATATACACATAGAGCATATTTAGTGTGCTCCGTTTAGATGAAACTGAATCGAGTAAAAATGATTCATGAAAAGCGCAGTTCATTGAAGAATGCAACAAGAAATACCCTCTGTATAAGCAACTTTGAATTTACCTCTAATCCAAGAAGAATGTTAGCTCTCAGAACGGTGATGTTGGCAGTGGGTTCAGGATGTTAAATAATTTATATAGAGGATGAGACAGAGTTCGCTAGTTGATTTTCGTCATAGAGTCTCTGCATAATACTTTTAGGAAGGTAAAGCTGGCAAAACGTTAATTTGATTATGCTAATGGTCACAAATCTTTGCTTAACTCGTATCATGTCCGGTAAGATCTTAGGCTAACGCTCTTCCCTACAGAGCATCTTAAAACGTCATGTTACTTTTTGTTCCTCTAGCGAAAGAATCCCTGTTATTGGCGCAGAGTATAGAAGAAATACCACAGGAAACCGTATGACCGAGGAAGGACAGGGGCTGGCATTTGCGAAGTCCTTAAAACCACGGTCTGTACTCTTTACTAATTATAAAAAAGATATTGAGATACAGTCGAGGGGAATTTAAGGGTGAAGGTAATGAATTAATTTCTGGCATGATCAAGGTCTTTCGAAAATACTGGAAGGCTGAGCTGCTCGGAAACCGAGTTGATACCTCTTACAAGGAATACACCTGTGTGTTCTCCATTTATATAGTTGTTATTTTCATGCATATTTATATTTTCTGCTGGGAGTGTTTCTATATAATGCATATATATATACATACATACAGTATATATAATATGTAATATATATATATATATATATATATATATATATGCATATATATATATATATATATATATATATATATATATATATATATATATATATTGTGTGTGTGTGTGTGTGTAACTTCTCCTTTGATATGCATAAGTTGCTGAAGGTCTTAACAAGATTTCTAAAAATTATGAGTTGCCTCGGCTCTACAACGCATCAGTTGACCGTACTGTAAATTAATCACATGTAGTTGTCATTTTCTGTTATGTCTGGTTTAAATATATTATTTTATAAAACTGTAAGAATTACTGAAATGTTTACGTTTTCATACTGTAAAGAAAAACCTCGTAACTTCTCATATTTGTTTGTGTATATACACATACACATCTTACATGTGCACTCATGTATGTGTGCAAATGCTGGTGTTTGTTGGCAGTAGTTTTTTTTTTTTTTTGTAACAGTAATACCTTTTTCCTTCGTATATGCATGAACAAGTATAAATTTTGTCTTTATTTTATAAAAATCTCCTTAATACTTTATGTGAATATTTTACAGTAAATAATACTAAGTTTATTGCAAACCTTAACTTTAGTTAAGTATACAAATATAGCCATTTGGAAAAAGTAGTACAATAAAATATCAGTATCTTCCATGCGAAAAATACTTACCTTGAAATATAGCACATCAGTTGACCTCCCGTCAAAACGTCCGTTTCTTTCTGGGAAATATACATACGCTGCACCGTTAGAGGGTTTTCAGCACTCTTAATTAGATTTTCTCCAATTTCTTCCACCCCTTTAGGTTTTTCTTCGCACCTCAAGTCCTAAGATTTACACCGTCATTAGCGAATCCATTGAAGAACAGGTGACCTGGAAATTTCATGCCAAATAGTTACAAGAGTTTTATTCTTCATTTTATCTTTTTAATGATATTTTTTTTATTAGATGATGTAACTGTTCAACAAGAGCGTTGATCTCAGTATTAAGATAAGTTTTTTCACAGACTGTGAAAGAAAAAAAAATCTTTTAACTTTAGCTGTTGGACTATGGAGACCGGAAAAGCTCTGTATAAAAGATGGGAGAAAAAACACTGGAGCGTTAAATTTCCAAATCGGCGAAGAAATCACATAATACATTTTCTACCCCACCACTCTCTCTCTCTCTCTCTCTCTCTCTCTCTCTCTCTCTCTCTCTCTCTCTCTCTCTCTCTCTCTCTCTCGTGACATGATCTGCTGAATTCGTGTCTGACTTTATATGCCATCTAGTTTGTGACGAGAAAATTGCCAAAATATTTCTTCTGAATCCTTAGATCGTAAGGAATAAATTATCATATTTATTATATTTATTGCCCTAACTGTCTATATATGTATGTGTATTTCCTTTCATTTTCCAGATAATTTAAGGAGCCGGTGATTTTGTCCAGTGAAGTGCACGAACAGTGAAAAACAAGTCACTTTTTCTGGCTTTACCTAGGTGTGCCCTAGGGTTAAGTCAGATTTCTTACTCAGGAATATCTTGCACTGTGGATCTTTAGTGTTTTGACGAGTGCAATGGGCTTGGCGTTGCTGTTCCTTTATTATAACTAAAAAATGTCGATAGCGTTCTGTTTCCCTAAAAACCGAAAGAGAAGACATTTTGGATTATTCTCTTAAATCTCTGAGATATCCGTTATTTAGCCTATATATTTCTTACCTTAAAATGTTTTTCCTGTTCTTTATGAACTTTCAATTATAATATGACTCTACCTTTTCAATTTCCTCTTTCACTTTCAGTATTCTAAGACGTTATGTGCGTGAGGCCAAGAGAAAAATTGGTATCTTGTGTTACTAGGCTTCTTAGATTTTCTCTCAGGGGGCATATATTACCCTCTTCTGGATTAAGTACAGTTGTATCACTGATTTATATATTACTTTCTCCAGATAAGATAACGTATTATTGATGTATTTTGTTTATTGGCATCTCTAACAGTTGTTATGGCCTGCAAGAATTCTGGCTGAAAATGAAATCGGATGTGTAAGATGAGTGTGCGCATACAGTATATACTCGTACATATGTGCCAGAGAGGTAAAGAGGTATAGAGACGAATGTATTATTGTACTGGTAGAATCATCCGATAATTTCCTTTAATGTGATGGACAAAAGAAGGATAAAGGAGAGCCTTACGTAGTTTATCTGTTGTGGGGTTCCTGATTACTTTTAATTGATCTTGGTTAGTTCACATTGCTCCAGTATATTGGACTTTTTCGCCCTGGCTTTATCATTGGTCCCCTTCCCTAATAGGACTGAATCTGACGCAGCTCGTTTCATCAGTGATTACACCCCATCACATCACTAAATCATCTTCCTCTCTGCCTTAAGGTGATATCTACATATATATATATATATGTATATATATATATATATATATATATATATATATATATATATATATATATATATATATATATATATATATATACACACACACATGCGTATATGTACATAGACTTTTACGGTCTTCCATAACCCAAGCCAGTAGAACTTGTTGGTGATGGCCTTGGTGGTTCGAGTAACACTGAAGTGTCCTTCGATCCCATCATGGGCCAGTTCCACGACCTTCGCTTGCAACTTACTTGGCACTACTATCCTCCTGTAGTCCCTGAGTTAGCCAGTAGAGCACCTCATGTTCTACCAAGTAATCTGCCTTAGATAGGTCCATGACATCTGCTGTTGCGTTGCGCGTCCATCCGGAGGTGCTGCAGCCAAGTATCTTCCGACTGGGCTGCAATTAGATAGTCTCGATCTAGAGCAGGTGTGGCAGCACCCACTACCATGATTAGGAGAGCGGCGGCTGGAAAAGTGTTGTCTGGGGCAGGGAGAATGTTAGACGGCTCCTGGAGCCAAGGAACGTCAGCCAAGGATAGATCCACATGGAGCTGATCACTTGATGGGTGTGTATTTTCGTTGTCAACTTCTTCCATCGTTACTGCTGTCATGCATCGCAGAGGGATCATGGAATCCCTCCATTGCATAAAATCTTGCCCTAAGAGCAAGGGTTATCTGGTTTAGAGGGTTTGGGTCACCCCAAAACAGTGTTCTCTTGTCTGGGAAGGCATGCCATTGGTTACTTTCAGATGGACCGCAGGGAGATCCATCGTATGCCCATCAAAGCAGCAGACAGTCATCTGCTCATCCTTCTGAATGGTGGCACCAGGAGACACCTGTTCTCATGTGATAAGGCTGATCTCTGACCCTGTGTCAATTATGTTTGACAAAGTGAGTGGTGGAGAGGAGCCGTTGAGGAGCGTTACAGCCTCATTTTCTGGGGCTATCCACACGGTAGGTTGTTGGGAGCTAACAACTGTTTGGACCGTTTTTGGTGGGGCGTATTTTCAGCAATGCACATACGGAGATGACACGTGTCCCTGCTTCATGCAACCGAAGCTCCAGGAGAGTTTCGGCTGGGAGCACTCTTAGTTGAAGGACTGGGCGTGACCCTCTGACTGTGCCCGGGGTTCATGCAGCAGTGTTCAGTGTTGTGTCCTGTCTTTTTGCAATAATTGCAGACAAGAGGTTTAGGTGAGAGCCCATTCTTGGGTTGAACTTGATGGGTTTCCCAATCATCCGCTAAACGGCAGCATTCAGCAAGGGTTTTGGGACATTTCTTGTAAAGGTATGTGGCTAGTGTGCTTGGAGTGTAATAAAAGAAATCTTCCAGTTGTATGCATTCGGAAAGGTCCTCAAACATTGTGATGTCGAGGGATTCCAGCCAGCATTTGAAGGCTCGATTTTTGTAATAAACCCAGTCTGTCCGAGTTTGACCCGCTTCCTTTGGTTGGCTGCACCAGTGTTGTCTCCAGCGTTCAGCAATAATTTCATAGGCCATGATGACGACCTTCCTGACCTCCTCAAGGTTCCCCTGTTAAACATCTGTTAAAGAGCGGTGAGCTTCTAAGCCTTTGCTGCCCATATGTTTACCAAGGACCAAGGAAACTTCTACTGGGGTAGGCACAAAATTTGGGAAGACCTTTTCCATGTGGTCAAGCCAGGCCTTAGGTTCATTTTCCATCCACTTCTGAATTAGTGTACTCATGCTGTTGAGAGCAGACTGGGGAGTGGCTGGAGCGGGATGCTCAGCCCTATGTCGAGCAAGTGCCATGGCACTCTCCTGGTGAGTCTTTTCAAGGATTAATTCATGGTTGCGCGGACTTTCCTTCTCTTGCCTTTCCAATTCAGTGAGAGCTCTTTTCTCCTGAGCCAAGATGGACTTGAACTGTCATTGCTTCTCCTCCTTTACTTCTCTCTCCTGTCTTTGCTTCTCCTCCTTTTCCTCTCTCTCTTTCTTTACGTTAGCTACCTGTTCTCTCTCCTTCTCCTTTTCTTCTCTCTCCTTCTTTGCTTTAGCTACCTGTTCATTGACCCAGTGCTCAGTTGTTCTCTTCTGTAGTGCATATCCTGCCCCATCCCTAGGAAGAGTTTGAAATCTTCAGCATACAAAGGCATGTTGCTGTGGTGGTTGTAGATGGATGAGTACTAGACTGTACAACAATTGCACGGAATGGAGGTATACAATGGTATAGGCCAACAGGTGGCACTGGTACTAAGTATGATTGTCATTCCGGAGAACTGGTGTGGCACTGGTCCAGATGCTATGAGCAGTAATTCGGGCAAGTGCCACAAATACTGGGGCATTGCTTTCCTAATGACAGGGTTGGCACTGTGAGTGCTCCTTGGATTAAACAAATGGCACTCAGGGGTCCAAGGGATTACCTGCAATGCGAGTAAGGTGAGGATATGCTGGTGGCATGAGATTGGGTATGTTCGGACACATTGTAATGGTGATTGTTGTTGTGGTGGCACTTGGGTGCCAAGGGTTTCGAGGACCAGCTAGGTGGCACTCACTGTGGGGAATGGTAACAATACGGCCCAGGACGTGAATAAAGCAGACTTGGGGTGGCGATCAGTGTGCAGTGAGATCGCAGATGAAGTTAGGTGGAATACACCAACTTTGCAGTGAGCCAGAATTTACATACATGCGACAATTTGTTGTTGTTGAGTGCAGAGGGATGTTCCAAAGAACAGGGTTTTGTTCACAAGAATGTTAGGGCTTGCACACTGACAAGGCCAGCTACTGTACAAGGTTGAAAAGGAGTGTTCTGACTAATAAGGGGTAACTTGCACAAGGGCTGGTACCGATGTCAGTGAAAAGGTTGTGGTAAGTTAGGAACATGTTGCACTTTGACAGTGCGAAAGCATGTGAGTGGAAGGTATAGATCCCACAACAATATAGAATAAAACAAAAAATAAATAAATAAAATTAAATCAGTGCGATGGACATGAATGCTGAATAGCACAGTTTATGAATCATAAGGTTGTTGCTCCATAGAACATAATTCCCGCGACAAAAGTACGCAGGAGGTGAGTGAGTTCAATGACTGGTTATGTGACATGCAAAATGTGGACTCATTCCAAAGAATTGAGTTAAAATTTGTTGCTCTCAATATCTCTAGATTGAGGAGGGCGGCGTGTGCAACACGGTCAGTAGAAGTGTATGTACACAATAGTAAATAAAATATAACCTTAATTTGAGGTTATGGGTAAGACAGACCCCCCCCCCCCCGATATTGGCTTATCAGTAATTGGGTTTAACTTCATAGGTCAGTTAGTAAAGCAAATGGTTTGTATTCACACAAATATAAATTTTCACAGACTTAGCCGAAGTGAAATGAATGAGTGAATAATATACTGCTCTCATAGGAAATTTTAAAATTAAAGGATTCCTGCATGGGATATATAAGTGAATGATATCAATAATGATATGACGGGTAATAATACAAGGTCTTGCGTTTACTTAAAAGCTTTGAATAACTTTGGAAACGTGAAAGTGCGCTGGTAAATGTTTACGTTAACTTGGGGACCATAAGATGGCTGCTGACAGCTGTCAAAATTCTACCAAGATGGTTGCGATGGGAGACTGGTAGACACAGGTCTAGCCAAAACACAACTCGTTGCTAGACACAACCTTGAGTCAAGCAGATCAGACAACATACAAATGTCCTTCACAGTGTACTGCCATGGGACTGCGGGTATGATTTCCACTGAGTACATTAATGTATGAATGATTACATGGTTGTGTTATGCCCAAAGTAAGGTTACAACTTTACATGAAGGTTGAATATGACGTCTAACATGAACGATTTAGGATTGTGTAAATTGAATAAAGTCTCTAACAAAGAATTGGCTACTGGGAGGAGAGGCGAGCGAAAGGAATGTGAGATGGCCAACACGATGAGGGTTTTGCAAGTTTTCAGAGGGAATATTCGTACTTTCCCTGAACTCTATCACTTTATCACTATGTTCACTGTACTGCCTAACTAATTCTGAACTACTGAAGACCCGTGGTCTTTATTTAGCATGCAATAACAATAGAATATTACTAATATGTGTGCCCATGTGGCAGCGTTCTCTCTCTCTCTCTCTCTCATGAATGAGCTCAGGTGCAAAGCTGTGTTCTGCACACTCAAATACACTATGGACATCTTAAACATGAATTCTACAATGCAATAGAAAATCAAAGAGAATGCTTACGCTGTGTACTGCTGTCCACGGTGTGCTCAAATACTTTAACTGGATTAAATTACAGGTTCATTCTTTTCGCACTTTTCCAGGTTTAGCCAGCCAAGGCTGATTTGCTATTCTGCTGGGAAGTGGGGCGGGATGTTGCAGTCTGCAAACTGCAAGAGGGGCCGGCAAGATCCTGGTAAGGTCGCCACTTTTACAAGTATAGCTTGCAACTTGCTACCTTTCTCTCACGTGAGATATCTCTGCATCCATCTGGGGGGCTACACCCATAAAAAGATCAATGAAATTACTTAAAAGTTAGCTTAATTGAGGATTAAGGGAAAATCAAAGTTTCACTTAATTAATTATAATTACATGAATCAGAAGAAGAATACAAGGGAGCTTGTACTCTTCTTCTGATTCATGTAATTATAATTAGTTAGCAAAGCAAAGTTGCCACAAACAATTCAGATGGTACTCTAAGAAAACCTTTGAGATTAAACGTAATAAGGGTACTGCCACGTAGGTTGCTTAAATGAGTCAATGTTCATAATTTAAATTCCTGATGGACTCTTCTCAAAGTTGGCTGATGAGGGGAAGAGGCACCATGGGGCAGGCGGGTACACAGCAATACGATCACCTATTCTGCAATACAGAACCACACTGTCACTTCTATTGTTACAGAAAATGAAAGGGAATGCTGAAGGCTGAGAGGGAGAGCCATTCAGAATCAAATATAAGGCAAGCTGGAATGACACAGGTGATATACATTACACAAGTAAAGATTACACTCCTTCATTTAGGTTTTTAAGAAGGTTGCAAGGGGGTGAATATAAGAGAGCAGTTGAAATACAGTAAAAGAATACGTTGGCGAATAAACTTCCAAATTGACACATTACCTTAGTCCCTGGGACGAGATGTCTTGGAAGCAAAGCCGGAACTGAGTCTTCATTCAAGGGGCTTTGACGATTGCGCTCTAATATGGATTGGGTCCAGACAACACAACAAAGAGTGACTTAGTTGTGCAGGGAGGGGGATGGTTGGTAGTGTGCCAACTGTCAAGAGGTCTGACTGTGAAGCTGGCTGGTCATGAACTGGATGCTGACCCCTGATAGACCTCCCTTTATGTCCTTGGTTCCTCCCTTTTTAAATGCTTGCTAGCGTTGATCAGTTGTGCATGGGTATTGTTACTCGTCTTGTGAGGTCCAACATCCCATGTTTTTGTGTTTGGCACTGAAGGATACAATACAGGGGGTCATTAGAGGTGGAGTGAACTAAGCTTTATGGGAGGCGTAATGAATCACTAATTGGCTAGGATTGTTTCTTCACCTCCTGTTTTTTGCACTTGTGTAGCCCGATTTAGTTATGTTCACAATTTCATGTGAATTTTATATGCGGAGAGCTACATGCGAACATTCAGATTCATGAATGCTCGTATCAGTATATATGTATGTATATATATATATATATATATATATATATATATATATATATATATATATATATATATATATATTTATGTGTGTGCTTGTGTGTTATATAGTCAGCAAGAAGATTTTCAATTATTTAAAAATATGAATAACGATAAGGAGAGGAAGAAGCTATATTTCTCTTTAGAAGCTATTTTGATCATGATTCTTTGTTTTATTTCCTTTTTTTAAAGATTAGTATGAAGCTCTATACCAATAATACTAACTATAGAAATTTCACTCCTGTCAGGAGTACAATTTGTATTGAAAATTATAACTATATGGACCACATATAAGTAACACAGACAAGATACAGCTAAAAATAAAAAAATCCATTTTCCTTCGGAATCCAAAAAGTGCATTAGTGATAAACCGATATGCCACCCAGACAAAACATTCAAACGATATCTATTGGAACTGAACTTAGGAAGTATAAGTGCATACATAGTATTTTAATAACCAAATTATTGAGGTGAAAAAGTTAACAGAAAAGGGTATAATGTACATAAGTATTAACTGTAAAAAAAAAAAAAAAAAAAAAACACACACATCTCTTAGTACTGTGTCATGGACAAGGATCAGGATGACGCCACTGCCAGTTAGGATGCTTTTATGTACAGGGCACATCAATTTTTATTTCTCCGTCCGCTTACCTGTAATGACATTTACGTCTGTATGGGATTTTACACCGAGTAATTCTTCCTTAGGACTCCACCCCCTTACCATTAGGCAACGCCCGAGTATCGTTATGCCTTTTTACCTGCTCCTTTAAAGGGGTAAACATAATAGAGTTTTGGGAGAGCGGATGCCTCAGGGAGTGTCTCCAGTAAGAGTGCTTGATATATTTTCCAACATGCTTATGCGTTTATTCTCTCTCAAATTCAGGATGTCTAGAGGATTTCTGAAAAAGATAGATTAATGTCGCCACAAACGACGATAACTATATATATATATATATATATATATATATATATATATATATATATATATATATATATATATATAATATATATAATATACACGGTAATTGTGTGTCTGTGTATGTACTTACACATCACCATACCCCTTTTCCTCCTAAAGTCGGCCCTCCAGTTCTAAGCCAGCCCCGTTCATCATCCTGTTTGCCACCCAACGCAGTGGACTAATTATGTTTGGTAGAACTGTTTTGTTTTACTGTATGGGCCTAAGACTTTCCTGAGCGTTCGAGAATCGAACTTAAGATCTTTCGTCAGTGCGAGCGTCCTAACCATTGGGCTACGAAAATACACGCACAATCACACACTCATACACACACATACATATATGCGTTTGCTTGCTTTTTATGCATGGTGTATATTATTAATATTAATGTGCATAAATAGTCTATTGTCCCTCCTTTTCTGAGTTGGAATTCTGTCTGATTCCTTTATTCTCCCATCATTTATAAAGGTAGCCCATGACTGCATGACTGCTTCAGTGCCAGCCCTCAGGGTTTTTTTTTAGCTCCCCCTTTTAATTTTCTGCAAAAGAAAACTATTGAGATGGATTTATCTGTTCGTCCGCACTTTTTCTGTTTGCCCTCAGTTCTTAAAAACTACTGAGGCTAGAGGGCTGCAAAATGGTATGTTGATCATCCACCCTCCTATCATCAAACACATAAAATTGCAATCCTCTAGCCTTAGTAGTTTTTATTTCATTGAAGATTAAAGTTAGCTAAGATCGTGCGTCTGGCACCGATAGTGATGCCAGCAGCCGAAGCATCTTTACATGACCGCATCTGGGGAGCAACTGAGCGCTGCCGGCTAGTGGTTGAGAGTTTCATACTGCAGTACATCGAGAGTTTCATATAGTATTTTACGCTGTACAGAAAACTCGATTGCGTCGAAGAAACTTCGAAGCATTTTATTCTTGTTTTTCGTATCACCGGAATTGGGTTAGAAAAGGCCTTTAGGATATAAAGATTTTTTCTGAGTCTAGAACCACATAATGTATGCAGTATTCATATCCTCCTGTTAATAAAGTTTTGAATGTTTGTGTGACATTTTTATGCATTTGTTCCTAGAGATAAAACTGTTTTTGTTTGTTAAGTAACCAAAACTGTCATGTTGCTTTTTTCGTTTGGTTATATGAATAATTTATGAACCATCTTTCAAAATGAACATATTACATAGGCATTATACTTGAGCAAATTCTTATTTCCTTTTGAGATAGACTCGATCCCTATTACGAATTATTCTCGTTTCGTTTTTCCTCATGTCAATGTATGTGTTTTTCAAGCTCGCGTGCAATGAACTCCCACTTTCGTGAGACCTACCTTTTTTTATCGTTTTCTTTTTTTTTTTATCTCTAATTGTCAGATTCTTTTGGTCCGCCAACAGCTTTTGTCTTAGTTTTTCCTTTGTGGTTTTAAGGAATTCCTCGTTTTCAGTTTTCTTCCGCTGGCCCGAAAGTGAGGTGGTCTCATGTGACCCCACAAAATACATACTTCATGTTTCACAGGAATTATTTCGATTTATTAAAGCCTTCAATAAGGTATTTGAAAATTATGGACTCGGTAATTAATCATTCCTCTGATGCTTCTGTTCATTCTTTTTGCCCGTGCTTCTGTGCTTTAACTCTGTCTTTTGCGATAAACGATTGTCAACTACATAATGTTAAAAATTGACAGCCAGGTAATTCGTTTCTCTCGCAGGACCTTAAGATGATATAAATAATCTCTTACGTTTTCAAGGAAAGAAATGGACATTGAGTTAGTTCAGATTTTATGAAGAACATTCAAATTTGAAAACGCTTATTTATGAATAGAAAGAAACGTTATTGTTGTATTGGCGTCTGTTCTGTACATTTTTGGTGATATGTTTACCGTATCTTTTTTCATCATCTAATTTTAGCATCATTGTTATTCCATATTATAAAACTAATTATTTATCTATAGAATGATATATTACGCTATATATATATATATATATATATATATATATATATATATATATATATATATATATATATATGTGTGTGTGTGTGTGTATATATATATATATATATATATTATATATATATATATATATATATATATATATATATATATATATATATGTGTGTGTGTGTGTGTGTGTGTGTGTGTATGTATGTATGGATATAATATGAGTTAAAGCTAATGGTTAATGACGCCATCTCACTAACCAGGAGCCCCAGATTGATCCTACAGGGGTGAACGCGTTTGGCCTCATTTCTTGAAAAATCCACTGTGCACCGTGTTCACCTAAGCGGAGACTTTTGTGCATGGCGTGTAGTTGATTTTGGTAGGTTGCAGCCAGAACAAAGAAGAACATAGGGCTAGGAACTTTATCCCAAAAAGCCTTGTTAAGACCAGTAATGGTAACTTCCTGTTGATCTAAAGACCTTCTTAGGGAAATATACATGTGATGAAGAAAGTAAATGGGTATTGTCTTACGTTGTGACTGCCTCGATCATTGTTTATGATATATAATGTATTTCATATATGCTTTACATAATCATACGTCAGCTTATAGTCTCCCATTTGTTCTCATTGATGTTGAAGTTATCAGTATAGTAATGGATAGTTGTACAGTGTTTATGTAGTTCTCAGATATTGATTATATTAGGAAACGTGAAATTGAAGGATATTAGAATGAAATCATTCTCTCTCTCTCTCTCTCTCTCTCTCTCTCTCTCTCTCTCTCTCTCTCTCTCTCTCTCTCTCCATCAAATGTGTTTTGATGAAATTACCTATTCTGTGTTTTGGTAAAATTACCTATTTTTTCGTCAAACGGTGTGATCACGTTCCATTACGAACTTATAATACAGTTTAAGATTTGACATTTATTTCTTTCTCATTTTTCCATGCCATGGGCATGTTCCAGTTGAAAGATTTTTCCACCGCAGCACCAAGAAATGGGACTCTGGAATTTAATTCTCTCTCTCTCTCTCTCTCTCTCTCTCTCTCTCTCTCTCTCTCTCTCTCTCTCTCTCATTTCGTACATATCTGACCAAGTAAAAGCAATTTCAGAGTGAATTTCTTATATGTGTATTTTTTTTTTTTTTTTGTGGAGTTGAGGGAGGTGGGGGTTGGAGTTGGAGGAAGGGGCGAGCTTGAGAAGCGTTATTTGAAGGCTGATTTATTTACTGTTGCGGCGCGAACCGCGGGTGGTGTTGGCTGGTAAAAGGAACGGCGCTAAACAAGAGAGCATCGCACATCACGCGTCGCCAGTCCCTTTCTTAAAGGCTGCGATTCGAAATGTCTAATCTCGTTTCAGAAATGAATCCGCGACCGAAGAAGGGCCTCAGGTAACGGATTCCCTCCGGTTATCATTCAGCGCGACGATCGCCTGAGGAAAACCCCGGCCCAAACTTTCGCGCCGTCGACTGGAGGTTTTCCCGCCAAAAACAAGTGAATAACGTTACGTTTGAGTGCTCGCTTTATTGTCACGTTTAGTAATTAACGTGGCCGGCTGAAAGACCCTAAAATGGAGAGCTGGCGGGGAAACTCCGCTGAAACAAAGCGCCGCAAATAGACTTCAACTGCACGTGTATTCATGGCAGAATTTGCAGAGTAATTGGTTATTTATTCTCCATCCAGCCCCCGTAATGGAACTTGGGGAAAAATAAAACGCTGAGGTGGTGACGCCTGGCCTCCACCTGTCTCCTCCTCCCCCTCCCTCCTCCACCCTCCCTCACCTTTGGAGTCACTGGAACTCCTCCCCCACATTCCTACCCCTATCGCCTCAAACCTTATCAAGCGAATACAATTTCTCTTTCTCACAAGACAGTTTGTAAGAAAATGAATAAAATATTCAAATCATTTGTACAATTAAAGGAATAGTATTCCTTCGGGAGTACCTCGAGTCGTACAAATATGGGGAGGAAAATTTATATATAAATCTAATTTGTTGACTGTCACGGTGTACTAATTAATTTTGAAAAGTCATTATTGCTTCCGGCATTGGCTCTTTTCCCCCGTGATAGGCCTCATCAATTAAGAAGCTTTACTACTCCCCTTCGGACAGGTGTTGAACAGTTTCCGGCCATTTGATGTGGAAAATGTTTCTCTTTAAGAGATTCCTGTAAGGTGCTGCGAACTAGAGAAAAAATATAGTAAATATATTTTAGGAGATTCAGCATCATCAGAGGTCGATACGCACGCAAGCGCATGAACGCTGTATGATTATGCAGCATTACGTTATTACTATTAACAGTAAAATTGGTATTTTATTTTTTATTAATTAAAAGTTTCATAAAAACTTACATCATATATTGCGCTTCATTGCCATTGCATACGGACGGTATGCTTGGGAAAACCGCATTTAGTTGTAGGTGTAAATTAATCTGTAATGAAGTTTCATTCCTAGCAATATTTATTATTTATATTCTTTTAGGTTTTTCATTTCATATATTCAATGCTAAATTGTGGCATGGTACAACGACTGATATTTGGACACGTTTTACGAAAAAAGTGGCCTGCCTTTTGCTTGATGATATTGATCATTTCATCTTTTATTCAACTGACTGTCAGTATTTTTTCATGGCCTTGTGTTATTAATGTCATGGAAAGTATGACTAATTGTGTTCGTTTTTTGGACTTGCTTTACATTTAAAAAACAAGATTAAAGTTCTCTCTCTCTCTCTCTCTCTCTCTCTCTCTCTCTCTCTCTCTCTCTCTCTCTCTCTCTCTCTCTCTCTCTCTCTCATACTAAATTCATCTAGAGGAATCCCACGAGTTTGCTGGGGTAAATGAAAGGAAACATGAAGTCATGTATTTTCCTAATGTTTATTCTTCGGGTCACTAGAGAGGTAATTCATAATTATTTTTCCTCTCTTGTCCTTAAGTACAACAGATTGCAGTTAACGCTGATGTTAGTTGTTTGAAGTAAAAAAGTCTCATTCATTACATTTGTCCTTCATAACGATACTTCCAAGTGCTTCTGGAATTTGGATTTAACGGAACCAATCAGATTAGTCATGTGTTTACATCTATTTTGTGGAAGAATATTGCTTTGAAATATTCCAGATGCTTTATTGTGCGCAGTGGGTAAATTGATTTTACTAAGTGCTACTAATTATTTGCTGAGTTTGAATTGTCCGGGGATTTGCTAAATCTCAATTCGTATTATTTGTAAGAAAATTATTCTATGTAGTAATGCACTTGCTACGTCAGTTATTGCACAAATATGTCTTAGCTGCTTTGTGTCAAGTGCAGAAGTCATTTCGATTTTATCAATTTATATGTCGATATTCTACAATAATAATATTTATGAAACCACATTCACTCTCAGCACATCAAAATAAACAGCGATCAAGTAAATCAATTAAACATTGATTCAGATTTCGCCGTAATTTTAGTATTGTGAGGACTTTTGAACAATGGTCATCATGCCATTACTTCATTACCATTGATAATTGTCGAAGGTCGGCTTCGATAGTCAAATTTTAACTTTCTCTCTCTCTCTCTCTCTCTCTCTCTCTCTCTCTCTCTCTCTCTCTCTCTCTCTCTCTATATATATATATATATATATATATATATATATATATATATATATATATATGTGTGTGTGTGTGTGTGTGTGTGTGTGTGTGTGTGTGTGTGTGTAATTTTAATACCACAATGCCCTTATTGTGGCTATTACAATTACATATGTATCTGGTACAAAGTATTCAGTAGATTTTACACACACACACACACACACACACACACACACACACATATATATATATATATATATATATATATATATATATATATATATATATATATATATATATATATACTCGTATATGTAGAATCTACTGGTCACTTTTTACCAGATACATATGTAATTGTAATAGCCACAATGGACAATGGGGACATTGTGGCTATTACAATTACATAATTGCAAACACACACACACACACACACACACACACACACACATATATATATATATATATATATATATATATATATATATATATGTATATATATATATATATATATATATATATATATATATGTCTATATATATGTGTGTGTGTGTGTATAACGTTATGGTTATAAAGGTCACCTTACTGGTAGGGAGGATCAGGTTTTGTTCTTGACCGAGGACAACAAAGTTGAGCACGGTTCATGAAACCCCAAAGTGCCTCTGTTGACGTAAGCTGTGAAAGATGTGCTTGATAGTTTATTTTAGAAGGGCTTGAGCTAAAAATTTCATTCTAAAATTCTGACTGAGGATAAAAAGGTTAACGTCTTCTAGAGTGACCCCTCTAATAGGAAAAATATATATTTATATACTGATAATATACATGTAATATATATACGAGTATATATATATATATATATATATATATATATATATATATATATATATACATACACACACACACACACATATATATATATATATATATATATATATATATATATATATATATATATATATATATATATATATATATATAGATATATATATATATATATATATATATATATATATATATATATATATATATATATATATATGTATGTATGATGTACAGATGTGTGTGAGAATATGTTGTGTCTGTCGGTCTGTGTGTACGTGTGTATATGTGAAAAGTTTAATTGGTTCATGTACCGACTTATGAAACGAAAGAGATAGTGATATTCAGAGATCTCTCCGGAGGATTCTTGAACCTGACCCGGCTCAGTATACCAGCTCGGGCAAACATGTTTATTTGAAATTGTCTCGTCAATACAACAAACATTGATATAAATAAACATAATCGCTATTATTATTATTATTGCGATGAAAAGATGGGCTTTTATAAGAATTATAATTTTGTGAGGAAGGTTCCCGAGTTGGTGAGACACTAAAAACCTGAGTATAATGTGGGTTAGATCGAGTTCCATTTGGAATATTAATAAAAAAACAATATGATATTCTCTGCTTAATAATCTTTCAGAATACTTGAAGTAGGGAGGCCCATTTTATGACGTGTTGTGATTGTAAGCAAAATAACACCATTTCTTACACACTTAGAATGCCTAAAACAAGAGAGAGAGAGAGAGAGAGAGAGAGAGAGAGAGAGAGAGAGAGAGAGAGAGAGAGAGAGAGAGATGATGACTAACTGAGTGGTTTTTGGTGGATCATAACCAGATATTGTAAGACGTTACAGAAATTGGGAGAAAAGAAAAGAAAAAATACAAAGAGCTCAGAATGCATACTTATTCATTAGCGGTTTGGTTAGAATGACTGTCATGGTGTCTGCCAGTGTACTAAGCATTGGTATCGGGCATATACACTAAAGAGCTGCATCATTGGCTTGATATCGGCCCCTCTGCTTTTTCTTCTTCTGTTTTTTATGACTTAGTCTGAAGATATTGATTATGTTATGGACCAGTAGCTTTCTTTCGGTCGTTTTCAAAATCTACTTTATAAGATTCATTATTCAACATTGTAAGAATTCCCGTGTATGGAACTGCCAAGCCTCTCTCGTGGCAACCCATGTTGTTTTCATACGTGTGTTAACAATTGCGCATGATCTGAAACGACTTTAAGTATATATGTATATATATATGTGTGTATATATATACACACATATATATTTATATATATACAATATGTATATATAATATATATGAAATATATATATATATATATATAATATAATATATATAAGTATATATAATATAAATATTTAATATATAATATAGATATATGTATATATAAAATATAAGTATATAACATGTAATATATATATATATATATATATATATATATATATATATATATATATATATATATATATATATATATATATATATATATATATATATATATATATATATATGATGTAGATATACGTACACATACGCATTTCCCCCCTCGTGGAGGTGCTGCCAAAGATAAAGCCTTTAGGTTCCGAAGGTAGACTCTGGCCCTTTTTCTTGCCTCCAGCAGTTCCTGGTACACTTTTACACCTGGTTGGACTGGGAGAGAACCACGAACCTAGCAAATGTGAGCCGACCTTCCTTCGCTATTCAGCCATTGTGTGCACTTTGGCTGATCGCAGCTCTCTTTAATGTGCGTCGTGTTTTTCGCAAACCTAGCTTCTCAAATCCGCGATTTTATTAATTATTTTGATTATTATCTTGGGTTGTCATGATTAACCGGTTTCCGTAAACTTGGTTGTAGGAGGTTTGCATCTTGAGTTGTTACGCGCTACTCGTTTCTCAGAGCGTCAGTGAGCAAATTTAACTGAGCAACTCTGATGTCACAATTCCTTGTAAGTTAAATCTTTTGGTTCCTTGACTGTAAAATTGCTGAAGCCTCTCTGGCGTTGTTAAGAATGTTGATGCGCACATTTTCATAAGATTCTATAGCTGTTTTAAAGTGCTGTGAGTCTTCTTCTTATACAATCCAATATATTTCCCAATGGTTGTATGTTTGTTTACATTAATTTACATATTTTAATTGTTATTTTCAACTTTTTTATATACTTCTCATTTTGAATATATTTTCTCTTTGTTACACCTGTTGACATTCCTTTATAAATTCTCATCAGGATGATGGTCTATTTATCCGGTTGCCAGAAAATGTGCTAATTTGGGATTTTATATATACAGTATATACACATATATATACAGATACATATACATATATATGTATATATATACATATTATGTATGTGCATATATATGTAAATACATTTATATATATGCATTTGTATGTATGAAACAGTTGTAAATCAGTAAACATACTAGTATTTAGAATGTCAATTGCATTTATATAATCTTTATTTTTACATGGAGATCATACTAATTTTCGTCAGGTAAGTTTCAAGATTTATCTTTATATTTGATATTCACCCACCCACCCACACACACACGCACACACGCACACACACACACACACACACACATATATATATATATATATATATATATATATATATATATATATATATATATATATATATATTATATATATATATGTATTTATATTTATATCTATGTGTTTATATTATTTTTCCTGGATTATAAATTCGTTACTATCCAGTTATAAAATGTTTTCGCCTGTGTTCCTTGACATGCTAACTTGTCTTCAAAAGCTGAAGATTAGTTACCATATTTTCATTAAGAGCCATAATGAGTTAATTTGATAGTGAATTGGAGAGATGTTTTTATGTTTATTAACAAAAACATTTAAGCAGGGTACTCCCCACCCCCCCACTTGCGAGTTACCATCCCTTTGAAATATAATGGAAAAATTTCCCCTCCAGCTATTCTATTTCACACAGAATAGATAATCCCGAAAAATGGGAAAGAGAGAGAGAGAGAGAGAGAGAGAGAGAGAGAGAGAGAGAGAGAGAGAGAGAGAGTTGTAAAAAATGAAATTACATCCACAAATTTTAATATTCGAAAACCAGTGGGCGAACCCATGTCTTTGAAGACCGAGTCTGAGCCACTCGTCCGTATGCGGCGATAACGACTTCAATCTGGATTTAATTTACTTGTGACAAAGTGTTTGGGGCGGCGATCGACGGCTTGGAATGATTGAGTTACACGCCGATTGTGCTCCCACTTTCATCCTTTACTCATTACGTGCATTTTAAACCAACCGGACGGGGGTAGAGAGAGAGAGAGAGAGAGAGAGAGAGAGAGAGAGAGAGGTAGAGAGAGAGAGAGAGAGAGAGAGGACAGGGGCCCCAGCTTTTAATCCAATTTACTGTAAGTTACTTACCTTCTCTCAGTAACAGTGACGTGCCTTGCATATGACGAGGAGGCGCTTCCATGGTAGAGATTTCTCTCTCTCTCTCTCTCTCTCTCTCTCTCTCTCTCTCTCTCTCTCTCTCTCTCTCTCTTTATGTATGTGTTGTATGCAGATACACACACACATATATATATGTGTGTGTATTTATGTATGTGTATATATATATATATATATATATATATATATATATATATATATATATATATATATATATATATATATATATATATATATATATAAATATATATAATCTGGGAAAGTCAGCATCATCATGTAGTTCTGACTATTTTATCCTAGCTTTGTAAGTCGTTGTAAATAAGGTACTCCGATATAGACTGCTTCTCAGGTATCACTTAAAGAGGATTTTAAGTGTCTCCATCATGGCAGCGTCACGGAATAATTTATTAAGGCAGTCACAGGTGGCACCTAAGTGTGTCATAGAACTTACTAATGGAGTCACATGTACAGACACCTGTGTTGTCCCACCACCACCTGTGTTGGTGTAGTTCGTTTACGTTTTCGGCTCTCTCTCTCTCTCTCTCTCTCTCTCTCTCTCTCTCTCTCTCTCTCTCTCTCTCTCTCTCTCTCTCTCTCTCTCTCTCTGCAAGGTGCCTCATACCCTGGATAAAGAATATTGTTGATGAGGTTCAATCGCAACTTGGCTTCTACTTCATAAGAGTGTGAATTTACTTAACATATGGAAATCAATCTGTTGGCTTTGTTTTGTTCTGCCTTTTCTGAGTCTAAAATATTTTAGTATTTCCTAACTCTCTCATCTCTAAATTATAAGGACTGGCTATGTGTATGGGTAGCCAAGTGCGGAGTTCCATGTTTGTCTCTTGTGCGTTGTCAATATTTCTTCAATTAACAATAATTACTGGCTAAGGCAAGGGATTTTTTCCTAGTACCTTGTGTCACCAGTGTTTTGTGATGCCAAAGTCAATTAGCAGTGTTTGAAGCTGACTTTCTTTGAAAGTTTGCATTCTCTCTTAATTTGTATCTGAAATAGAGTGATTTTTTCAGGATAGATTTTTGAAAACTTGTTTGCAAGGGAAAAGATTACGAATCTTAACTAGAATATTTAACTGTTTGATCTCTTTTTCACTTTTGATCTGTTGCATCTAGCCTTACACATTTTATTTATGGTGTGAAAACAATTAATGTGATAAAGATAGGTATTCAACGGCAGTTCCTTTCAACTATTTGTTAATGACGCTGAGGCGAATCGAATTCCGCTCTATGGTTTACATATCTTTTCGTCTCTGATGTATGTTGAAAAATAAAATCGATGCATATATCTGTTGAGTTGATAGAAATGAATGTGAATGTTTACAGCAATCCTGAGAAAACTTTCCAGTCACAAATATTTGTGTCCTCGAAGATATTGTACTTTCAGTGTCTCTTTAAACAGATTATTCATATATATCGTATTCTTGTACAGAATTCAATATCGTGTTCAGAGAGGAAAGCATCTAAAAACAATAATAACAGGAAAATTTTAAGAATGTGTCAGGAAAAGTAGAAGTTTTTAACATTTTATGGATTTTTAATCAGATTTTGTATGTCGATGAAAATGACAGTGATTTTACAAACATGTATGCAACGAGAAGCGAGTTAAACAGAAAAGAACGAGTTGTTTTACTTCAGTGCAGAAAAGTTCCTGGATCGATAATTAATTACTTGGTGTAAAGGCAGAATGATTTCGTTACAGTACGAGAGTGAAATGTCGCATTGGTGAAAGAAATGTGACTTTCCTCGATGTAAAGAACTAAATAGTTTTCTTAGCTTTCGGGGGAAAAAGTAAAGCACCCTATTTTAATGTGGCAATCAAACTTCTCTTTATTTAACAAAAACCAAAATATGGACGATTATCTTTGTTTACAACGATAAAAAGGAGACTTGGATTAAAGAGAAGGCGAACATCTTACCGAACTTCGACCAATATCTGAGCAGGGCTTCCTAGAACAATTTGTTACACTTTTTGTATAATGAAAACATTCATCTGGAACAAGGTTGTGTTGGCTAAACATAGGTGTAAGGTTTTGAGTAATCATGCCAGGCGCATTACTTTTAATGAGGCAACATGCGCCTCCTTCTATATGGATCTTATCCTCCACCAAGCCTTTTCTTTTACGTTTTCGTTTACTGCTGGTCCGCTGGTATAGTGGTTAGTGTCGTGGCATGCCACTCCGATGTCGCGGGTTCGTGTCTCCCCCAAGGCGATGAAAGATCACTGGTTCTGTATCATGATCAGTTACTGCTGCAGTGTGTGGTCTGCTGTGGGAGGTTGAAACCAACATTCTTTGGAAGCTTGAATTTCAAGTCAGTGGCCCTTGTGTACTTGTTCCATGTGAATAGGTCTCGTCTGTTGAAATAATAATAATAATAATAATATCAACGGCTCTTTGCAATGATCATTGTTACTGAACGTGCTGATACAACTCGGCTCTTCAAATCTCATTGACCCTTACCGCTTACTCATTCATTGATACTTGCAGTTGCTTTTAACTAATTTCAATTTGTTTATGAGATTCGATTTCGGTAGTTTTTCAGTAATTCAGTTAAGTTCAAGTCTCAAAGGCTCAATTTCGTTTACCTCTGTCAGATTCCCGTGAAACGTCCGAGAAGCCACTCCATCTCGTATTGACGTATGGAGGATTGCAGTTGCCGGATGGCCTTTTGAGCGACTTTGTTGTCCCTGCCTTTCCAGCTATGGGACCAATTTCTTCTTTCTGGTATGTTTATTCCAGAAAGATTCAGATCTTTTAAGAATTTAATAAGTCAATTATTTGAGTGCCTGGCATTACTTCTTCTGTACTTATTTATGGTATTTATTTTAGGTAGAAAAATATGTCCTGTTTCCTATTCCGTCGTTATTCATGTAATATGGGTTACATTGTAACATGTGTAAGATTACTGTAAAAATGATGTTGATTTGAAGTGGTTAAGGGAAAGTTGATGCACTTCGTAAAATTTGGATCGGTCCTCTGTCATGTTTTATAGTGCAAGTCATCTGCGGATACATGTATGGCAGGTTACTGTAGTTTCAAGGTAAAATAGTATCATTACATGGACAATAAACGGATATATGTTATACTGTATGTCGTTAAAACAGGTTTACGGGGATTTTTTTATTCACGTTAAGGGAGACGTGGATTGCTTTCTTTAATGATGGTGAAATTAAACTTGTATAAAAAAAAAAGAAAATAAACGGGCCCAGAACTAGAGCGGCTTTGCAGAAGAAAAGGTATGTTTTACGAAAGGGTTAGTGGTCAGAGTTTAAAAGAAAAATGATTGTGTTGCTGTAAAGGGAGAAAGGCTCTTTTTTTATTTAGAGACCAGATAATTTAACCGGAGTAAACTTTTGTTTTCTGTGAGAAACCATAAACTTTTGAGGTGGTGAAATAATTAATATCTCGTAAGAAAGAAAGGGTCGGCCAATGTTGGGTGTAAGTGAAAACGATGTAAATCTGTTTATCTTTTTAAGAAGAAAAAAAAATGATTGAGAAAGCGATGGATTGTCTTAGTTTAAAGAAGAAAAGCCTGTTGTTTTGATTTAAAGCTGAAAAGCCAGTTGTTTTGATTTAAAGAGGAAAGCATCAGTTCTCTTGATTTAAAGAAGAAAGGCTGTTCTGTTAGATTAAAGAGAGCAAAGTTCGTTGTTTTGATTTCAAGAGGAAAGTGTAGATTGCATTTTTTTTACAAGAGGAAAGGTCGATTGCAAAAGTGAATTCTCAGGGTTTTAAGTGAAAATGGTTTGTTGTCTTTCCTTAAAAAGGAAATAGTAAGTTAATTCTACCTACAGATTACACCAGTGTGGATTTCTGTTGTAGAACAGGAAATAGAAAACAGTAGTAAGAAGGAAAAAAGGGTAAGAAAAAATAAGGAGTAATTGGGTTATATGGGCAATAATTTTTTTCTTTCTGTTTACCAAAAGTCGTTGTTGATTTATTGAAGTTGATGCTTAGTTATTTTCATTTGTAGGTACCGTCAGTCAGTGCTTTTGAGACAAGCTAGAAGAGACAAAAAATATTTGTATCGGTGTTTGTGACGGTACCCGGATGTCTTAGGAAATAAAATATTAGGCAACAGATAATCGTCTTAATCATTACCAGATTTTTCGTAGAGCAATATGACCTGAAAATTTTACGATGAAATCATTTAATTTTGACAGCAGTGGCATGAGGAATTATAATGCCATAAATGGTCGAAGTCTCCAGCAGTAATAATCAGTGAAGTGGATCACGTTTTTTTACATTATTGTCTCAAATGACTTTGTAGCGACCCTGCAATTAGCCTTTGAGTTGCACCTTCAAACGGAAGCCGCCCTCGAGCCATCGAGGTCAAACGGAAGTGTTTAGCATTTGGCATATATGACGATATCTCTTCTACGAAGGGCGACAGAGAAGGGAACATGAGGGTTCAGGGTGAGGGAAATAGCAGAGCCCGCGGTAATCTAATCTTTTTTTATAACGTAATTAATTAGATGCGAAAGCCTTTTGGGAGGGAAGGCTTCGGAAGGGGAAATAAGATTATTTAAATTCGGAGAACGAGAATATCTGGGTACGTAAGTGACTGGTGCACTTTACATTGAATTTTCATTTCCAATATTATTATTATTATTATTATTATTATTATTATTATTATTATTATTATTATTATTCCCCTCTTATGAACGGATATCTGGAATCCTTAGCACGAGTTTCATCCACGGTTTAAACGTTAAAATATGATTATGCCAGTGGTGTGTTCGTGTGTGTGCGTGGGAGTGCATGTGTGTGTGTAGTTCATGTAACTTTTACTTTTCTCATAATAAAATTTTTATTTCTATACAGAATCATGTAAAGTATCAAGTAAATGGCTTGAATAAGACTATTAGATTAATAATGATGGATATAAAAGAGGGATAATTTCTATCTAATCCTTCAATCATTTAGCGCGCAGTATTTCAACATTTTGCACAATAACATTTCCATTTTCCAAGAGCCAGAATGTACCAAAACGATTCCTTTTAGAATAAAATTAAATGGGTTATATTTAATCTCTCTCTCTCTCTCTCTCTCTCTCTCTCTCTCTCTCTCTCTCTCTCTCTCTCTCTCTCTCTCTCTCTCTCTCTCTCTGGTGTTCACAAACACTATGTATATGTATATACTGTATGTATCTGTATATATGTATAGGTATATATTTTATATATATATATATATATATATATATATATATATATATATATATATATATACTATATATATATGTGCACACATACACACACACATATATATATACATGAATCTGTATATATGTATAGGTATATATTTTATATATATATCTACTATATATATGTGCACACATACACACACGCACACACACACACACACACACACATATATATATATATATATATATATATATATATATATATATATATATATATATATATATATATATATATATATATATATGTATATACTGTATATGTTAAATATATATATATATATATATATATATATATATGTATATACTGTATATGTATATATATATATATATATATATATATATATATATATATATATATATATATATATATATATATTATATATATATATATACTCTTCGAAGTACAGTGCTACCAGCCTAGCTTCATCAGTAAGCATGCGGAGATCGATCCCAGGCGGGGTAAACGTCTTAAGGCCGTTTCTAGAAAGATCTATTCTGTTTCCACTGACTTTAAGCAGTAGGTTAGGTACCTGTAAGCAATCCATGGGAGTTTATCTGTATGAAAGGTAGGTACTTGTAAAAGCTCGTTTATTAGATATTTGGATTTTATTTTAATTATTTATCACAATAGCGTTTCATATTTAGATATCTTGAAACAATCAGCAGTGACAGTAATTCTATAATCTTTCTGATTCTGGTAAGACCCACTGAAGAAAGATAAATACGTTTCAACAGATCAAAATTTGAGGTAATTTAACACGAATACAGCTTCATTGATTTATTAAGGAACTGTTCCTGAACCTCTCCCTTGTAATTCAGGTCAGTGGCATTATCGTAACGTAAATATTATGTATTCATGAGGGCATCATGGGTATACAGAAAATAAAAGGCATTCCATCTTCATTCTCCAGTTGAAGAGTGTTGATTGGGTGGCCTGCTGTTATAGTAGTAACAGGCACAGGATGTGACTTGTCCTCTTAAATAAATGTCAGTCTCTCACTGGCAATTCGTTAATAGTAGCTACTTAAAATAAGGTAATTACAAGAGACGAGATCGGGTGAAACTTAACAAAATCATGTAATGAAAGAGGTCGGAGGAAAACCATTAGATGATAAACGAAACCAGAGGAACAAAGAACAGTAAGTTAATAGGAATGAAGGAAGAAAGCGATTTGGGTCTTAGCAGGAGAAGGAAATCACCAAAGAAGTAAGAAAGAAGTAAGTCAGAGAAAATGCAAGGAACGAATAACAGAAATAGGAAGGATGAGAGGATAAAGGGAAAAAGAATTTCTAAATTAAAAGGATGTTTAATTCCAGTCTCTCTCTCTCTCTCTCTCTCTCTCTCTCTCTCTCTCTCTCTCTCTCTCTCTCTCTCTCTCTCTCTCTCTCTTTTCTCAATCATTTGCGCTCTTAACGCAATTAACAAACTTTCCCATTTTTCAGAATTTGTCTATCCAAAGTTAATTACTTGTTAATTATGTCTCAGTGGCGGACTTAAGAACTAATTATAAGATTTATTGAAAAAAAGTAATGGATAACACACGTTTTGTTAGGGAAAGTTCTGGAAGCCGATTACCCATTGGAAGTTCTCCATTCTCTTAGACTTACCCCCCTCCCTGCCCTACCCCCTCTCAACTCCATCCACACCCCGGCAATCCCCGTCCCTGGAGAAGCTGGTGACCAAGTTTCTTTTTGTCGTTTTATTCTTCAGTAACAGAATGTGTTTATTTTTTCCAGTTCGCTTGTGCTTGTTTCGTTACGTTTCCGTCCGTTTCTTTTTCGTTTTCAGCTCTCTCTCCCTCTCTCTCCCTCTCTCTCTCTCTCTCTCTCTCTCTCTCTCTCTCTCTCTCTCTCTCATATTTCGTCGAGTAACTTTTATTCCATTGAATTTTTCCTTTGAATTTCTCTCTCTCTCTCCTGTCTTCCTTATGTCCTCAAGTGAAATTTCCACCATCACTTGATGATTTTCAAGTGTATCCAGATCTATGACGCGTTGTATTTGCTGAATGGCTGTATTTTTGTTGTTGGACGAAAATTAAAGGTTTCTCTGAATAAGACAGTTTTTCATTATTATAATTTTTAAGAAAATATGCCACTTATGAATACCTTTTACTTACACGGAAATGATCTTCCTGTAGACGTCAATTTTTTTACATTGTATATTTTCTCTCAGGCTGGAAGTATAAGTAGGTATTATTTTAGTTGTGTGTTAAGTTTTCGGAGTCATAGTGAATATAAAGAAAAGCTCATTTATTTAATGTTATCGCTGTATTTCGTTGACCATCGAATACATTTTACATGTACATGTGTGTGTGTGTGTGTAGTTTGTACGTTGGTGTGGGTGGCCTGTTGCATTTATCATGTAATATATGTTTGTATGTCCTCCTTCGTTTGAAACGTACTAAAAGATGTTTCTGGGTAATTTTTTTGACAAGGAAGTCTTTAAGAAGATATAAATATCGTTAATAAGAGAAAGAGGAAAAGGGAAACAGAACGAACGCTGAAGAGGGAAGCAATGGCTCGTTGGAAGAAGAGAAATGGCAAAGCAAAGAAAATGAAAGCCTGAAAAAGCCGCAATAACAGAACATATCGCCTCCAATAAAAGGAAATTTCCCGGCGAGAATATTGAACGCATATTGGAAGTAATAAACTTATGCAAAGAATAGAGGAAAGCTCTCAGGGTAAAAATAATATTTTAAGAGAAGAAAAGGGGAGAGGACAATTAGAGGAAGTTATTCTAGTAAAAATATATATTAATAGAAAAAGGGGGAAGGAGAATTAGAGAAAGCTCTTTTGGCTAAAATATATACGGATAAAAGGAATCAAAAGGGAAAGAGAAAAATACTCCAGAAAAGAATTGCGAATGAAGAATGCATTTTGTCAGAGGAGGGGGGGAGGGGAGGGGAAAAGGGTGGGGGGTTTGGACTCAGATGGGGATTTGAGGTTGGTTTCGCTATGTTTGGATAGGGGTTTGGAGTTGGGGAAGGGGGTTAAAGGAACACCAGAAATCATTGAAGAAGCTCTGTTTGACCCTTACCCTTCCTCCTCCTCCTCTCCCCCGCCCCACTCCGTTCCTCTTTATCATATTGATGTAGAGCTCCGAAATAAAATCGACAGCTGAGCCTCAGAGATCGAGAGATAAATTCCCAACTTCGGCTCAAGAAGGTTAATAAATCTGAAGAGATATATTCTCTTGGTCTAGTCCCGAGAGAGAGAGAGAGAGAGAGAGAGAGAGAGAGAGAGAGAGAGAGAGAGAGAGAGAGAGAGAGAATCTGTACATGGCGGTCATGGAAGGTTAAGTTGGCAAGGCTGGAGATGGTGGAAAGTCCGTAGCCGCAGCAGTATTTCAGTTTCTTCCATCTTTAGCAGAAAGTGTCTGTGTTTGCTGGTGGCGGCTTGGCCAGTGTCTCTCCACTCGACCCGCTGCCAACCGCACACGTCGTTTACTATCGGCATTTGTTAACATTTTTAGCCCGACGCTGATAGTTTGGTTCACGGGATATCAAAGCCTTTCGGTCGCTCTATCAGTATTTCCGTTAAATGATTGAAATGAGAGTTCAAACGCGTTTGTAATCCGTTTTGAGCGAGCAAATCATGTTCTCGTCTATTGGCAGCACTGCACGCTGAGAAGTCAGTGCCACGCTTCGTCTGCAACGACCGTAAAAATTAACTGTGATTGGCTAAGACAAAAGGTGGGCGGAGCGGAGGAGGTTCCGGCGATACGATTGGTCTCCTTTAAAGTCATTTATGAATTTTTCATATCATAAACCACTTCCCGAGGCGGGTAGAGAAAGAGAGAGAGAGAAAAGAACGAAGGACCTGACACCGTCACCCCTTGGCCAGATGGTAATCTTTTACTGCGGCGAATACAACAGCATCGCATCTGGGAGGTGGAACAGAGCCTTGTATTGTTTCCACTTACCTGAAACCTGTTGATTTGCTTTTTTCCTTCTCTCTCCCGACGCGGATTAATTGAGGATTTTATGGGCTGCAGCTTTTGCCATAAAATAAAACTGGCATAGTCTGGGTAATACATACTGTCGGGATGTGTTTGGTTTATTCC
Organism: Macrobrachium rosenbergii; assembly: GCA_039081455.1. Taxonomy (NCBI): domain Eukaryota; kingdom Metazoa; phylum Arthropoda; class Malacostraca; order Decapoda; family Palaemonidae; genus Macrobrachium; species Macrobrachium rosenbergii. The sequence goes on along the minus strand of JANJGK010000012.1, from coordinate 43,620,154 downwards.
TCCTTTTTGAAATGCCTCAAATGGCAGTAATCGCCACAGAAACACGATGACGTCTAGAGTTGTTT
>JANJGK010000012.1:43602589-43617589 GCA_039081455.1 Macrobrachium rosenbergii | reverse complement strand
TTGGCTGAACTCTGAAATTATTAGTGCAACTTTGTGAACCGTAGGTGTACCAGTGCGCTCATGTAGACAATGATTAAAATAGCATCTGTTGGTAAGGCTTAACTAAAATAATTTTTCTAGAGGAGCTCTGAAGGAACTATTGCTGGAATGAACTGTTGAAGTTCCCTTACTTCTGTTGAATCAGTTTTAACATCAAATTGTAGTTTATCAGGCCATTGTCACTTATGGATAAACTTGAAATGTATGTTATGGATAAACTTAACATGTATGTTACTTTTGGATAAACTTGAAATGCATTCGTGTCATTTATTTCTGTGTGAATTTGGAGCCGCGAGGTCAAAATTATAATTGTCGCGGATGAACTTGCAAATGTTGTACTACATTCGAACGCCCGTGAAACTCGGGTTGAGTTGTGTGTTGTGCTCTGTCCTGAAAGCTTATACAGTCATCTTTTCCTAACACAGATTAAAAAAAGGAAACCAGCCAGGGAAAAAACTAACCTAGCAGTCTGGTGGAAGCGGCATTGAGTCACACTAAGGCCTGAAAACCACCCGAGCAAGTGCTTGTATATGTTTCAAGGTTACGGCGTTTTTGAATGGTTGCCAACAAGACAGGACCTTGTGAGTTCTGTACGGACGTAGCAGAGATTTTGGAAGAACACTAAACGTATTGCTTAGATCAGATAACCCGTAAAAGTGCTGATTTGGAAAGGATAACAAAAGGAAAAAAATTGCAAAATGGAAAGGGTGTATTGTTAACGCCGTGAAGAGCAAGGGATGAATACACCCATTTATGAAAATGAGCAAATACCGAACCAATTGCTACGTCACGACCTTTGCTAACATCACTGGAGACTGCTCCTTTGTATGAAATATACAGTACATTGCATCTTAACATGGCTATACGATGGTTATCTATACATAAGCTTGAACTCAAGAGAAATAAGGAGCTTAATTTTTCATTTAATAGTTATTCGTCATTATCTTAAATGAGTGAGTAAATTAACTAAAGAAATTAAAACTCCATCAATCATGAGAATATGTAAAGTACGTGAGTTTTACGAAGTCAGGCGCAGATCAGAAGCTAAACAATTTGTCTAAACAGAACTAAAAGCTTCAGGAATAAATTAGACATTTTCCCCTTTTATTCTTGAATGAAAGAGTCTAGTGATGTTCGCCAGTTCGAATATGCCATGTGCTTGTATGTGCAATTCTAGTAGAGAAAAGTGGCGTTTGAAGTTTAACCACCAAGAAAACACTTTCCTGTAAATTTGCGAAAAATTGGACAAACCCAAATAAAATAAGGAGAGTTTTTAAACAAATGCAGAATATATGTCTGAATGGTGCTCTGCAGTTATTTACTATATTTATCAGTAAGCTGGTGTTTTAACGTAGTGAGGCCATGCTATATTTATAGGTCAGATCATCTTAAGTGAGTATATTCATACCTATTACAAGCATTCTCTCAATCAAATAGAAACCTGATAGTTATATAGTTATAAAGCCTAAATTCCGTTTTCCGTGAAACCTAATTCTGTGTATTTTTCTTGGACGATCTGAAGTCGAGCTTGAAAGCTTTTGAATAGCTGCTCGCAAGATTAAATCAGCATTGAAGCTCATTTTTGTTGAATAATGAAAAGTATATTGAATTTTTGAGTTAGATTTTGTTCATGTGAGGTAGAAGTTACGAAAATTTTATGATATATGTTCCTTACAATTGTTATCTCTCTAAAAATAATACCCTTTGAAACTAAAGCCTACACAGGAAACAAAAGTAGCAGGCACTGTACTTAATTTGAATCTCGTTGCGCATAATCTTAGTTTCTTCATACCTTTCCTACACCCCTTAAAATAAGAGAAAATCTTCCAAGGTACGGAGAAAACTATTTTATTAATAAGTTTACAAATAATTATAAAAATTTGATGGGTACGTTTACATGCGCAGACTTACGTCAAGTAGCATATTAAAAAAAGTACCAGCTGTACTGGCGAAAATGAGCAATGACCACTCAGTGATTAGACAGATTTTCAAAGTTGAAATATTTGATTTTGTACATTTTTTGCAACTCAATTTTTTTAAAAGTACTTCATGTGTATTTGTGCCCTCAGATTTACGAGAGCTAATGATGTCTGGCAAAAGAAACCCGCACCACACTTCTCTTGAATTGTTTTTTTGAAAAAAAAAAAAAAAAAACACAATTATCGATCAGACAGAGGAAAGCAAGATTAACGTCAGTAACAAAATAATGTACTGAAAAGTTATCCATGCTGGACACTGCTAGTGAAGCACACTAACGGTTAACTATACCTTACTATCGTACGATGTTGCATCGTGACATCTGTTCATCAGTTTCTTTTGGTTACTTCATACTTAGGAAAGTTTAGCTCCTCTGACTTGTGTTCCATTTTTAATTCTCACTGAATCCTCAAGGTGAGTTCAATGAGAGTTTAGGAAAAAATTTTCATTTCGATGTAATTGTTGCTAGTTTTATTTAATGAATCTAGTTTAGAAATCAAGTAATTGGTTTCTAAACTATAGGTTCATTAAATAACTTGTTTATAGGTTTTAAAGTTTAATATAAGAAACTCCTAATTTAAAGTTTAACATAAAAAACTCAGATAATATCAGTAATTTAATATTAATAGAGTACTAGGTTAACTATCGGCAGTAATTTAATATTATGATTAATAGTTTAGTGCACTCAGTGAAAGCAGCAGATGTTACGAACTGCAGAAAATTGCACTTGGTAAAATCTAATAGCAAATTATTAGTAATTAGGATAGTTCTTACATAGTCTCACAATCAGTGAAACACTAACCATGGGATGAAGTGCCTCCTGCATGGTATCAGTTCAAACCCACATTATCCCTGAAAGCAAAAATGAAAACAAGCTGTAAAAGTTTGTTCAGCTTGAAATTTCCACAACAGTAGAATTGATGTAGAGATTATGTAGCTCAACGTGAAAACTCCACAGTAGTAAAATTAATGTAAAGAGATTTTAACTCAGCATGATACTTCCATAGTAGCGAAATTACTGTAGGAAGTATTTAAGTTTATCACCTGCCAAATGTTATTTAGAATAAAATTTGCTTGATGGTATTTCTTAGCAAATATATCTTTTAGCGTAGAAAAATTATTTCGTAGCTTTTTTAGCTTAAATTATGGTTAGGCTACTAAAAGTAAGGACTTTACTATTAATATACATACACATATGGAGAGTCGTATAAACTATATAGTATGTTAAACTGAGTGTTAGCATCCTCCAGAATGTATTGATGGGTCGACCAAAGTTAGTTCTGAATAGAAGTGTAGCTAAAAAACAATAGTAAAATATACAGTATACAAGTCCACAGACTAGATATGAAACAAAACCGAATGAATGAGAGACTTAAGGTGAAGATTGGTAAAGTGCGTCCAGTCCTTTGCGTGAACGATGGAGTTCCCTGCTTTCCAGCTTTACTTTTGGTTCCTATGTAATTTTTAGGAGCCGATTCAAGAACGGCTGCTTTTTTTTTTTTTTTTTTTGACGAAAGACTGAATATATACTACTTAGGTATGGCACGAAGAATGACAGTTAAGAACTGATTTAACGGAAATGCTTATAAAGCGCATTCGCAATAAGTGTGTGCGGAAGCTTTTTATACAATTATCAGTCGCGGTATTTATAGTTATATAGTTGCAAAAGCTCGAATTAAGAACACATGATAAAACTTTATAGTTATGTAAACTATATAATTTTAGTTAAGTGAAAAATGAAAATGCAAAGACCCTGTAATAATACTTATAAAAGTTAAGTTATATAGAAAACTATGAAAATCCCATCATTACACATATAATGTACACATTAAAGACTAAATATTTACTGTAATTTGAGTCAGTGGTCTCGTCGAAGTACTCAGAATAGTAATCTGCATTCCTTTTCGCTTTTTACACAAGGAAGTTCTTTTGAAAATTGCTATGCAAGTTCATGACTTTCCAGGTCGCTCCAGAAGAATATATGCTCATTGTGATTAATACTAATAATAATGATAATAATAATGGCATTATGCCTTTTCCAAGTATCTCTCTAGATTTAGCCTGCCTTGTGTTGGCACGGGCTCTTGCTTTTCAGCAGCCCGTAACAGTTTGTCCAACTTGGGTTTCAGATTGGCTTGTAGTAAAGATGCAAAACAGCATAGACCGTTTTTATGGTCAACCTCCTTTTTTTATACATTAACCAGTTGTGTGAAACGCGTTAATCGTTGGAATAAATGATTTTTATTCGTTAGTCTTAAAAAATCCAAAATTTTGCTTATTTAGCCAATTTCTTTTTCAGTGATCAACTTCTGGGTATTTTTTATCGGCAAGGAGACCGAGAAAAGCAAAACAAGCCAAAACAACTTTAGCATCTGCAAGAAAAAAGGAAATTTAAGGAATAAGTGTAGGTCGAATTAGACAGCTGACGTGCTTATTAAATTCACACCATTCAGGTATTCGAAAATCATGAAAAAGTGATGCAGTGATTGAATTATGTGAAGGACTGTTTGAATAAGTAGAATATTAAGGTCAAGATTTGTAGCCTGTGGGTGGTTGGAGAAGATGTGGCCCGCTTCAACGCAGTTATGTTGGACAGTGACACCAAACATGCAATTAGTGCCAAATGCTAGTCAAAAACACAAAAGTAATGTCTAAAACGATATTATAAATTGTCATTCCCTTACTGTGTACTGGAAGCGAGTCCAGGTAAGTCTAAGAAGTAGGTGTTTGAACAAACTGAAAGTACATCTAAAAAGAACACCTAGTGTTTTGGAGAGAATAATAGCCGGGCCAGAAGGTGATCCTTCCAAGATGTGGCTTTTTAATAATGCTCCGTTAATAGAAATAGCTCTGATGTACTCGGTTATGAAGTAGATAATAGGGAAATTGTATTTGTAAACATCGAAACAAAACAAGATATGTTTGTTCCAGTGTGAAATGCTGTGAAGGTCTCAATTAAGATCACAGGTTGAGTCGGAAGAGATGTATAATGAATCGTCATCGTCCAGCTCTGCAAGGATAGGGCAAGAGTAGCCATAACAGAAATGGAATACTCTTTTCACTTCAGATCGGTTTGCAGAGAGGAGTTAAACCACAAACTATGAAAATTTGGTTAGCAGACTGTCAGAAGACTTGTTGATAACCCAGCCAGGGAGTTGGGGGACGGGGGAGGGGGAGGAACAAGCCAGTCCAGCTCGCTGCCGGTCTCAAGCCCTGATAAAAGGGGGGAGTTGCTGCCTGATCTAGCCAACCGAGTATGAAAACAATGGCAAAAACTATATAGTGAATCTCAAGTCAATAATGGGGCGTCAGCGGATCAGATGGATGGATGTGGTGAGAAGGGAGATGTGTGAGGTGGGACCTGGGGGAGGAAGATGCAGGGAATAGAAATAGATAGAGAAACTTGACTCGAGCGGCCGACCCTGCTATACAGTGGGACTAATAAGGACGAAAGAAGAAGAAGGAGACTTGTTGATACTAAGATCCTTGTCAAAAGATTCCCCAGCAGTAGAAGATGGCGGAATAGGAGAGTATCTGTTAATTGCGACTCATGAGAAACCCCATATTGCTGATAAAAAAAAAAAAAATGGAGGGCGGTGCTCGGTGGTTGGTTCAAATGCATAACCACAGGAGAAGTGAGAGCAATAGAATGGTAGTTTCGAGGGGGTTAGTGGGACATTTCTTGAAAACAAGCTGCATAAATTCTTCCTTGTAAGATGGAAGATAATGTCAGTGCTCAGAACGTGGCATAATTTGTCAATTTTTTTTTTTCTTTTTGAAAGACTCAAGAAACGAGCGGACATTTTTAATCAAATCAGTCTATCACCTATATGCTGTAGAAGGTTTATTTTACATTTTCATGCATTGTATCTTATTGTTTCATTGTGTCATGTTCTGAATGTTAGTCATGATTCGAAAGACTACTTATATCTGTTTTTCCTCTAATTTCGACCTGAATACCTTACAGTAATTCTGTCATTTTTCTTGAAGAAGGCCTAATTTATTCATTTCTTTTCAGACAGAATCAGTATTGCCCTGCCAAATTAACCCATTCACTTTCTTGAACTAGCAAACCACTCTTAGCCACTCTTCTCTATCGATAATTTCGTGTTGCAAACTGATCCTTCTTAAAATTCTTGTGAGTGGCTTAGATGACTGGGAGGTGTGACAACTGCATTCGTCTCCCTAAGATCCGACTTCTTTCCAGGCACCACCTTTTGGACACAATAGATTTTAGTAAATGGCCGAAGGAGAATAAAGTGTGCGCAATCGGGGGCTCATCCGGATTTGCTTCTGCTTAATGCTGTTAATCTTATTAGGTTTCGCTTAGACTTCAGCAGTCACCCCTCGCCTGCAGAGATGAGTTATTTAGGGCCTGTTTCTTCGACGTGAATTTACTCAGCTGTTTATTTATATATTTAGGCTTTTATTTTTCGAGATTTATGTCTTTTGAAACTACTGTTTTCGTTGTTATGAAATTTGAAGGCACAATTTTTCTTAATGTATTCTATAGGTTTTGGAAGAAATTTCCGCCGATCGGAAACGATTTGGCAATACTAACGATATCAAGAAGGTTAAAAACTCCCTCCAACTGCTCTCTCTCTCTCTCTCTCTCTCTCTCTCTCTCTCTCTCTCTCTCTCTCTCTCTCTCTCTCTCTCTCTCTCTCTCTCATGTTGTAAGTTAATGTTTGACCAAACTCTTGTAAGTATATTTTCTTGTAGCCAACAAATGGACATCTATTTGTATATTCGCAAATACAAAGGGACTATATGCACTGGTATTCGCAGAATCATTGATTGGTGTGTAAAAGGGATCGTTTTGCTTTTGTTATTCCGTTATCATCATGGTCATCGTCTTCATTTATCCATTTACTGACTATGAGAAAAAGGAGAGAGAGAGAGAGAGAGAGAGAGAGAGAGAGAGAGAGAGAGAGAGAGAGAGAGAGAGAGAGAGAACGATAATGATGATGGTGATGAAAATGATGGCATTATCAATGACTTTTTTTGTGTTAGGTGACAAAAAAATCCTTTTTAAATGAAAAACATTTCAAAGGGTTTGGGAAACACGTAGGAAAGAAGTGAATCGTAATTTTGTTGACTTTACCCTCTTTAGGAAAACAAAACCTTACACGAGTCGCCCGTATCAAGATTACGCGTTTTTCTCATTATCTTCAATGTAATTATTCCATCGGAGTTTCTGTTCTCTGTGGCATTCTCCTCATTCTTTGTTCGTGAAGATTAGAGAAATAAAGAGTTTTTTTTTTTTCATTCTTCCTATCCTCCCGTATGGACTCTCGACATAAGTGAGAGCTTTTGATCAACTGAAATTTTAAAGTTATGAAGCTTCAGTAGTGAAATATTCTGAATGAAAGGAATTCATAAGTTTAAACTTTCAAAGTTCTCCATACTTGGTTCTTTACCTTCACTTACTCTGGACATCAGTTCCAGAAATTGTTATTTTAATGCACTACGGTATTCATCTGCAATACCTTGTAACACAGTTGATACTTGTTATATCAGAAATAGTGATTGCGGATCCAATTATTTATTTTCATAATGCACCCAAAGATTGGTTATTAATGTTCATGTTCTATTGACTGTAATATTTTGAAAAATTGCCAATACGAGTGTCATTGTAAAACTAGCTTGTAGCATCCTGTGTACCCAAAGAGTAGTTGTTTTTAATACTTACGATCTATAGACTGTAATACTTTGAGATATTGCATAAATCATTGTAGAAGCTAGTTTGTAGCATGTTATGTACTGAGTTTAGTCGTGCTCTGTTTCCATATGAGATTTTCTGACATTTATTGAATGACTAAAACAAATTGCGCGTGTATTTCGTGACTTTCTCCTTTTTTCTACATTTTTGAGTAAATTATTTTATGAAACTTATAATTCACACATTCTTTAGATCGTCGCAACACTGTTAAATATATTAATGGTCCTCTCTTACTTGCGATGCTTTTTTGTTCTTTATAATATACACTTTATGTTCAGTTTTAATTTCGACACTTTAATTTATACAGTTCAAGATACATATTTCCGATACATTTATTCGTCTAAGATAACTGTTGGCGATACCTTTGTTCATTTAAGATACCTAATTGCCATACATTTTGTTCCGTTTGCTGAGCAGTACCTGGTGCTCTTGTTTTTTCTTGCGCTAATGTGTTTTCATATCGCTTTTTTGTTCTATTTCCCTTGAAATGTAGTATTTTTTTTATAAACAAGAATGTTGTTCGTCATTTTTCTTATATATTATTTTGTTTAATGATTTCCTTGTATTTATTTTCTCTATTGTATTTCAGATTAGTATTACTTTTGTAGTAAATACTTATTCAATTTATTTGTATTATGCTTTTCAAGACAGGTAGTTAATTGATGTAGACCTCTCCAAATATCTCATGAATGCTAAACTATGAATTTTTAGGTATTTAGGATTGAACAAGTTCTTAAATGTCTATTTAACTCTATTGTATAGACAATGAATGAGTGCCTCGATTTGTGTGAATGACTCAAGACCGATGAAAAAGTTCATTAATCACCCGGTAATGAATACGAACGAGGCCTCTACTGACAGAACATCCCATTTCAAGTGTCATTTAGGCCGGAGGACTTTCCCCTCCAGTCGGAGAGGGAATGCTTGTTTCTAGCGCGTATATACCGGGAGCTGTTTATATGTGAAAAGTAGGTTTGGTCTCATTATTTCGGCCCGATTGGCAGGTCGACCTGTCAAACGCCGCGAAATGAATCGATCCGGCGGGGGACACCTGCCTCAGTCGAGGCCATTGTCGAGTAATGCTGTGAAATGCTGCGGTAATTATACGTTTCTCCCGGGAAATGCAGCTCGCACCGGACTGCCAGCATGCATCTGCAATATTAAGGGGCTTTTCAATAGCTTCTGTCTGTTGCGCGTTGATAGGCCAATGTTGGTGTGTCTTAAGATCGCACGCATGCTCTTTTTTTTTTTTCATTCTACTTTTGTGTTTGTGTTGTTTGTCTCGTATGAGTTTCTTTCGTTCTGTGTGTTTTGTCCCTGCCTTGATGTGCTTTCATGCTAGGTTTTTTTGCCTGTATTCAAGTGTCTTTAATTTTTTTTTTTTGCAATGGTTGAGTTGAGTGTTTTTTTCTAATTAGTTCTAAACATTAGAGTATACTTAGAACCAATGATAATATTGATAATAGTGATGATGGGATAGATAATATGAAAAATAAATATATTTAGTAATAAAAAATATACATGCTAATTTCAAAGTCACATCACAAAATCATGGGGAGCACTGAAGTACACGTATGTTTGTCGGCAGAGATTAATAGAAGGGTTCAACAGAATATTGCTTTAGTACTGCCGATTAGACGAAAACTACATATATGTGTCCGTCCATCACACTTTATGTATTTTTTATCTAAAAGCAGAAGCAGCAACAGGCAAAATTTTTGATGACTGTTTTAGTGCACATAAGCACACACATGCACTACACACACACACACACACACACACACACACACACACACATATATATATATATATATATATATATATATATATATATATATATATATATATATATACTGTATATATATCACATTACCACAGGTGAGAAATAAGAGACGGGGTGTAGGTCCTGGCCGGTTTCGACTTTATTTCCAAGCCATTGACGAAGGACTGATACATAGTATTAGAAGTCACAAATATATATACTACAGAAACAGTACTATCGAACATACACAGCCATTTGAGACTACACATCCACCCACAGGTCGGTGTCAGGATAGGAGTGGCCTTCAAAACTCATTTGGCTAAAAATCACATTATACTCTCAGGGGACAATACTGATAAACCTACCGACCCTAGGAGACTAACGGATCCACACCTGACAGGTGTCAGGGAGGCGGGGTTGGAAAACTCATTAGCACTGCTGTCTCCGTACTGTTTACAAATATGATATTCTTATTTTCATACATCTCTACTGCCTACCTTAAAATTTTAACAATTTACAAATTTCTTTTGATATTAAAGGATCAAGTTTATACATCCCTTGTCTGATATTCATATTATGTCTGTAAATTTCTTTTATAAAACTAGATTCAATGATATTCCTTTCCAGAACGTTATTAGAATATGCAATCCTTTTTGCCCCTTCCCCGTTGATAGCATGATTGTTCTCATTAACATGTACAAAAAATACCACTGTTCCCCTGTGCATATCTCACACATTTTTTATGCTGTTCTATTTTCTTTTCCCGTGCTTTACCTGTCTGGCCAATATAAAAGTTGTCACCACAGTAATATCTGGATAAAATGGACAGTCACCGCAGTAATACCTGGATAAAAGGGACAGTCAGCACAGTAATACATGGATAAAAGGGACAGACAGAACAGTAATGCTTGGATAAATGGGTCAGTCACCACAGTAATACATGTGGGACAGTCACCACAGTAATGACTGGATAAAAGGGACAGTCAGCACAGCAATACCTTTGTAAATGGGATAGTCACCACAGTAATGCCTGGATAAAAGGGACGGTCAGAACAGTTATACCTGGATAAATTGGAAAGTCAGCAAAGTAATACCTGGATAAAAGGGACAGTCACTAGGGTAACACTTGGATAAAAGGGACAATCACCACAGTAATACCTGGATAAATGAAACAGTCACCACAGTAATGTCTGGATAAATGGGACAGTTAGTACAGTAGTTTCTGGATAATAGGGACAGTTAGTATAGTAGTTTCTGGAGAAAAGGGACAGTCAACACAGTAATGCCTTGATAAATGCAACAGCCAGCGCAGTTATATTTGGAAAAAAGAGACAGTCGGAACAGTAATTCCTGGATAATAGCGACAGTCATTACAAGGAGGTGCAGGGACATTTTTCTAAGTTCTTCAGAGTTTTCCCGGGCAGCACCGAGTTGGTCAGCTAGTATATATATATATATATATATATATATATATATATATATATATATATATATATATATATATATATATATATATATATATATATGTGTGTGTGTGTGTGTGTGTGTGTGTGTGTGTGTGTGTGTGTGTGAGTGTGTGGTTTTAGTTATTAATCCGTTACAGTGACCTATCAATTTATCTGGTAGAAACGTATATGAACAATTACATAAATAATTATAATTGTTCACGGGATCCTTTGAAAGATATCAAATGGTTTGAAGTTAACTGAATAAGTGACTCCACCCGAACTTTCTTCAAAAGTAATGAATTACCTTTTCAGGCAAAGAACAGTGTGCTCTCGTGATGCAAACACTCAAATAAACGGTATAAAGACTGAATCTTACTTGTTTTCATAAGTCAGTGCCTTTTCCATGCTCTCACCTTTTTTTTTTATTTTACTAAGAGCCACTAGCTCTCTTAACTCTCAAACTTCAGTTTAAACTGTCTAGTAACAACCTTTTGATTCAGAAAACCTCTACCTTTTCTAAACCCACACAACACTTCTACACCTTTTTACCCTCAAATAAAAAAAATTGAACTTCATTTTAAAAAAGTTGACTTTCATATTAAAAAAATTAACTTCATATTAAAAAAGTTGACTTTCATATTAAAGAAATTGAACTTCAGATGAAAAAAAGTTGACTTTCCGCTTAAAAAAGCTGACTTGCAAATTAACAAAATTGAAATTCATACTAAAAATGTTGACCCTCAATTTAAAAAAGCTGGATTTCAAATTATAAAAAACTGACTTTCAGTTATAAAAAGTTGACTTGAAAGTCAATCTACATTTCCCCCGCCTGGGGGTTAACCAGTATTCAAGCCCGATCCGTCCGCACTTGGGTAGAGAGTCGAGCCAAGGCTCTTGCGAGCCATTAGGCCCTTTCAGCGCTCAGTGTTTACACTGTGGTTGGCCATGGACTGTAAAGTCGTTCCTTGCTTCCCTTCTCCAAGCCTTGCGACCTGGAGGTGGTGAGCCCATACACCTACTGTATTTGCGCTGCAGGTGCTTAGGAGTCGGACGAGTGCAACACCAGGAAGGAAGGCTTGCCAACCCCACCATGTTTTTCCGGTGCAGTATTTAAAAAAATACTTACTTGGTTACTGAGAGTGCTGAGATATGCGTAGCAAAGGTTGCTAGGGACGCGAAAGAGTTGCCAATGAAGATATGATGAGAAGAAATCCTACAAGCTACGAAAATAGGCTCGCTACACACATTCAGACGATATTACATTTTTTTTTCAAATTGAATTTCATTTGTTTTAAATTGAAAGTAATTTTTTTTAATTTGAAATCCAGCTTTGTAAAATTAAGGTTCAACGGTTTTAATTTGAACTTAAACTTTTTTTAATTTGCAAGTCAACTTTTTTAATATGAAAGTCAACTTTTTCATTTAAAGTTCATTTTCGTAAATATGAAAGTCAACACATGAAGTTCAATTTTTTTAACGTGAAAGTCAAATTTTTTAAAATGTAGTTCATTTTTTTAATATGAAAGTCAGCTTTTTAAGAATGAAATTCAATTTTTTAAATTTGTGGGTGAAAAGGTGTAGTATCGAAGATTCTGTTACCTTACATCCTAAATCAAATACAGCCATGCATTTTTCCTGTTATAATTTATATATATATATATATATATATATATATATATATATATATATATATATATATATATATATGTTTGTATGTATGTATATATATATATATATCTATATATATATATGTGTGTGTGTATTTGTGTGTATGTGTGCGTATCAAGTATTTATATCTCATTTCTTACAAAAAACAGACATGTATCCAAAACTAGTTTGAAATTTTATGGTATCCGAAGTAATTGGCAACGAGCAAGCCTATCAAAAGACCAGAAGCAACTTGAGTTTTTAATAATATTGAAAATCAGCTGGAAATATTTACAAAACTGTCCACGGAAGAACAAAACTGTTAATAATAAGACAATGCCACGATACTTGTGTTCACTGAGGAAAGAGCTAAAACTCAAAGTAAGAAAAAGAGTATAGGAAATCCTTAGCAAAAGTGTGCATCGTCAGCATAAGAGTCCAGAAATAAATTCTATATAAAACCTTTTTTCCAGCATAAGAAGAGTCCAGAAGAAGACTCTATATAAAGCTTTTTCCAGCATAAGAAGAGTCCAGAAGTAGACTCTATATAAAGCCTTTTTCCAGCATAAGAAGAGTGCAGAAGTAGACTGTATATAAAGCCTTTTTCGAGCATAAGAAGAGCCCAGAAACAGACTCTATATAAAGCCTTTTTCCAGCATAAGAAGAGTTCAGACGTAAATTCTATATAAAGCCTTTTTCCAGCATAATAAGAGTCCCGAAAAAGACTCTATATTAAGGCTTTTTCCGGAATAAGAATAGACCAGATGTAAACTCTATATAAAGCCTTTTTCCAGCATAAGAAGAGTCCAGAAGTAACCTATATATAAAGCCTTCTTCCAGCATAAGAATAATCCAGAAACAGACTCTATATAAAGCCTTTTTCCAGCATAGAAGACTGCAGAAGTAGACTGTATATAAAGGCTTTTTCCAGTATAAGAAGAGTTCAGAAACAGATTCTATATAAAGCTTTTTTCCAGTATAAGAAGAGTCCAGAAGTAGACACTATATAAAGCCTTTTTTCAGCATAAGAAGAGTCCAGAAACAGACTCTAAATAGAGAAGAGTCCAGAAGTGGACTCTATATAAAGCCTTTTTGCAGAAACAGGCTCTAAATAGAGTCCAGAAGTAGACTCTATATAACGCCTTTTTGCAGCATAAGAAGAGTCCAGATATAGACTCTAAACAAAGTTTTTTCCAACACAAGAAGAGTGTAGAAGTAGATTCTATATAAAAAGCCTTTTTCCAACATAAGAAGAGTCCAGAAACAGACTCTATATAATGGCTTTTTCCAACATAAGAAGAGTCCAAACACTGACTCTATATAAAACCTTTTTCCAGCTCAAGAAGAGTGCAGAAGTAGACTCTATATAAAGCCTTTTTCCAGCATAAGAAGAGTCCAGAAGTAAACTCTGTATAAAGCCTTTTTTCCCACAAATAACTGACTGAAGTCCGTATAAATACCTGCGTTTGTTAATAGCAAAAGTATCAGTAATGTGTATTATTACGAAGTGCAATAGACAGGAGCAGCAGAAGCCGTAAATAAGAGCAGAAACTGAAGCCCAAATCTTCTGAAGAATCTGCTAATTTCCGCCTTCACAGTCGCAGCCTTGTGTGTGTCAAACGAGGGTTCTGCTGCCAGTAGCAACAGCAACGTGAACCCACATTTAATTATTCAAGGGCCAGACACGAAATTCCGTGCGTGGGTATGTGTTGGTAGCCTAAACATTGTTAAGTTGAAAAATGATGTTAAAAAACAATCAACCGCCTCTGCTGCTGTAGGCAATAAAACTGTAAAGAAAGAAGAGAGAGAAAAAAGCAACTTAAACGAAGAGCAACTCATCTCAATACTTATTGCATGTAATTGCTACTCTGTCAATGTTAGGGCGCTCACCCGTTGTAAATATTCCAAAGAGCGAACGTAAAACCAATTCAGTAAGAGACATCGGCTCCGACCGCTTATTGTTGCCCATCAGTTTAATGAAATGCAAGAGCAATTATACATTCGGAATGAAACTCCCCCTTCCTTCACCCCACTCCCCTCTCTCCCGCCCCAACTCCGGCCAGCCCACTGCCTTGCCCTTATCCTCCTCCTCCCCTCTCCCCTCAGTCACATACCCCCACCCCAGATTGCCATCGTCCATGTACATCGGCTGGTAACGTCTGGGAGGAAGGTCGGCTCCGTTGCATATCAATGAACGTCAGATTTACAACCGCTTGCTAATACTTGCACACGGAAATATGTCGCAGTTACAGGGTGTAAAGGTCCCAAAGTATTTCCCCAGCTGTAAATTGATTTTAGCAGATGAATGCTAGCGAGTGGTCTTACGCTTGTGAAAGGGTACCAGGCATGGCACAAGTTTTGCACCATTTTTCAGGCTAATCCGGATTGTTTCTCATAAAACACGA
>JANJGK010000012.1:43522589-43597589 GCA_039081455.1 Macrobrachium rosenbergii | reverse complement strand
GTCATTGGCGAGTCTTTATGCCGGGAATAAAATTCAAATGATATGATCGTTTTATGACAGGTTAACATGGCATCTGTCTTCGGTCATTTTAAGGGCCCTAATGCCATGGCATTCTTGAAACCAGTGGGGACCGTGATGCTTGCCCCCACAGGTCTCTGGGGCAAGTTGGGGCAGGGACTCATTGTCAGAAATCCAGATCTGATATTTGCGTTGTTTGGGGCAACTGTCAGGGGCAATTAACCCCGAGTTTTATTGACACGAGAGAGGCGATCTCGAAAGAATAATATAGAGTCGAGGGCTGCCTCAAAGGGTTCGGGAACGGCTGAGCCCACCAGGCTAATTTTATGGCGCTAACAACTGTTAAAAGAGATGAAGGGAAAATGCTAAGAGAATAACAAAAATAGGGATACCAAGATTCTCCAACAAAGTGTCACAGTATCAGATAGAGTGAAGATGATAATAGTAATAACAACGTAAAAAAATTTTTTTTTCTTTTTACTTTTTATTCTTTTATGATTTTTGTGGCTCTGTTGGTTGCTTGTATCGTTCTCTCGAGTCCTGTGTTCGATCTCGATGTGAAAGAGAAATTTATTTCCATTTCACGTGTGATTATGTGTTGATTTCTATTATTTTTTTTATTGTCATTATTATTCAACTCGAGCACTCTTTCATGTAGAAGAGGGCGAAGAGCCCGTTGACATGCTAAGCAAGATTTCAAAACACAAAAATACATATGCTAACAGAAAGGAAAAACAGCAAAAAGAAATAGATCAGTAACTAAAGATAGAACTGAATCACTGAAAGGTTTTTCATTGGGTATATAAAAAATGATTAAGATAAGGAAGCATAAAAAAGAAAAGAAAAAAAAACGAAGGCAACTGTGCGCCGTAGATAAAGATAGTATTACACCCTTTGTTAAGCTCATAAGCGTCAACATTCATGAGGCCGATTTGTAAACTGTTTCACACTTTTGCAGTAAAGGGAATAAAGGACTCCTGGTACTGTACAGCGTGACTTCATACCACCCTATCAGCTGGCAGGCGGAATGTATGTCACTCATATTTCGAAAAACGCTGCTGGTGTTGAAGGTTGTAGAGGAAATATGACATGAGAGATTGTCAACAAGAATATCTTCCAACGATGATCTTAATCATAATTACCAGTGCAATCCAGAATGTAAAGGTCCTGGGAGGCTGAGACGTCCAAGAATGAGGAATATATTAAAGCAATAGAAGTGCATATTATACAAAACACGCTGCGCAAATACTATTATTTCTGTAAGATACAGAAAGCTTTATGGATTTGTAAGTTCAACCTCATGCTGGACTTACCGATCCGTTCTAAATCTCTGTTAAGGCCAGCATTCCTAATTGTTAAGATTAACAGTCATTTCCTTAAGACTGAAAACAACTTAGGACCAAGAATACGTTTCTTTGGGGCACCAGGAATCCTGTGCTTAGGATCACTAGAACACTGATCACTTACTACACGTCTTTAACCATATCTTAACATCCTTTCTTTACGTTTTCCTTCAGGTTTAGTTATCTGAGACTGCAGACTGCAAGGATGTTTTTGTTTTATCAACTTGTGGAATAATGAATCGTTTCAAGACAAGTAAAAGAGCAAGCTATGTCGCTGAATCCAAATTTGACGATGAGTGAGCTAATTACAGTACTTGGTTAAAATACAGAAATATTTATCAGAAAATTTGATTATGTAGAGTTGCAATAAATGTGGCCTCTGAACTTTTAATTATAATTAATGAGTAGATTTTTTCGTTTATCTGTTAAGTGTTAGGTAGGATAAGCGTTAATAAACATTCACACCACATGTTAAAGAAAACCTGATGTGATTTAGGTTTAGCTGTCCGAATCGAGCTGCAAGAGGACATTACGGTCCCGACAGAGTTCATTTTTCCTCGTTTATTCTTCTCTCATTTCGAGGAAAATTTTATTTCTTGTATTATTATTATTATTATTATTATTATTATTATTATTATTATTATTATTATTATTATTATTATTATTATTATTCAGAATGTGAACACATTCATGTGGAACGAATAGGAATCTAGAGAATTATAACAAAACAGCAGATGAAAATTAAAGGTTACGACACATATTAAAAAGGAAAAAAATACGAATGTTCAGCCATCTCAGATAAGTAAATTTACTGATGACATGGGCGGCATTTCCAGATTAAGGAAAAAAGAAAATCATGTTTTTGCAAATCTGTTGACTGTCACCAGCTGCGGAGGGTAAAAAGCAGCACAGATATTCCCCCTTTCTTTCTGGAGAGCAATGTGGAAATTTAGGGTTTATCGTTCTTCTATCACTGGAGAATGTGGTCTGTGTTGGTGTAATTGCTAAAGTAAATTGTTCCTCGAGGGCTTTATTTTGGCACTGTTCTCTGGTTTTTCGCTAATTTATTTTGTTCTTGGTCATTAAGAATTTTACCTTGATAAAGGCTTAGAATTGTTGAATTGTTGAAGAGTTATATCAAACATATCTAGTATTATTAATATTATACTCTCATGTCCATGGAGAGAGTGTTCGTTCCATGCAAAAGGAACCAGAACGTTTCGTGAAACTTCCGCACAATAAAACTTTTACTTGCATTGAAGAAAAGGGAGGTAGGGAAAATATTTGAGTTAAAGTAAAAAGTTAGATTAACAAATAAGTCTATCTGTAAATATTAAATTTGACAGATGACTGCGTCTGTCATATTTGTTACTGAACATGTCTTGTTTCACAGAAATCATTGAAAATCACCCATCTTTCTTGATCCACTGGTTTATCTGTCGTACGTTCGACGGAGACATTGCAGACGGATGTTTAACAGAGAAATCGGAGCTGTGGTGCCGAGGGCCAGGGTAGGCAAACCCGCACTTGTTTTTATTTAAGAGGTCACTAGCTTTGTTTGGTGGTGCCGAGGGCGCATTATGGCCCCTGCTATTAGGACGCGTAGTTTGTAAACTTTCAGACAAAACGGGAGAACATTCTCGGAGGACCAGAAAAGGCCTTGTGTTCACTGGGATTCACCGATTCGCTCTTCAATTGTCCATGGTTAGGTGTCGAAGCATCGCCCTTTCTGGCACTGCCAGCCCTAGTTATTTCCTCTAGTATGTTTCAGCTTCCGCGTTTGACCTCAAGCGTTTATCTCGCGCTAAAGTGATTGCTCTTGGCTGTGATCAAATGATTGATTACGAAACGGGTGAGCGAATGAAAGAGGTATCAAGAGATTCCTGATGTGATGGGGGAGGTTGTTTGGCGATGTGGTGGAGGGGATAGTGGGGTGGGGGTGGCGGGGGAAATACCATTGGAATCTGGGGAGATCTTGTGAGGCTAATTTGAGTCATAAAACAACGACTTGTAGGACATCGCTTCCCTCACCTGCTATGTTTTATATGGCCCAGTCCCACCCACCCGGTCGCACACCCCTACCCACCCACCAATCTTCCTAGAAAAGCCGTCAGACGTCTCACTCCGTTGATCTTCAGTCGCCTAATTCTCGACCGAGGATTTCTTTGATTACAAAGTTCAACAAAACTTTGAATAGTTTTTTATCGTTGTTTGTCTAACTTGATTTAATTGTCTTTATCACAAAAATGATATTCAGTCTTTAACAGCCAAAATTCTCTTGATTGTATTGAAACAAAATCTTTTTTCATCGTGTATTGTGTAAACCTCGCAGATATCTTTTCACTCGTGCTATATAACAATCTTGTAAACAAAATTACTCTCTCTCTCTCTCTCTCTCTCTCTCTCTCTCTCTCTCTCTCTCTCTCTCTCTCTCTCTCTCTCTCTCGTGAACGGAACTCTGAAATTCCATTTTGCATAACACATCAAAAATTCAAAATTCTTACCTAACAAGGAGGGAACGGGTTAGAGATATTTATTTGCAAGTGCCGATTCAAAATTTGAGTAGTGTTCCTGACTGTGATTTAGCGTCAGACTTGACCTTCAAGAGGTTTAACTGGCATCGTTACCACGAATAAATATTTAGCTCTACGTGCTGGAGTTCACATGAGGATGTAATTTGTCATTCACGTCAAATTATTTTTATATACGACTAATACTTGTTTTATATCCCGTTTATAAATGTGAAATTCAGTATTTTAATTCGTTTTCAGCTTTTACATATGCTTTCAATTATAGGTTTTATATGTCACACATAGTAATTGCTTTCACTGTTAGTTTGTACAATTTATCGCATTACTTGTTTTTTATTTGTAATTTTCTCATTCATCTTTGTGATTGCTTTTCACCAAGATTTTACGATTTTGTCCTTTTAACGTCTTCTGATACTTGTTAAACACCAGGGATCATATTTGAGAGTCTCTTCTCGTAGAGTGCTTAAACCGCCTAACACGTCTTATCAGAAGTATTGTGGATTTTTAAAACGATACTAACAGAAGGTAATCTCTCTCTCTCTCTCTCTCTCTCTCTCTCTCTCTCTAGCAACCACTTACAACAGCTAGTCGCAGCAAGTCGGAGTGATTGGTGTTTACACTAGAAGCTCTAGAAAATAAAAGACAAATTGTTACATTATAAAAATTATAACAGAATACTGTATTCATACGTAATCCACGTTATTACTAGATAACAATAAAACCTGAAACTGCAAAAGATAGATAGATATATATATATATATATATATATATATATATATATATATATATATATATATATATGTATATATATAATATTGTATGTGTATATATATGTATGCATGTCTATAAATTTTTAGTATGTTACACACATATGACTTTTTTATATTCACAAATATTAAGCCACAAACCATGTTTAATATCAAATTCACTGTGCGTTGGGAATAACTGATATCCAAGGGAATTATAATTCGTAAACAATTCAGCGCCGGCCAGAATGCGAACCATGGTCTTGTTTAGAAACAACAATAAGCAGTGACTTTGACCACCCTGCCATTTCTCTTACAGAAGCACTCAGCAGTTGTGACTCTTCTTGGGTGTCAGTTATTCCCGAGGTATAGTGAATTTGATATTAAACGATAGTTACGGTTTAATACTGATATAGCCATGATGCTGCATACACGGAAGTGTGAAGTATATAACTGATTCCTGAAAGTATAAGAGGAACATCTCGAGACTGACAACGTTATGCACACTTCTTTAGAGAACAAACAAACAAACAAAAATATATAAGTGATTATTCATGCAAAACCACAGTGCATTGCTATGAAACTTCCCTCTTTCTTAATCATTCGGTGGAGATCATGTTCTCGATGGTTAGTTCTTCTGTTTTAATTCTTGAATTTTTTTCGTCTGTCTTGCATTCTAAGTAATTCACGAGCAGCTTTGTTTTTTTTTATTCATGAAAATCTGTGCCCAGTGATCGTTTTATCCACAACCGTGAATGGACGATAGAAATTTATTTTTTCGATTTCATATGGCAGACTCGGGCCTTGCAGTGCCCATACTAATAAAATTTGAGTTATTTTCTCCTATTTTATTTAAAATTACATTATATAACAGTAAAAATATGAAAGTTGTTTTGATGTCTCAGGAGGAGGGAAGAGAAATATTAATTTCTAATTGATGTTTTTGTACGCTAAGGTTGCTAGGTGACGCTCGTTTCCGCA
Source organism: Macrobrachium rosenbergii (assembly GCA_039081455.1). Classification (NCBI taxonomy): domain Eukaryota; kingdom Metazoa; phylum Arthropoda; class Malacostraca; order Decapoda; family Palaemonidae; genus Macrobrachium; species Macrobrachium rosenbergii. Next base: position 43,591,970 of record JANJGK010000012.1, on the reverse strand, counting down.
GCCTGAAACGCAATAATAATCATCTTCGTGATGGTAATTTCATTTACATGAAATGTTTCAGTTATATGGGTGATTTCGTTGCCCTAGTTTCCAACTGGAATGGTTACAACACAACTGGGGCGCAGTAATTATGTATTCTCTGAATCTGGATGTATACTTGTACATGGGTTACGTTGTAGGCATTGGTATGGAAATAAGCTGCATTTGTGAGTAATTATCGTCATGACCATCTGTAATTTTAACGTATGGCTCTCGCTTATAGAGAGATTTTTATTCATATCAGTCTTCCTAGATCGTGTTAATCTGTAGGGACCAGAATGTTATAAATCACTGGTATTTTAAATAAAGTTGTTGAGAGATAGATATAAGATTATCCTCTTTTGCTCTTGATCCGCAGATTTTGGTAAAAGCTACTCAAATTTCATTTTATTTATGTTATGATGTTTATCAGAATTTTATCATCCACAGGTATCGCACTGATGTTCCGATTGAAAGTTACAGACAATCCTTGTAATAAAGTTTTCCTATTTTTCAAATCTTGTAAACATGTCTTCTAGCCGTCAGTTTTATCTAGAGTGGATATTCTTGTCATGGAGACAGACATCGTATTAATGTACTTATCCAGCTCCTCTGGTAATCATGTAGAGACGCTTTGAAATCTACTTGTAATCGCTTCCATAAAATAATTTAAGTGATTACTTTTTTTTTTTGCATATTTCACTTTGTAGATAATAACTGTAAATTACTTTTCCTGTCTTCAGATATCTTGTACGGAATTCAGAACCAACGAGAAGGCCTTTTAACACTTTTGGCATGCACAGAGTACCTTTGGGGTTTAAGCAATATATTTTCTGGGCCCGGTTTTATCTCTAGATCATACGTCTTCCTTTCAGATTCTGCCCTGCCTAGGAATTCCAGAATGTGGCATCCAGTTGCAAGTAGAATTTTTATGCCCTTTTAGTTGTAGGGTTGGTTTGTAATAAGATCATTATGAATGGGATTCGAGTAATATGGTATGCAAAACTCCCCATATCTTCCTTTCTCGGCATAAAACCGTCTACGATAATTGCCCAGAAATTTGGCGAATTTGAAGAATGTGCGTCCAGGACATGATATATAACGGTCTATGTTTCACTTTTTCTTTAAAAGACTGAACGCTTTACTACATAGACAAATGGTTTCTCAGCCAGTGTCTGATTCTTTAACTTTCCTTTCATTTTATTCTTTATTCTTTCATGATGTTTGTGAAGATATGTTCATTATTATTTGCATTACTTTCTTGTTACAGTTGAAAGTAATTTGCCACATATTCCGTATTTCATACGTTGCATTTAGTCCATTTTTTAAGGTAGTGGACATTCATAGGTGGTTCCTATGAATATTTTTTCCGTGAAACGAGGGCGGATCTTGACACTTTAATGAACGTAGTAAAACTACTGTATTTTAGTTAATCTGGATTTTCTTTAATCACACTGTAATTCTTTCATCTGAGCTTTGCCTTTGTTGTGCATCTCGCAGTAAGATATTTTCTGGTCATTGTGAATCTCTTTTGCCTTCTGAGTGTGATTTTTGTTTAAATATGATGCATTTGATTTTGTGCATTACCAATTCTTAATTTTTGTGATTATGGTCAGAGGACTGTGATTATATATTGCAGTGATTCATCACAATAGGATCGCGCTTTTGTATGTGGATAGTGAACTTTCGGATTTGATGATTGTCTTTGCGTAGAGTGTTTTATCGTTATTACGTTTATGGTTTCTTTCTTCTTTGTTTCTTTTGCGTTAATTTTCATTATGCAACAATGTTATTTTCAAAGAGAAAAATACAGAACACATCTCAAAACCAGATTCATTCTTGAACAACAAAACAGCCTCAGATAAGAAACCTTAGGAATTTAATTATTTTTTTTTTATTTCCCTGTCTATTCCGAAGGCTATTTAAATGGAAAAACTAGAATGTCTGCGTTTTTTTTTTTAACTAGAGCTAATTTTTTCTGACAGTGCAACGTCGACAACTTTGATTCCAAGTAGAAGGCAACATAATTATTCACAGAACTCGTCTTTCTCTATGTTCCTAAGCAGTACAGACCCGCGTAGGATGGTATGTACGAGTACAAGCTAAATTTTCTGCATTTTTGATAGGCTAAAAGACACTGTAATGCCTAAATATTTTTTCACTTTCTTTAACCGATTTAAGTGGTAGGTCATTTCCACTGGAAGTCAGCGATTTTTTTTTCTCTAAGAGGCTGTCTTAGCAGTGAGTGGCTGGTATATTGGCAGGGAATTTTCTCCATTACTTCCTCTTCCTTGAGTCCTCTTTTCTTGTACGCTTCATTAATGAAAGTTTTTCCGACTAGTTAACTTTTTCAGATTTTTTGTTAACTGGGATTCACTCTCCCTGCAGGTAATCATTCAAATATTTCTTTTCAGGCCGTCAGGAGATCTAAGACCCGTTCACTGACTGTGGTTCCATATTCTCTGATATGCAGAATATAGCCAGTCTTGTATTGAAAGCAATGATACGCCCTATTTAATTTTTTTTTTAAGTTCTTTGTTGTTAAGCTGGGCCTTGTCATTTTATCTGTTTGCTCCTTGCAATGTATAGATATTTCTTTAGTCTTGGAAATCACGTTATCCTTGTTATATTTGCCGGAACGATGACAGTTATCCTTAGATGTGATTTCTTGTCTCCTTCCTGTGATCAGGGACCATTATATTTGGCATTTAACTTATGAAGAGCTATTTTAGAAAAGTAAGGTTTGTTTTCCAATGCAATGAACTCTTCAGTGACATTTAAATGTACTGAAAATTACTGTCCATAATAGCTAACTTTTAGACCCTTCAAATGACTGAATTTCATTGCTGCTGAATAAGAAACTTTCAGAGTACTTGATTTCTCCCTGTGGGGGTGTGGTTCCATGATGGCTAACTTTCAGGTAGATATTTCCATGGTCCTTTTAAAGAACGAGAGGGTATTTTCCTTAAGCTGCAACCTTTTCTTCGTCACTTTGTAAGATTATAGGTCATCGACTGTAATTTATTTTCTTTTCAACGATTTTATATTAGAAGAAAGATGTTATTGGTTCTAATGTTCAGAAATGATTGGCTGTTCTCATGAGTTACAGTATACTTGAAGATTGTTCGCATGCCAGAAACCGTTTTCATGAATGATCCTGATCTTGCATGGCTTTAAAAGCACCGAAAATTGTGTTCACTCTGCGCGAAATCAATATGCAGCTGGGAAATAAGTACTGAGGTGAAGGGGTTTCAAGAAAAGTGAAAATGATGGCGGTTTAATACATTTGAAATTCCCCTCAAATTACACGAGAGAGAGAGAGAGAGAGAGAGAGAGAGAGAGAGAGAGAGAGAGAGAGAGAGAGAGAGAGAGAGAGAGAATAAGTATCATAAATGGTGAGATGTAACAAATCTTCCATTGGATAGTGCAGGATTGGCCCGGCGATGACTGGAAAAAAAGAAAAAACCGGTCGGGGTTTTTATTATCGCCCAGCCGTCTAATAGATTACGGCTGCGGTGGCGTAGCTTAATATTTACTCCGCTGGGTTTATAATGCATGTGATTATGAGTCTGCAATCTCATTATCATGCACGGAAGAGCTTCGGGTAACATAAACATACCGTCGCCAGCCCCGGGTTTATACGGGCCGAACTCCCCATCACGTGTTTCCCCTTTTTATTGTTCGGGTCTTAGATGGTTTTGGAATGATACGCATGCGCAAACAGAGCGTTAAATATCCACCTTCATTTATAACTGTTTATATATCGAACATTTATCAGTAACGGCGACTGCGTTGTGGTGATCTCTCTCTCTCTCTCTCTCTCTCTCTCTCTCTCTCTCTCTCTCTCTCTCTCTCTCTCTCTCTCTCTCTCTCTCTCGTTGGAAGCATTTCGCACAATAAACTTTAACATTGTCGACTGCAATTACGTATAAATTAGCTCGAAGTTTATCTGTTTAAGGAAAGAAAATAAAACTGAAAAAGGCTCATGTTGGATTTTAGATATATAGCAGTAGAAACATCCACGGAATGTGCCTGTCGGTGCAGTTGCGCTAATAAGGGTTCTACCTGTTGTAAATATCGTTTTGAAAAATAGACACAGATATATGGTGCGACATACTAAAGCCTTTTCTATAGCCATGGGTTCCCTGGTATTATGCTGTAGAATTATTATTCTTCTGAATGTTGCAGCGGGGAACTTGAGGAAGAGAATGCTTAGAGGTACTTTACAGTCTTGTAGAGAAATGACAGAAATGGAAATGATCTTCATTGGTGTAGTATACTTGCGTAGCATAACGGGAATTCGAGTCGCGTTTGAAAGTCACTCCGTGTTTGGAAATATGCAAGGTAGTTTCCATCACAATGCCCGTCTGATGACATTCTTAGATATGCCGTCTTCCGTCATCAGCAAACTGCCTGTTTTTGTTAGTTGCGTCATAGCTCTCTTTCTGGAAATCTTTTTGAGCTATTACATCAGCACTCTCATTTTATTTCATTGAGCGCTAGTTCTGTATTTTATTCGAGCTATTATGCTAGTAATCTATTTTATTTGAGCTAATATGCTACGACTTTCATATTACTGCATGAACCTTCATCTTGGCAGTTTTCATAGTGAACTGTCACCATTGCGTTTTACATTTAGACAGCAAACTCTTTTACGTATGATGATTCCTTACTGCATTATACGTTCTTTTTGTATTTATACTTTATGATGGGGATATGCTGTTCATGAGGAGGTTAATGATCGGAGTACGTGGGCATTTAGGGCGATTTGTTTTTGTCCTCAACAATAAGCAGAAATTAGTTTTATGTTAGCCAATCTCCCACTTATATAATACCCTTATTTTTTAAATTGTACAGAAATTCGTTGAACTAAGATGTATTTCCAGTGATTTATTCATGTAATGATTTGTATTGGAGTATAAAAGAAATGGAATTGAACGTTGTTATGAGTTGTTCGCAGATTACTATAACTGCTGTATTTGCTATTGTTATCATTATAGCGTTATAAATTTAAATTTATATTTATATTAAACTAACTTCATCTTCAACTTTGAATGATCCTCAAATACCTTTTTTTCTTATTTCCTGTAAACATGCTGATATCACAATTTTCTGTAAGGAAATAGTGCATAAAACTTTTGTGCATATTAATACTTTTCAGGTAGCACTCTCACGGAAAACTTAACAATTTCCAACTGACTTTTGACTTTTTTGTATAATTTGTATTATACTCGAGAGTGGAGATCTGAGAAAGAATAGATCTTAAGCGTACATGTAACCGCACTAGGCTTATTTATGACATTCATCAGACAATGAAAGATAATGGATGCGCTAAAAGAACCGGATTTGTTACGAGAGAGAGAGAGAGAGAGAGAGAGAGAGAGAGAGAGAGAGAGAGAGAGAGAGAGAGAGGTTAGAATGGAAAGATAAAGTGAGCAGACGAGGTTGTCAATAAAACTCTCTTAGGGTGGGATGGGGGAGGAGAGGGGCCAACAATTTGGAGGCTGGGTACTAATTTCTTTATCGCCGGCAATAAACAATGGTGACGCTAACCCTAGTAAGATGCTGCGGTCGACACGAGATGGACAAATTACATCCCACGCGTGGCTCTCGTTGTCGCCTGCACCCAACTCTGCTTTTCTCAGGCCGCTTCCTTCTGCACTTTTTGGCAGAATGGAGCGTGCCAGAGGCTGTGCTTTCGTAAGACGGTCTTGTGTCTTTCTGGCCTCATGTTGGCTTTTTGTAAGCAACTTACAACTTTCTTTTTTTGCCGAATATACAGTATATATATATATATATATATATATATATATATATATATATATATATATATATATATATATATATATATATATATATATATATATATATATATATATATATATATATATATATATATATATATAATGTGTGTGTATTTATGTATGTATTAGAAATTTTAACCAAAGATGTACTTCATATGTTTTGTAACAAGTTGTACTAATTTATAAGAACTGTAATTGTTTCGTTATTCTTAAGGAGAAAGTGGAATTGTCTTCTTTAAAAGTTTTCAATTCCTCAGGTGTACCTGAATAACCTTTAGTCCATTACTGAAACCATAAACAGCTGACGTAAGTTCGTAATTGATTTTTTATTTTCATATCTTTGTTGATTCTAATTATTCTGTTTCTGTATGGCTGTTTCACTGGCTCCATTTCGTTACAGTGTGTGCTTGCATTGCGCATTAGTAAAAAGTGACAAAAGTTAACACAACTACATTAAGGCGTTAGTCGTATTTTTCAAAGTATGAAAAAATGAAGTATTCAAAATCCCATTTAAAAGGGAGTTTGGTATTTGGGAACATGAATTCCCAATAACTTTTTAGTTTTCCGTAAAAGAAGACTATTGAAATGGCTTTGTCTGTCCGTTCGCATTTTTTCTGTCCGCCCTCAGATCTTAAAAACTACTGAGGCTAGAGGGCTGCAAATTGGTGTTGATCATCCCCCCGTCCTATCATCAAACATACCAAATTGCAGCCCTCTAGCCTCAGTAGTTTTTATTTTACTTAAGGTTAAAGTTAGCCTGATCCTGCGTTTGGCAACGCTATTGGATAGGCCACCACCGGGCCGTGGCTAAAAGTTACAAGGGCCGCTGCTCATACAGCTTTATACGCTGTACAGAAACTCGATTGCGCCGAAGAAACTTTGGCGCATTTTTTACTTTTTTTTTTTTTGCTATCCGTCTATGATGACAGCTGCTCTGGAAAACGTTGACGACTGTTTGATAACAGGTAAAAATCTTGGGACAGTATGGTGTACTTAGGGATGGTACATTATTACACTATACTGAACTCTCATGCTAAAAACTTGAAAAGATAATGTTACTTTAGAGGTAGTTAAAAGTGTAGTAGAAAAAGTAGTTGGTGTTGTGGATTTGATACGTATGGTATTATCGGGATAAAGATAACAAATACAGTAAGAAAAAGCTTCAACAACTTGAAAGAAATGTTGAAGGTTCTGTGCTCAATTTTTATCATTGCGAGGCTTGCCCTCATAGTATCAAATGATACACTTGACTTGCCACACCAAGTGTAGGGGCTAGATTACCTTATTTAAATGTTAATGGTAAATGAAGGAAGAAAATATTACAAATCCACCACCTAAATTAAGCGACACTTTGCTAGAGAGACCGTTAATTAGCTTCGTCTTTTGAATCTTTTACGAATCGATCAACTTCGAGCTGAGTTTTATTAGACTTCATATGCCCTTTGCTCCGGCCATTTTAATGAGAATGTTGTGAAGAGCGTGTTCTCTTGGGCAGTGTTCGGAAAGCGTGTTTTTTTTTTTTTCTGACTTACATTTTAAAAATGCGTTCTTTCCGCTCATGTTTTGAATATGGGCTATTAAGCGCCCGTGGTTTTATATGTTTATGAGGCCGATGCACGCTCGCGAAGATAATTATGGCATGTGCAGCCCGTTAAGAATTAAATATTTGCAATTAGCGGCATTCTTTTTGATCCCCTGCTCCACGAGGGAATTAACATGTTTCCCTGTGGCAGGCATTAGCTTTTTCAAATTTAAATGGATTTGTGGTGCTGTTTGAGTCAATCCTGATAACGTTTGCGGCTTATTATTTATGTAGTTTTGGTATGTTTCAGTTTCGACTATATATATATATGTGTGTGTATATATATATATATATATATATATATATATATATATATATATATATATATATATATATATGTATATGTATATATATGTATATATATATATATATATATATATATATATATATATATATATATATATATATATATATAAGTACATATATGTATAAATACACTTATGTACTTATGACCAATGCAGACTAATGTATGTGCATCATATTCTCATGCAAAAACAACAAGTTTTGTTAAACATAGCAGAGTGCGGTCTATTAAGGTGAAAAAAATATGAAGAAAATAATAGGGGAATTGTTTGAGTCAGATTCTCTTCACAAGTAGTAAACATCCCTTCTATGGAGACAATGAAGAGAGGGCTACCCTAACATACTTCAGATCTGAGTGATATATATATATATATATATATATATATATATATATATATATATATATATATATATATATACATATATATGTGTGTGTGTGTGTGTGTGTGTGTGTACACACACACATGTTTGCAGGCAGATTTCTCTCTTTCTCTCTCTCTAATAAAAAATCCCCCCCCCCCCGATTAGCAGTTTGGCGTAAATCTTCCTCACGACGCCTCATCACAACTGAAAGGCAGAAATGCCTCTCTCTTTCGAAAGGTAACAAACAAATCTCACAAGCAGGTATGTGAAGTCCACTCATGACATTTCCCAAAGTTATCCAACGAATGAAATCTGGTAAAACGTCACTTCATAAGGTTAAGAAAGTTTTACACATTTCCTGCCTCGAAGGCTTTGATCTCGGCTGCTCCTGCGGGCGGGTAAGGAGCACATAAAGCCCAACGCGAATTCTTTGATATACCGCTGCTACGTCATAGTTGAGCTTCGTTGGACAGGCAGGGTGACAAGGTCGCCTCTTATGGAGAGAGAGAGAGAGAGAGAGAGAGAGAGAGAGAGAGAGAGAGAGAGAGAGAGAGAGAGAGAGAGAGAGTCTTCTTTTCGTGAGCTTCATGAATGCATGAGAACATTTATTTTGCCTTACATACGTACATATATACCTATATACATATGTATGTGTATGTATATATGCATGCATGCACTTGTATGCTTGAATTAGTGGAATTTTATAGATCAACCTACAAGAGTATGTAACATTATTTATGATTCTTATGTTGTTATTCCTTTGCAATAATTTATGTAATAGCAAAAAAACCATAGCCTTTCATATTTTAAATCTGAATTTAGACAGCCACGCATTTTGGGTCACACATGCGTATAAAGAATAATCGCTTTTTTGGGTAAAACCTGTAAACATTTGGAACATATTGTTGGAAAAATTACATTTCTATATACAAAATCAATTTTTTTAAAGTTTGTGGATATTCTGCAAACAAAAAATTTGATCAGAAGGCCGAACGAAACCAGACTTACGTCTCAAGTCTTTTGTAAATGTCCAGCTTGAACCATTTAATTACCTTTTTGTAAAATGAGGCGATGTTATAGACAATGAGCGTTCCTATTAAGATCAAACATTTTTTCCTTTTGATTTGTATTTGTTTGTTTACTTATTTTATTTATTTTTGCAAGGGGAGAAATGACTCTAAAGAACAGCTGAAGAGGGAAGGGCTTTGTTGAGGGCAGGATGGGAAGGGGCTGGGTATGGACCGATTAGGAGCAGGAAAGAAATCGCCGAAAAGTCAACAGCCCCATCATTCATTCATTGGCCGATCTGGTATAAAACGTCAAGTCCTTCTGTTGTTTGCACGTTCTTGTCTTTCGCAAACAATCACACGCTCTCGTTGAGTGTTTTGTTTGATTTGCATTATTTCGAGACTGACTTTAGCATATGTTCTCCCGGAGACTTGAGAGAAATTAAAAGAGAGAGAGAGAGAGAGAGAGAGAGAGAGAGAGAGAGAGAGAGAGAGAGAGAGAGGACTTTAATAATGGCGCTTGTCTGCCTATATACATTTTTATCATAACAATACAATTTTTCTAATTAGCGGAAGCGGTGCTCATTATTTTAAAAGGCAGTGTTTTCGTTTGAAGTAATAAGCGTATATTTGCAAAACCCAAGTTTTTTTTTTTTTATTGTCAATAATATTGTAAATGGTAGGCTTACTGAAAATCACAATGTTTTCATTTAATTGTTTTGCTGGAGTGCAGTGGTAGCGAAAAATCGATGTTACCTCGGAAGAAAATCCCCAAAACCAGACCTGAAACTTACCCAACGTACCTTCAAGGAAGATAAAGCGAACGAGGAGAAACAATGCTACAAAGGGGAACCATAGGTTTAGGTGGCATTTTCCCAAAGTCGAGACGAGAGAGGCAGAGGCTGCGTTATTATTCACTTCGGAAGCCCTGTTGTAGGCGGATGGAACTATTTTTGTTCTTTTTTTTTTCGGAGGGATGCTGTCTATCTTCGTAATTAATGGAGGCTGCCCAATGAACAACAGGGAGATCTCTCTGTTGGTGCTCATTAACGTAAGTAATCTCGGCATTGATATCCCCTCCCCCACCTCCGCTCACTCCCACCAACCACCAGCCGTCTCCCACTTTCTGGCAGAGGGAGCCAAAAATGTGTTGCTAATTATCCAAAGACTTCTTTACAATACAACTCCTTTATCACTGATCGCATAATCCTTTCTCTGCCTCCCTCCCTATCCTTCATCTCCCCCTCCTCATCCTGTCCCCTTCCCCCCACCCCCGTGTGCCCCTGCTAGCACCCCCAACTCCTCCCATTCCTACCATTGTGATTTAAAGCCGTCAATAGAGTTTACTTCAGTTTTGTAAAGAACGCCGGTATAAACACTCCTCCAGTGGCCTCTTTCCGAGGCAGTCTGCTCGTTTTCTTTTGCAAGCATAAATAGCCCAGATGTTTTCATTATGCATCGTTCGCCGCAATGCCGACGGCCGCAAAGAGGGACGAGAACGTCCGATATGAGGCGGGAACCCACCGCTGGATAATTAGGAAAAGACTAATGATAAGTAAACCGATCTCAATCTTGCCATCTCAAGAGGAAGCCTTGTGTTGGCTTGCATCCGGCGGCTTCCTCCAGCTCTCCTTCGCCTCTTATCCTCCTCCTCCAGTTCCTATTATCCTCTGGCCCCTCTTCCACATCTTACACATTTCTTCCTCTTCCGCATTTCTCGTCCGTTCGTATTTACGCCCGTGTCTTTGATTACCTCTTCCAGGCCTATCGTTCTTATGTATTATCTCCTTCATTCTGACCTGGCCTCTCCTTTCGCGAATACTGATTTCCCCCGGCCAAAGCATCTGACTTTTTTTCAGTCATGTTGTGATCTTTCTCACTTTTTGTCCATTTTTCGTTTCCTCGCCTTACTTTACTTCTTAACCGGCAGTAAAACTCTAATTTCTTTATTGATTGCGCTCTCTCTCTCTCTCTCTCTCTCTCTCTCTCTCTCTCTCTCTCTCTCTCTCTCTCTCTCTCTCTCTCTCTCAGTGCTGGCACTTTTAATTTTTATTGTCATCGAAATCTTTTTATATCTTTTCCTTATTTTTTGCTATTTATTCCCTATTTATTCTTTTTTATTTGTCCTCGTTCTACATTACTCCGTCACATTCTGTCATTCGCATTTATTTCTCGCAACCAAGCTCTTGTATAACGTCTCCAATATATTCATTTTATATTTACCTTCTAAAAATAATTACTTCCCCATGATAATTTCTGTAAATTTTCCATAATTTTTGTCATCACTTACTCGTTCTACTTTGCATACTTCCATATTATTTTTTCCATCGTCTTTCCTCTGTCGTTTATTACCTTACTCCAGTCCTCGAAGTTTTAGCTATTTCCCGTATCTTTTTGAGGTTGCGTCTGCCTCCTTCATTAGGCTTCTCTCATATTTCCTATTTGTGTTTTATTTTCACCAGTCTCTGCATTTGTCTTTTTTCCTCCTACATTTTCCTTTTCTGTTACCATTCTGTTTATGTGTTTTCTCAATTACAAACACTGACAAGGTTTCATTTTCACAATTACTCCTTCTAGTTGAGTGATATTGAGACTGTTATGAAATACCGGAAGGGCTTTTCATGATCATTTAATTGATTCGCTAAAGGATCGCAATACTGTTTAGAACCGCATATCACATTTATGCAGGTTAACAAATAAAAACGTACGTTTGTAACTCGGTGAGTTAAATGCTTCATTAATAAGGACAAAAATATGCATTTGGATATTTAAACTCTCTCTCTCTCTCTCTCTCTCTCTCTCTCTCTCTCTCTCTCTCTCTCTCTCTCTCTCTCTCTCTCTCTCTCTCTCTCTCAAGTTTCTGAATATAAGAATTTGAGGAATTTATTTCTGGTGATAGAAATTCATTTCTCGTCATAATGTGATTCGCATTCCACAATAAGCTGTAGGTCCCGTTGCTAGGTAACCAGTTGGTTCTTAGCCACGTAAAATAAATCTAATCCTTCGGGCCAGCCCTAGGAGAGCTGTTAATCAGCTCAGTGGTCTGGTTAAATTAAGATATACTTAACTTTTTGATATACTTAACTTTTTGAATGGTTGGATACTAGGCGTATGAATTCGCTTTTATAAAAGGAAAAGGTAGACGGAACGGAAACCAAACTGCCTAAGCTAAGACACAGAGGAAGGTCGGAGTCTTGAACCCGCTCGTAAGATCTATATATCCACTTCACAGAAGCTTAGAAAAAGGTAAAACAGAGGCAGTAAGAGAATTCCGCAGCTGGCCTTAGAGGAAAAGAAACTTACTACCAACCTGGGATAATCCAGGGATGGCTGATTGCCCACGATTGGGAGGGAATTATTTGGTAACATGAGATGACAGGGGACATGTAACCAGAAATACCTCAGATAACAGATACTTATCATTTTGATTACGGAGTTTTTCATTCTAGTATTTTTTTTTTCAGCTTCTCAACATAATTTCACTCGATCATCTTTACACGCAAAACGTTTATAGGTTCCATTTTTGGAAGTTTCGATAATAGTGAACCAACGCCTTAATCCCAAACAAACAAATGCGATAGCTGTATATGTCGTTATACACATTATTGTTCACAAACAATAAAAACATCTTTACATATGCCATACGACTTTTTAACCAAACGCTCCCCAAAATGTGCGCTTTTGGAACATTTATATTACACCGTCTAAGTTCATTAACCAAGAGAGAACCGTCTCCAAAGTGACTGCATTACAGTGTGAGCGTCTAGCATTCTTGCTGTAGATTAACCGAAGTAGCAGAAACGGATCATTCAGAAGCTTAAAATTTACGTACTTTGATTCCCACTATATTAACTTTAAGTACAGTATGACGCATTGAATGGATAATGGCTTCCAGTTACTTTTATATCACGCTTGGCATGCTTTTATCATGTTCATGCCGTGTCATCCTTTATTTCCCTGTACAGCTCATTATATATATATATATATATATATATATATATATATATATATATATATATATATATATACATACATATATATATAATTCAATGCGTCGTGCTGTAGTTAAAGTTAATATACTGGGAAGCAAAGTACATAAAATATATATATATATATATATATATATATATATATATATATATATATATATATATATATATGCGACTCACGTTTGCCAGGTCCATGGATTACTTCGGGCCTACCACCTTCCAGTCTGCCGAGTGGGCACCATTGTCAGCTGGAGTCAAGAAAAGGATGTGGGTCTAGCACCCCCATCCTTAAAGACTTGTTGAGGAACTGGAAGGTTGTACTCTTCTTGAGCCATCCTCCTGAGAGTGAAAACGGTTTACGCAGAAAAAACATAAAAGCAGCTAAAAGCGTCCATTTTTATGGTACGTTGGGAATTAATCGAATTACCTAATGCAGTACTGCAGTATGAAAATAATAATGTAATCGAGTGGCTGACCAGGTATTTAAGCTTGTGAGGAAAGATCCTGAGTGAAAGAACGAGTGAAATGACTTCGTCTGTGTATGGGGAAGTTGGTAAAAGTGGTTTTATGTATTCTAAGTTAAGATCGGTGTAGGGAAGAGTAGGCCTACAGTAGGGGTTGAGACAAGTAAGGTAGAGTAAAGCATCAAGAGAGTGTTTTTATATAATGGTGTGGTAAATTTCTATAAAAGAACCATGTTTATGCTATACGTGCACCTAGAGAGGGTAAAACTTAGAAATGGGCATCAGTGGAATAAGAATGATACGATGAGTGAATTGAATAAGGGTTCAGGTAAAGGAAGGGAAATGTCAGAAGTTCTGCAAATAATTTGGAAGAGAAGTTTCTAGGAAAGCAAAGGTGCAATGAAGAAGGTTAATTTAGCCATTTCACTCTTATGGCAGTCAGGTGTACTCATTAAATACTATTGAAAGAATAAGTGTGGAAGTTAATGAAATGAATTTTCTGCATAGCTTATGTTGAATAAGTACGGTTGAAAGTATGAAAATATTTGGGTGCGATCAAAATGTGTAAATCACAACACAGATGGAAGTTGTTTGTAGGCTGTTTGGTCACATATAGGTAGCAGAAGGCTAGGCGGGTGAAAGGGCTCTATAATTCGGCTAGTCCCTTGTGATGAAGGAGGACAAGATCGTGTAGAAAGTTCTTGAGAATTGGCGTTAAAAAGATAGTGGAAGTGAGGGGTCATATCAGCAAGAAGCACGTGATTGCATACAATACAATACTAAATGAAGCAGTATTTAGATATGGGTTGTCGACGAACGGAGTTCGTCTTGGATTCGGCGAGTGTTTATCTTTAAAGTCAAATTCATTAGCAGAAACGTTTCTTTATGTACACACACAAACACACACACACAAAATATATATACATATACTTGGTGGTAAGAGTTCTCATCACTGAAGTCAGAGGTTGTTCCTGTTGGTAGATCGAATCCGTCAACTGACTAACCACTTATCAGTTATAATTCCCCTTCGTATTGTTTGCGAGTTAGAGTGAACTGCGTATTACACGACGTCTGAGTTTAGTGATTGTGAATATAGAAAGAATGTCACAGAGAGGTAATAAAAATTATTATACATATATATACATATACATATGTATATATATGGGTGTGTGTAAAAATTTATAAATGTGTTAGCGTATTTATATTGATGTATTTACAATGATGGATTTTGAAAAGAGTGGATGATGCACGGCATATGCTCCTGCTTTAGTTTGGTGGACGGATGTTGCAAATGACATTCTGGTGGGTGTGATCCCCTTACCGCTCAGGATAAGTATTTAATCCTTTGCAGTCAGCGTATATGAGTGTGTTTTGTGGAGGAGAACCCGGATTTTGGCTGTACGCTAATGTTTATTCATATGATCATGTCACAGTAAAAACTAGGTAAGCGTATTAACCCGACTTTGTCATTTCTTTTTCAGATGAAGGAACTGCCAGCGTCCAGATTGTAAGTATGAGTTCTGTTCCATCGTTGTAAGATACTGTACTTTTTACGGTTTTCAGAAATAGTGAGTCAGTGTGAAAAGGAGCAATTTGCTTTTGTTTTATTAGATGACACTGAGGGAAATGGAGCGTGGGTAGGATTTAAAAGTATTATAGAAGCTGTGATAGACTTTTCGTGTATATTATGAAATTATACGAGACGGATCAAAGTAAATAAACACTTTCTCTTGAATTAAGTAATTTAGGTTTGATTTTAGCTTCAGCTCAGCATCCAGATTTTTTATAGGTGCATCTCACTTTCAGCCTCCTACACTACACAAAATAAGTAAGGTTTATGGAGACTGCTACGTTTATATTGCATTAAATATATATATATATATATATATATATATATATATATATATATATATATATATATATATATATATATATATATATATATATGTACACATACATACATACATATTTATATACATATAGAAAGTGAGGGAAAGAAGAGAGACCATGTGGATATATGTGTAAGGAAATTCCCGGGTCATGAAAATTCTTTCCGGGCCATGGGAACAAGAATGATTGGGCATTAGCTTCCTATGTATTGTAAGCACGCTCTCACTCAGGTATTTGATACACAGTTATGAAAAATTAGTTGTATTTTGATAAATGTTGACCTTTACACACACACACACACATATATATATATTTATATATATAATATATATATACATACATATATATGTGCGTATAAAAACACACACACAAGTGTGTATACGTGAATTGTTGTTTTGCTAGCAATGATTTAATCTCCCTCCATGTCTTATTTCACCTTTGTTTTTCATTTTGCAGTATTAAGTTCCTTCTTCTTCATTGTTCTTCTCCCATGTGTCCTTTATCTTTAATCTTCCTTACCTTACATCTCTGTGTTCCCTCTCCTTTAATATTTGGCCTGTCCCCTCAACCCTGCTATTTTTGTAATATTGTCCCTCTGCCGTCTCCTGCTTCTGTGTGTGTGTGTGTGTGAGAGAGAGAGAGAGAGAGAGAAAGAGAGAGAGAGAGAGAGAGAGAGAGAGTTAAAAGCAGGATAAGAGTTCCGGGGGCGGTAATTTCCCCGCTAGGGTCTGCGTGCGGTTCCTTCCCGTCCTTTCTCTTAGTCTGTTTCCCCTTGCGCTCCTCCGTCCTCTTTTTTTCCCCTCACTAAGACGGAAGGGTTGGAGAGAGAGAGAGAGAGAGAGTGTGTGATGTTTAGATTCAGTTACTGAAACTCATAGTAAGGGAAGTTTTCTAATATATATACAGTATATATATATATATATATTTTTACAAATATTACTGCTGTTCGCCCTCGTAACTTTTGATTGTAAAAATATCAGCCTGACTGAGACCGGGAAAAGACATTGTCTATATAGGTGCGTCTTAGTTCAAACCTTAACGTCCGTTGGAGAACGGGATAGGTAAGTTAGGCCTTTTACCCTATAGGAAAATTTCCCTATCAGCCTTAAGAATAGGTGGTCCTAAGGTCCCCTTTTCCTTCCTACCTGTCTCATGGCGAATGTTTTGAATACAAGAACGTGGACACCTGGGGTGATTGTTGTTGACCTAGGCCGGTCCGAGAACTTCAGAGAGAACCAAGCTTTCGGAGAGATAACACGTCCAGTTGGACCTCTTCCCCCTTTCTTTGTCTATTATTCTATTAGTGAAGTGAAGAAACAATTGCAAGAACTCCACGTCGGTCGTTGATGCGCACAACGTTCGTCCTAAGGTAAAGTCGCTTTTTGTTCAAAACTTCGCCCATTCTTTTATCCTTTTTTCTGTATTTCAAATTTCCTTTGTTCCCCCTTCAGCCACCACTTACGGTATATGTGTTCACGAAGTCTAGATTAAGTCAAATTATTTTATTGTTAGCTTCAACCCCATTATTCCAGTAAAATACCTAGGATTTAGGGTAAGCAAAATCAGGTTAAATCTCGATGCTTTTGTATGCCTCGCGTCCGAATGTTTGGAAGAACCGTTGCGTTTAAAATCAAATTCATCTCAAATATTCTTTGTTAAGGTTAATAACCCTTAACTGGCGACCTTTGGCTAATTAACGTCTGTCTTTGAGGTTAACTTTTGGCTTCAAGTGACAGGTTACGTGTAATCTTGGTTTGCAGGGCCGTAAAAATTACGTAAATTGAATAATACATGATCAACCAAGACCTCCCACACGTAACATTGGCGACCTTGCGTAGAATCTAAAGTACATTTTAGAGAAAGAATCTGGAGAAAAGGAAATTAAAATTACATTAATTCCAAAAAATAAAAGTCAGATATCGAACTCCATTTCATTCTTCCAAACAAGGAACGAGGCATAATAATAAGCAGTAAAGAGAATAGTTATAATAACAAGTGTAGCGAGAATTAGCGTAGGAAAGGGTGCGTCGAGAGCAGAGTCATAATTTATAACGTTTAAGACAAGGACATTGTACCGTGTTCGGATTGTGAGTCAAGTCGTTCAAGTAACGAATTCAAAGGCCGAGAATCGCGGAGCCCAGCTCATGTACACAAAGTAATTTAGAAATCGCGTCGGAAATTCCGATCGTTATTGTTTGCATGTAGCGGGAATCATTCAAAAAACCGTGTCAGTGAAGTAGCAAACGAACTGAAATAGTAATTTTACAATAAAGGTACCGTTAACAACGTAAATTTACGCAGGCAAGCCAGCATCTCTCTTTTCATTCTTTTGTTTAATCTCCGGGTGAGGAATACGATAACAAAAGACAAAGTTGTTTGGTAATTTAGTTTTCCATCCGTAACGTAAAACGCTATGCATGATTGGTATATTTAAAGTAAAATCTGGATACCTGCATTTGTTGCGTTGTTTTGAATTTGTTTGAAAAAGAAAATACCCGCCATCTTGGATCCCTCCGCCATGTTCGCGCGGTTGTTTTGAACGGCTGTTTTGAAATTTAGGCCTAACGGGACCTTGGCCGCCATCTCAACGACCTTGTTATTGTGACGTCGACTCTGCTCCCCGCCACTCTTGGGGCATATATTTTTTTTTGCTTTTCGTAGCGAACCCACCTCCTAATATCTTAGCTAGGAAAAAACCAAAAGATAATTTAGGCAGGGAAAGTTAGGCCTTAGTTAGGAGTAATAACAAGTTCCTATACGAATACCTACTATAAAATCATATAAAGAAAATTTACAATTTTACGATAAACTTTTGTGACGTCGGCTCCCGGGAAAATTAAGATAATAAAGTAATCCCTAAGGAAGCCAAGACGACGCATCTATATCATTTTATTAAGATCCATGCCATTGTGCATGTATAAAATCTTTGTTTACATGTTCTTAAGCAGCAAGAAATTAGCTGATCGAAAATCTCTCTCTCTCTCTCTCTCTCTCTCTCTCTCTCTCGTCATTCAAGTAAGCATTCCTAACCTAAGTGTACGTGACCCTCTTCAAAGAAAGAACGGCCGACACTAGGCTAATTAATTCGAATACAATAAGCCAAAAAAAAAAAAAAAAAAAAAAGAAACACCTCTGTCCCACAATAGATGAGGACAAGTTAAGAGTACTTACGATACAGTGATAAACTGTCGGTCACGAGTGAGGCCTGCTATCCAGACCGAAGCAAACAGTAGTTTTCACCCTCTGAAAAAAGAAGGGGCCAGCCGTTGCCAGTACTGGGACCAGCCACTCACGAGGATCTTTAAGAAAAAAAAAAAAAAAACCCAAATTCACTTTATTCCACAGTGCCAATAATTTGCAGCACTCATCACTGGAATAGCTTACTTCTCTATCTCTCTCTCTCTCTTTTACCTTCCCTTTCTCTCTCATTCGATTGTTGCACTCTGCAGGGGGTGTAGAGTGCCTTTCCTCCCATATAGCCTAGTTGGACTCCAGTAGAGGGTCCCTAGGAACACATTGGCACCATAAGTGCCACCAAGCAAGAATCCAGAAAAATAAATAAAACAAAACCAAAAGGGAACACAGAAGAGAAAGTTCTTCTGGAACCTAACCTGCACCAGTGCCTAGGGATACTGAGTGCCACCAGTGTGACCTGTACACGGCACACCCAAACTACAGTGCCACCTTTTGAAAGGGTGCCACTTCATTGAAGAGACACTTCCTCGCTGCCCAAGTACGCCCACTCGACCCGGTTGACGCCCTTCCCCACCAGAACCATGGCAGCAGAGCATTATAAAACCTTCCTGGGGCTGGGGACGGCGGCAGGTCTCACCGGCTCGGAACTTACTACCTGGGTTAAGGAGCAAGTGGACGACTTGGCCAAGCGGGAGAAGGAAGAAAGACTCGAGCAGAGGAAGTATGAAGCCGAGCAGAGGAAGTATGAAGAAGAACGAAGGGTGTATGACGCCGAGCAAAGGCAATATGAAGAAGAAAGAGAAGAAAGAAGGAGACAGCATGAGTTAGCCTGCAAGGAAACTGAGTTAGCCCTAAAGGAGAAGGAGCTCGAGCTTGAGAGAGCGAAAATGGAGAATGCAGAAGCTATGGCTAGCCATCAAGCCTCCAGTCCTACACCTGCTGCATCAAACGCTCCAATTTCGAGCATCAATTCCCTAGTCCCCAAGTGGACTGAGGACGAGCCAGAAGCATGGCTGGAGGAGATCGAGGCTCTTTTCGATAACTACAGCACCACGGAGACGGAGAGAGCCTTAATACTAGCCAAGCATATGGAGGGAAAAGCTAAGGCAGCGCTTCGCTCACTGGAGAAGAGCCAGAGAGGCAACATGGCGGAAGTTCGTAGAGTCATTACAAAGGCCTACGAAATAACCCCAGAAAAATGGAGACAACGGTTCCGAGGTCTTGCCAAGGAAGTCGGCTGGTCTTGGACGGAATGGGCATGTCACAAAACCCAGTCCGGTACGCGCTGGTTCGACTCCTTGGCCTGCACGACGTTTGAGGATCTTTTCAATCGGACCATGCTAGAAGACCTTTTCCAATGTGTGCCAGGGCCCCTTGCGGTATATCTTAACGATAAACAGCCCTCCACACTTATGGAAGCTTGTCGCATGGCTGATTCGTGGGAAACCTTCAATCAGTCGCATAGCACCTCTCAGAAGCGAATCATCCCTCCGGCCTACCTCTCGAACTCCACTCGCCCGAAGAATGGACTGCCTAGCAAGACCCTGTGCAACTATTGCAAGAAGGGGGGCCACGCTGAAGCTGAGTGCCGATACAAACTCGGCACTAATAAGCAGCCTAACCCTACCAGCCAGAACTCCGCTCCCGATTCATCCGCTCAGCCCTCTCCTCCAACAGTTACTGCAGGCCACCGAGCCCATCCAAAAGGCCCGTGCAGATCCTGTGGGGCTGCTAGCCACTACAATGCTGGATCTCCGGCCTGTCCACATCATGTACCCACCACCAAATTTGTCAACCTAATCAGCACTTCATTCTCTGCGGCTGGTCCGCACCGGATCCTTTACCCCGAGAGACTGGAAACCCAGTACATCTCGGTGGCCCCTCTTCAGAGCACTAGCCTGCCCATGACCCTTCCGGTCACAGTAGACACTGCGGCAGATATTAGCCTGATCGCCAGGGCCCAAGTGCCAGCCGGTGCTGTGGTTGACGAAGAAACGCGGTGGGAAATGAAGTGGATAGAGGGCCACACCATTACCGTTCCTACGGTCCAACTCCAGGTAATGACACCTTGGGGCACGATACCCCACCGCCTTGGCGTGGTAGGTGGAATTCGGCCCGGAGTGGTCTTCTTGTTGGGTCGGGATCTTCTCTGCGGAAGCCCGTCACCAACGCCACTCCGCCGCCACGTTACCTCCTCCACGGAGGCCCCATCTAAAACTCTCAAAAATGACAAACCTCCACCTTCCGCCCACCAAAGTGGTCCGCGGAAGGGGCACCACCCAACCTATTTCAGGCCTAGCCCTCTCCAATCGCGAAGGGCTGGCCCACCAAGAGGTCCTCCCCCTCCGCGAAGAGAGATTCAGGAGGAGCAGTACCGCTGCAGGACGTGCAAGCGGGCAGACCACTCCACAAATTGGGAGGGCTGCCCAAGCAAGCAACGCCCAGCGGACGCCCCCGAACAAAACTCTAGGAGAGGCTACGATCTCCTGCTGGGGCAGGAATCTCTGCCGCAGCCAAACCCAAGTCGTCCGAGAGGTATTGCACCTCCGGACCCCTTGTCAGGCATGCCTGACCCTCAACTGCTGCCAGTGCCACTTGCGAGCACTGAGCAGTGCCAGACTCCGTCCGTCCTGGACGTTGAGCTACCAATGGAAAAGGCCCCTATGCCGGGTCTAAATCATGAGGCGAATCCTCCTCCGGGAGATTTAGGATTCCCCATGCAGTTGATCATTGCGACTGGAGAGCCTCCAGCACCCGGACCTTCTTCTTCGCAAAATTTGAATCCAGGGGATGAACCCCTGGAGGATCGAAATGGTACCCCTCCCTTGGAAGACCAGGAACTGGCATCCTCGGACGCAGAAGTCGAGATCGCTCTCGCTCCGGTTGTCGCAGCAGCCGGAGTAGGGAGTCTTCCCGCAGCTTTTGCAGTTGCCCCTGACTTCGCGCCCGCTAGCCCTTCTGGCCTGTCCCCGGAGTCGGTGCTCTCATCACCTGCTAGGCCAGCTACTGATAGGCCTTGGAGGAAACCGAAGAAGAAGAAGAAGGGGCGGAAGAGAGCCCAGTAGTTGCCGAGCTATACGCTCATCCTGGCACTAGTGCCCTCTCGGCACAGTGCCCTAACATCTAAGAGTGATCCTGGCCCCTTGCCCAGAGGAGGTAGCCAGTGTGATCTCTTCCTTTTATTTGTACCTAGCCTAGGCCACCTTAAAGTACGGTACATCAATTTAGTAACCTTGTTCTTTCCACTTACCACCGAGCCGCAGTAATCATGTAAGTAGCCTAACTAATTTCAGTAATCTTAACTATTGTGAAACGAGCCACGATGCTTGTGACACGCATGGCCTAAGACCTCAGTGAGGCACCCATTTATCATATGAGGCAACCCTCATGAATTAACTAGTAAATTTTAATTGTATTAAACATAAACCATGTTGTAATTTAGTTAGAATATTAACTCTTATGTTGGTGCTACGGTCGGGTTAGGATAGGTTAGGCTAGGGAATATCATAGAATGTACCACTAGGCTAGGTCTAAAACACATCATGATTGTAGGAGGTAGCCTATAATAACCGTGAGCACCTTCTAGTACTATTAGAATTAGGTTAAGTAGTGATTATAGCTCATATCCTATCTAGGGTTAGGTAGTTCTGTAGCTAGGTAGGCTAACCAGGACTAATCTGCTCAGGGGAAGGAGAGTAACCTACGAGAGGCGAACAGCTTGCTTAGTATAGACCTTCACGCCCGAAAAGGGAGTGAAGGCCCTCTTAAGGGGGGGAGCTTTTACAAATATTACTGCTGTTCGCCCTCGTAACTTTTGATTGTAAAAATATCAGCCTGACTGAGACCGGGAAAAGACATTGTCTATATAGGTGCGTCTTAGTTCAAACCTTAACGTCCGTTGGAGAACGGGATAGGTAAGTTAGGCCTTTTACCCTATAGGAAAATTTCCCTATCAGCCTTAAGAATAGGTGGTCCTAAGGTCCCCTTTTCCTTCCTACCTGTCTCATGGCGAATGTTTTGAATACAAGAACGTGGACACCTGGGGTGATTGTTGTTGACCTAGGCCGGTCCGAGAACTTCAGAGAGAACCAAGCTTTCGGAGAGATAACACGTCCAGTTGGACCTCTTCCCCCTTTCTTTGTCTATTATTCTATTAGTGAAGTGAAGAAACAATTGCAAGAACTCCACGTCGGTCGTTGATGCGCACAACGTTCGTCCTAAGGTAAAGTCGCTTTTTGTTCAAAACTTCGCCCATTCTTTTATCCTTTTTTCTGTATTTCAAATTTCCTTTGTTCCCCCTTCAGCCACCACTTACGGTATATGTGTTCACGAAGTCTAGATTAAGTCAAATTATTTTATTGTTAGCTTCAACCCCATTATTCCAGTAAAATACCTAGGATTTAGGGTAAGCAAAATCAGGTTAAATCTCGATGCTTTTGTATGCCTCGCGTCCGAATGTTTGGAAGAACCGTTGCGTTTAAAATCAAATTCATCTCAAATATTCTTTGTTAAGGTTAATAACCCTTAACTGGCGACCTTTGGCTAATTAACGTCTGTCTTTGAGGTTAACTTTTGGCTTCAAGTGACAGGTTACGTGTAATCTTGGTTTGCAGGGCCGTAAAAATTACGTAAATTGAATAATACATGATCAACCAAGACCTCCCACACGTAACAATATATATATATATATATATATATATATATATATATATATATATATATATATATATATATATATATATAGAGAGAGAGAGAGAGAGAGAGAGAGAGAGAGAGAGAGAGAGAGAGAGAGAGAGGTATATATACCTATATATATATATATATATATATATATATATATATATATATATATATAATAACAGGACCTAATTTAAACTGGATGGCATCTAGTGGAGATATTTACTCAGGAAAAGTTACAAGCTTTACCAGACGATGAGGACAGTTAGTCCCGGAAAGCTTGTAACTTTTCCTGAATAAATATCTCGGCTAGATACCATCCAGTTTAAATGAGGTCCTGTTATTAATTGTATTAATGCACAGGAATATTGTGTAAGTGATAAAGTTAATACATACATACATACATACATATATATATATATATATATATATATATATATATATATATATATATATATATATATATGCTAGTAAGTGGTATTATGTGGACAGTACTGTCTTAGGAAGTGTTTATCTAGGAATTTTAGGGCACCGGATCTCAATGTTGGGCTATGAATCCCTGTTTGCAACGAGTATATTGCTGCTGCAGGAAGAGTCAGTGGCTTGGGGTACAGACATACTGTGCCCCAAAATAAATGAGAGCTTAGTGATGGATTATGAACTCCTAGGTTGTTGGCCTGGAAAATAAGATTGTTCAGTATGCCGATGATGCAACACTTGTGGGTGTAGTAAAGTCTCCACCTATGGGAAATGAAGCTCCCCTCAGCCTTAATCGGACATGGACCGGATCAGGGAATGGTGCAGTTGGTGGGGTATGAGGCCGAACTCCAGTAAAACGAAAATACTATTGATTAGCAGATCTCGTACAGATTTCCCAGCCCATCCTCTCCTTTAACTATTGTTGGTGTAACTTTTGACTCACATCAAACTTTTGAGAAACATGTAATGAAAGTTTCAGCAATGAAAGCTTGTCACTTTTTCATAAGTTGTATTTCAACAGAAATCTTTCACATTCACAACTGATCCTTGAGCTCCTTTATCTGCCGAGAGCAACCATACAACAGCCACACCAATATGCAGTAAATGTGCCTTGCTGTCGAACTTCCCAGTTCCAGAGGTCCTTTATTCCTCACACCGTTGGACTGTGGAACAGCCTCCCAGAGGATGCCGCGCAGTTGGAACTTCAGGAGTTCAAGCGAAGATGCAGTGCATTACTACCCCAGTACTATTCGCCTTATTTTTTAATTAATTTTTATCTATTTATTAATTTATTAATCTATTTTTTCTCTTTTAATGAGATCTCTTCTTTCTGTATTTCCCTTTACTTCCTCTTACTTCTTCCTGATGGACACCATATTCTTTGGAAGCTTGAATTTCAAGTCAGTGGCCCCTGTGGGCTTGTTCCATATGAATAGGTTCCATATACTGAATAATAATAATAATAATAATAATAATAATAATAATAATAATAATAATAATAATAATAATAGGTGTCAGAAAATGTCCCCTAATAGCGTATGAGCCTCTTCTCTTGGGGTTACAAGCAACCACGTTTTCACTACTGTGGGGCCCACTTACCATGTGCTAATATTGTGTAGAAAAAAAAAAAAAAAAAAAAAAAAAAAAAAAAAAATATATATATATATATATATATATATGTATGTGTATATATACATATATATATACATACATATATATATTTTTACACATATAGTTATGTATACATATATATACATACATATATATTTATACACATATAGTTATGTATACATATATAATATATATATATATATATATATATATATATATATATATATATATATATATATATATATATATAATATATATATATATATATATATATATATATATATATATATATATATATATATATATATATATATACACAGTATATATATATATATATATATATATATATATATATATATATATATATATATATTATATATATATTGTGTGTGTGTTAGAGAGAGAGAGAGAGAGAGAGAGAGAGAGAGAATGTACTACATGCATGGGTACACGTACATCCATTCTCATGTATGTATGAGCTTAATAATTTTTTTCATCCCGATGTCCACATTTAAGAAACGACAAGGAGGAGGAAATCCGTAGGCGCCATCATAAGCTTTGTCTCATTAATTAAAAATTTATACTGAATTTTTTTGGCGCACATCTGTAAGATGTATGTGGCCATATCAGATGGTTGAAGCCTTACCAGTGATTAAGAAGGTACCAAGTGACATTTATTATTTGAATTTAATCATCATGACTCAGTGATTTATAAAACTTCAAGGATGGTATATATTGAATAAACATAAATATTCAGACTATCAGTAAAATATTAGTTGCATTAAAAGACATATATATATGGGATATGAAGACATCGGACAAACTTTAATTAACCATAATATGTTGTAGGAAGGTTAAACAAAGTATACATGGCATGAGTTACCCAACGAACAATACGAAATGTATGACGTAAATTTTGCTTCTTCCTCACTGCTGCAGTAGAATAAAATTTTAATTTTGTTAGTTAATAAATAATGACGTCGCCACACTGAGGTCATCGATGTGTCTGAAATATGAATAAACGTGGCAATGAAAAGAGTGTTGAGTCCCTCTCCTCAGCAGTTCTGAATTTTTTATCTAACAATATCCAAGAACCTTCGTTATCTGTCTGCCAGAATGCGAAGAACCCTTTGAAGCATCCTGGTAGTAATCGAGCAATAAGCTAAACCAAGTTTTGTAAGATATTTCTACTGGAAATTACATAAGATTGAAAGGCTTTTGGTATTCCTGTTATTAACTGTTCGAGATGTGCAGTTAAAACTTATTGTCAGTGCCAGAGGTACCGTCAAGCAGTCGGTAGTTTTGTGGTGAAGTCCGCGGGTCGCTGCATAGAAACACTTCTGAAATATGAATAAACGTGGCAATGAAAAGAGTGTTGAGTCCCTCTCCTCAGCAGTTCTGAATTTTTTATCTAACAATATCCAAGAACCTTCGTTATCTGTCTGCCAGAATGCGAAGAACCCTTTGAAGCATCCTGGTAGTAATCGAGCAATAAGCTAAACCAAGTTTTGTAAGATATTTCTACTGGAAATTACATAAGATTGAAAGGCTTTTGGTATTCCTGTTATTAACTGTTCGAGATGTGCAGTTAAAACTTATTGTCAGTGCCAGAGGTACCGTCAAGCAGTCGGTAGTTTTGTGGTGAAGTCCGCGGGTCGCTGCATAGAAACACTTCTCAGGTTGGAACTGATGCCTTGCAAATGTGAAACATAGTTGCTTAGTGATTACTTTTATCATGTCTTGTCTACTTTAGACGACAAAGCAACCAGCCTTTTCCTGTGTGTTTATCATCACCTTTATTTATACTTCTGCACATATGTAAATCATTTACCAGTTTTATTAATAATTGCCATGAGAGTTTGTGCATTCATGCAGTTCATTGGTTTACTGTTAGTATAATTCCATAAGAAAAGAGAATAAGAGAGAAGAACAAAAAGTGGATTGAATCTCGAATGAAGTGATGAAGTCTGTTTCTTAAAGGAATGAATGTTGTGGGAGCCACAGCCGATGTCGAATTTTTCTTTGTAAACTTGCTGATAGTATGAACATAACGTATATTGCAACTACGTTTGATCTTGTTGAAAGATTGATATTAATGCTGTAGATAAGCATATATGGCTGGTCGTTCTACAATTATGTTTTGAATGTTGATCAAAGGTCTCATGTTCCCTGTGCCAAACAGGTATGACAAGGAAAAAGAAAGGGGAAATCCATTTGAGGAAATGGAAAGGCTGATCAGACTCTTCGTAAAACAAACTCTGCCACTTTTTTTATAATCCCTGTTGCAAAGAATGTTTGGATTTGATGAACGATGCTTTTAGGTATCTTTAAAGTTTGCTTTAAACATGTTCAATCAATTAAACTGTGTTACATCAGTACTCAGTAAACAAAGTCCAAATATTGTTGAAAATATGACTGTCATCCGTAACAAGAATCATTACATTTGCGACACTTGTTTGTTGTTCTCAGGAGACCATGAAGCCGGGTCCAACACCCAAGAGGAATTTTTAAGCATTCCTAGAGAAGAGTAAGGAGAACATGACAGTCTCCTCGTGACGAAGAAGCTGACATTCAGGGCATGGCTGCCTTAAAGAAGTGGACTTCACCCCGTAAGTGGTGGCAAATCCGCCTCCTTGAAGAGTAGGTTAAAACAAGTAAAAAATGCGCCAAAGTTTCTTCGGCGCAATCGAGTTTTCTGTATGAACCGTGGCCCGTGAAGCTTTCAGCCTGAAATAAAATAAAAACTACCGAGGCTGAGGGCTGCAATTTGGTATGATTGATAATTGCATGGTGGATAATCTACATACCAATTTGTAGCCCTCTAGCCTCAGTAGTTTTTAAGATCTGAGGGCGGACAGAAAAAGTGCGGACGGACAGACAAGGCCATCTCAATAGTTTTCTTTCACAGAAAACTAAAACCAGGAAATACAGAGGAAGAAAAATCCCCAGATTCTGGAAGTAATTGTGTGAAGGACCGTCCAAACGGTTCATCCTCGATTCCACGATTTACATTCAGTGCCTTGATGCCAGAGCCTCCTAGAACTGAACGGGATCTTTAACCATTACTATTGTGAAGTCCTATACGTTTTATGTGTGTGTGTGTACAACATCCTTTTTACTTTATAAGTTATGTGAGATATAAGGATATCTTTAGTGTCTGAAAGTAGCAATTTATAATTATGTAATATCTGGTGTCTGGTATTGTTGTCCAGTTCTAGAGGAAGTGCATGAAATTATTGGTTGTCGCAGGTGAAGTGTTTGGAAATTTTTATTTGCCTTCATGATTTCATAATAAGCGGAAAACGCTTACATTTCGTTATTCTTACTTGGGGCGAAAGTTTTTTCCAAAGACTGATCTGGTGAAATAGTTATTTACTTACATAATTACTTTAACCCTAGTGACCGCTTACTCTATTAAATCATAAGCCGAGTCACTTAATTAATCATATGAAACCCCATTGCCAGAGATAATTTGTAACTAAGTTTAAATATGACGTTTCAATGATTCACTTACTATTGAGAAAAAAAAAAAAGGCAAATACATGTAGAACGTTTCCACTAATCAATAAATAGGACATTGCATTCTGAGCCTTAGTTTTATAGGAGGAGTGACTATTTTTCTTTTCCTGATTTATTTACTGTCACTAGTAGTTCTAGAGTGACTAGCTGATGTATGCCAGTTTTAAGTGTTTAAATAAAAAAAGGAAAAAAAAAAGCGTTTCGAGTGTTGGACCGAATATACTGCTCATTGAATGATGTTGATTCTCAGGAACTTAGGCTTGAAGACTTTCATACACTGAAAATTTCATTATGTTTTTTATGTTATGTAACTTCTATCTTAAATTTTTTCATGAACCATTGATAACTAATAATTAATATTGTTTCTTATATAACTAATTTTCAGACTTATAATTTTTATATCTTGATTAAACTGTAAGTTAAACTATTTATTTACGTACATTGTCCCTGTTTATGGGTAGACATCCTTATCATGCATTGAAATTATTACTGACATCGGAATTGTTCATTTTGCTTTTACATACTATTCATATTTTTTTTCCTTGATAATAGCCAAGAAGTTGTTTGTGTTACAACGTCAGGGAGATGGTAACCAATAATTTTCTTGTCATTGGGAAGGTTGCATGAGAAGTATTATTTATTAACGTATTGTTTATAGGTCTCGTAAATTGTTTCAGTCGCAGGTGTTGATCAAACTTATGCTTAATTTTCAAATTTCACTTTATCATCCACAATGGTTATTGATGCCACGATGGTTATAGTTTTTCTTTCTGAAAATTTATTTGACATTAATTAATTCATTGTGCAGAAACTCCAGTTGGTCAGTTTCTTGGCTGACAGAAACTTATCTCCGTCACTATGGTAATTATGATTTATTTATCTTCCTGTATTTCGTAAGTGTGAAAACCTGTCGTTATCAGTGTTGTTATTCTAAAATAAGCTCTAATTAGGTAGTTAGTTTCCATTTCTTTGTTCCACACAGTTGGAAAAGAAGTTTAGAGCATTGAGGCAATATATTATCATGTGCAGATTTTGCCTTATAACGATTTTCGTTTTTTTTATTTGATGCGTTGTGCATTATATTAGTTCAACCTATGTTTACTTCTGTTAAGCAATAACTCCCAAAATGAAGATTGGCTGCTGTTATAGCGCATTAAAATTCTAACAAAAAGCTTATGCTAATGGTTATTCCGAGAGAAAACAGAATGATTATGACAATGAAATTAATGTCTGTTGTAACACTCCCCTTGGGGTACTGCGGTAAATTGCTCCCGAATGCCACTCTCTCTCTCTCTCGTCCCTCCTCAATTACTTTTTGGGGGGAATTAACGACGCGACGTTAAACATGGTAAAACATCACTAATTGATAGTCCTTGTGATAAAACCTCTGTTTTTAACCCTTTTTATGGTCGGCTGTAAAAAGAAGACTTAGCTTGAAGGAAGAGTCTTTTTTTTACGCGTGATTTAGCATTGATACTAGACCTAATTTAGGACTGATATAACGTGTTGACGAACTGTTACTTTGCCTAATTTGGTATATATTTTACGTGTAACGTAATGTAATGCGTAATATCCATTATCTCTAGGTTTGGAATATATTCATAATTTATATTTTCTGATTGAGACTATAATAATGTTATTGTCACTCTGTGTTGGGTGCTGTTTGTTTTTGAGATTATGCTGCAATAATTATGTTGTTTAACGTAATATGCTCTCTCTTTTATAGAGAGCCGTAATGTCCTTTTTACAGTATACTTATTGTGTTGAATTTATCAATATCTTAAGCTAGAAGAGTTTTGTATTTAATTAAGAATGTCATGGTTTAGGTTGTAGTTCCCCAATCATAAATTCCAAAGGGAGTTTGTAAGCTTTTATTTTCTCTTTGTGTCAGTTTGTTATCTTTGAATTTTTCGTTTTCTTTCGTCGATTGGTTGGCTCATTTATTTTAATGGTAATATAATCTTCGTGCTAACTTTCAAGGTAAAGTATAATTTTAGTCAGATTACTTAGCTTAATTGATATATATTAAAAGAAAATAATCTTGCATGTTAATTTCTCTCAGGTATGTCAACGATTAAATGGTGTAAGACTAGAATGTGAAATGATTAACAATCCGAAAGTAGAGACGGAAAAACATTATTAATTCGGTGAACTCTGCGGATAATGATTCATTTTTTCCATATGTCTAATCATATTGGGCAATCCTTTTTTTTTTTTTTTAGAGCCCTAATGCGGGTAATGTTAGTCAAATGTGCTCAGTCTGGAAGGATAAATGGCGAATGATGTGCTCTGGTTGAATATGATTTCGTGGCAGCATAATGGAGGCGAGGTAATCTGGCCATCTCTTAACATTTTCCCCCGCCCTCACCTAAATCCCTAAATTAATCCCCTAAAGCCGTCATTTCTCCCCCGCCGACGTCCTCCCTCGGGGCCCGCCTTCCTCCTCTTAACAAAAGGTCGCTCCTGCTGCTATCCACCAGAGGAAGGGGTACGCTGCTGCTGCTGCTGCTGCTGCTGCTGCTCCTCCTCCTCCTCCTCCTCCTCCTCTTGCCGCTGTTGACCCTACTGCTGCTGTTTCTGCTGTTTCGCGTACTCCTTTCTTTTCCTGCTGTCTTGGACCATCTCCTCTCATTCCTTTCTCCTCTTTTTCCTGGAATTCATTCTCTTTCTCCTCTCATTCCACATTTTTGTTCATTCCGTGCCTGTGTGAGTACTCTTGCCCTTTCTATGTGTGGCCCCTGCTAACAAGAGCTCTGGAACTTTGCTTGCTCACGTAATTCCTTGAGCTGCAATGTCCAAGTTTTGGTTCCTTCACTCCCCTCTTCCTTACTTGTTCTTTCTTTTTTGTTGGTTAAGAAAAAAAAAAGGATTTCTCACTTTAAGTTTTTATTCCCTCTCTTTTTATCCATTGCCTTTGTCTATCATTCATATTTCCTCCCTAATGATCATTTGCAAAACTCAAGGCTAAATATAATTTTTGTCTCATTCTGCCTTTGTCATCCGTCTAATCCCAACTCTTCCCTGCTTCTGGTTTTCGTTGGGCATCAACTTCCCTTTGGCCATAAAGCATTTTTGATTCCTGGTAATCTTCATCAACTTTTTTTTTTTTTTGACGAATTGTTTCTGCCGTTAATGCTGGTCTTTCTTGCTTTTAGAGTATAATGTTTTGGCACTTCATTTTTTTCTGTCATGCTCAGTATTTTGCTCAGTATTTATGATTCCTAATCACTTTGGCATTGAAGATTCTTTTCTCTTTGCAGTGCTTATTTTGGTACTTAGTGGCAGTGGATTTCTGTAGTTTTGGCATTGAATTTGAATGCATTTTGAATGATTAGCAATAGGAATCTTTTTTTTAAGTTTCATATATTTTCCGATATTTACCATTTAAATTTCTAATGCATGGTTGTTTTGTCTAGTGTTGTATGATTTTATTGTCCCACAACTTCATTTTATTTTTTCTCTCCTCAAATATCCAGGAAATGAATTAACCATCTAGATTCTTTTATAGGTCCAGTTGGATCGTTTTGATCATTGTGTAAGTATTTACTCCTTGGATGAGTTTCTTTGCGTTAACTCACACAGTCTAATGACCAGTGCTTTACTAACCAGATCAGCTGGCACGTTCTGTTCATGTAAACTGACACCTGTCACTTAACTATGGTACGGGGAGCACATTCGATTAAAATAAGAGTTGTTGTGTTCACCCTTGTTGCAGTAACAGCATTTTCTTCATCCAAGCTGCATCAACTGCACAACCCCCACTATTCTGTACCTTTCATTTCATTTTGCTGCTGTTTCATCTCTTTTTCATCTTCGTCTTATGCTGGCCAACTTTACTTATGTATACACACACACACACACACACACACACACACACATATATATATATATATATATATATATATATATATATATATATATATATATATATATATATGTGTGTGTGTGTGTGTGTGTGTATTATACACGTACATATATATGTTTATTTGTATCAAAGCAGCCATTTGAAGTTACTTTCACTCACCTTCGTAATATTGTAAGACGTAAAATGAGTTATAGGCATTGTCGCACACCCTTAGATCAGACGAGAGACTGAAAATGCACAGCTGTTATCTGCTTCATAAACGTTTTTATCAGATTGTCCCCTTCAGAAGTAGGACCAAAGTTTAGTGCCTGCTTTGCTTCAAAGATGATTGTATCTTATGTTTCATGTAGTAATTGACGGACTTTTGGCGCTAATTGAAAGCTACTCATTTACTTTCGTGTAGGGTCTCATCCGTGAATTTTTTTGTATTACTTGGTCTCATTTTCTCGGACAAAGGATCCTGCCCGCTTGTCTGGAAGATTATCGTTTGTTTACAAGTATGGCCGTTGTCAATTGCTGACTCTTATTTTCCTAGAAAGGGACCTTATCTTATTACTGGAATTTTCATTTCATTACACAAGAAATCGTAATAAACAATCTCATATAAGTGGTTTCATATAATTGCTGGATGGATCTCTTTTCTTTATAATAAGGGTCTCATATAATTACACATAGGGCCCCATCAAATTGGTAGAATGGTTTCCAATATTTGAAATAGTCTGCTTTGTGTATGCAAACGGTCTTATCTACTTTCTATTGTTTTGATTACATAAAGGGTCTCATCTACAACAGTACTTGTAATGTCATATTTTGTTTACAAAAAGAGTCCCCTGTAACTGATGGAAGACTCTCTTTCGCCTACAGTAAAGATCTCATCTGATTGCTAGAATGGTCTTAGTTAATAAGGAAAATGCAAAGTGTTTCATCTAATAGCTGGAAGCTTTCTTTTGATTGCACAAAGGGTCCCATCTAATACTTAGAATGGCCTATTTTGCCTAAGCAAAGGTTTCCATCCAATTGATGGAAAGGTCCCATCTATTTATATACAGAGTCCATTTATTTCCTAAAACTTCATTTTTTCGTAAAGGATTTATACCTTTTCTTGTTTCCCATGCCTCATTGCCCTATCAAGTTGGGATTAAGAAATTTGATTAAATGTCACAAATAATATCATCAAAATTCTAAAAGTTTCAAATGACAAATAATATCATCAAAATTCTAAAAGTTTCAAATGACAAATAATATCATCAAAATTCTAAAAGTTTCAAATGCTTATCGTAATTAAGGCTCTCCGCTGGTGTAATCATTGTGTCTTTTAATTACTGAAAAATCGTTTATGCTCTCTGAATAGCCTTGATCTTAATAACGACTATTTCTTTTAACCCAGTATATCATCATTTTATCTAGAGCCTTCTTTTAGTGAAAAGGGTCTCACCTTTTGAAAATATTTTGTCAACTTCCTCAAATACCATCGTCTTAGGGGTTTTTTTAATTTGCTAAACGGGTTACATCAACGTTATCCAATGATTTTCATAGGCTGATTGGTTTAGATTGGGCTAGCTTTTGTCAGCACGTGCTCTTGCATATGGGCAGCCCATAATGTGGTGAAGTATTGAAGGGTGTAAGACCCCTGGGCTATTTATAACCCAACCGAAACGTACATGTTTTGCTAACTTGCTTCGGGTTTTTATTTTTTATTTAGCTTGCTCGAAAGATTTTACTATTTTCCTAAGTATTTTTTTTACCAGGTGAAAAGAATGTTTAGGGTTGTTAAAAGGATTTGCCGAGTTTAGTGTGTATCTTGACATACTTCAGGGTCCAAGGACTTCAGGAGTTTCTTTTAAGGGATTCAATGAATTATTTCAAAGGTCCCATTTTTTATGTCTTTTCATACTGGCCTGAAAGTCTTTCACACTTAGGTTTCAAACATGCCCGTATAAATACTGTGGTTTTGATCCGCATTCTGGAAAGGCTTCCTCCTCCTAGTAGAAGTTATTTGATTTTTAAATGATGCATTCCTGTTCCAACGGTTTCATCTTTGCTGTCTTGGGGGTGTCTTGTTCTGATATATGTAGTCACAAATAAAAAGTTCAAATTAGAGATTTAATCCAGACACAGTATCACACGTGCTCTTATCTTTTGGGAATATGTGAACGAGGTAGAAGAAAGCTCTCCTATCATTAAGTCAAGATTTACAGCATTATGTTGCCAAAACAAAACATTATCTAAAATCTTTCAATATTTTGTTAAGGCTTTCATAGAAAAGAGTAGACTACGAAATGGATGCGGGAAGTTTACTGATAATTTAATGAGACAAACTGCAAAGTACTGAAAGAAATGAACGAATTTATTCAGTTTTACTCGAAAATTTAATGATTTTACTTATAGAAAGAGTCACTTCGTCACAGCAGGTACACTTCAAGTAAAGTAAACAAGCAGTTTGACTAAATATGGAAGACTCCTATGTTAATTTTGTTTTTAAATTTAGTACTGAAGGTACTTGAGTACTAGAGGTCTCTGCCTATTTAGCCTGGTCTTATAAATTGTGAAAATGGATGTCTTGTCCCACTTGACTATAAAAGCTTTCTTTTCGTAATACTGTAAATAGTGTGTTTCTTTAGTCAAACAGTATGTAAACAAAACAGTTATTGTTATATGACTGTCCTTATGTTTGCACTGATTTTAGTGAATGATTAACATGCTTACATGCCGTCTTGTTTGGATGGGACTTGTTCAGTTCATGGCATTGTTTCTAATGCATTTAAAGACGAAAATGGATGGAATTTTTTATGCACAAGCAATATCACCTACTTGTTGTCTCTGTTATTATAAATATTCCTATTTTTAACTTTCGGTAAAATAATTGCTATCTGTTGGTATTTTTCGTTTGTTTGCTTTATTGAAGAAGTAAGGTTTTTATTTTTCTATAGGGAAAACGAACAAAAAAATCAATATTCTTATGATGTATGTACGCGATTTTCACTCCATTTTTGCTAGCATTTAATCTATCTCCGAAACATGTTAACCGATGCATTGGAGGTACGAAACATCATTGGTGCTTTAGTTCATTTCCTACGTAATTGTGAATGAGGTCGATCGGCTGCTATGTATTCTTAATGGCGTATTTTGTAACAAAGCATCCTGCCATTACCCTTACTCGGGCGAGAGGTAATACTTTATCTTAATGATACAGCTTTCTTTCTTAGCATTGACTCCCAAAGCAAAATATGAGTGATGAAGCTTCCTTTCCGAACTTTTACTTCAAATAAGTATCTTTATAATACTTCTTTAAGCCGACATCATGTCCTACTAATAAAGCTTCGTCCTCAAACTTTACTTCAAAAGTAAATATCTGGATAAGAAAGCCTCCTTTTATTAGTTCTGCTCCGATAAGAAATATCTTTATGATGAAGCTGTGTTTCACAATGTTTTTAATTCAGCAGCGAATGTCTGAAAAATGAAAATTCCCGTCTTAACCTTTACCTCGGGAACAAAAAAATCTTGACAGTCTCTAGCTTCATTTTATGACTTTACTTTCAAAAGTGAATATTTTAGTCTCTTTGCGCACGTCCTATATTGCGGCAGCTTTCACAGATAATCATTTGTAGCCTGGAAATTGACGCGATGCCAGTTATAGTTGAGCGTTTTAGGTGCTTAACTTCCTTGTGCGATCAAGGAGTCCAGTTATACCTGGACACGCGACGTTTGTGCGTTACAATCAGCAATGAAGGCAACGCTACAATTACTCAAGCCCCCTTTATATCAAGTTCAAACAAGTAATCAATATAATCAATGCCAACACTTGATGCAAGTTGGCGAGTCAATGCTGGAAGCCAAAAAGTTAAATGCGGCGTGGAATACCCTTAGAGTTGTTCGTTGTCCTGCCATTGATTATCTGATTCTTCGTAGCGGCAGCACTTGTTGGTGACCAATGACGACTGGCCGTGCCTTGAATAGTGGCTACTCTAACCACAAGTCTTAGTTTTGAGTTACGGCTTCGGGATTAATCTTAGCGTCTTCGATTAGCAATATTTTTCCGCGTTTATTTGTTGGCATCTGGATTGCCTCCTTGGTTGGGCGAGTATGATTCTTTCTTCCCCTTTACCGTAGCCATACCCTATTGTCATCTATTCTTTACCCCCATTCACTTGTTTGTTTATTACTTGCAAGGTGCTTCTTCTTATACACAAATGAATGTACTTATGTGTATGATTCAAAAGTCCTCAGTTAGGGACTAAGTTAAACCTTTTTTCCTTACTGTTTCTTTCAATGACTCGTAATGTGTAACATATACTGTATTTCGTTGCACAAATTTTACATTTACTAAGGAATTTATGGCGTTCAATTAAAGCAATTTTTATTTAGTGGTAGGATCATCCAGTAGTGAGCGACCTTCAACTGCTGCACGTGTAACTTTTATCGTACTGTAACTCTTGAACCGTATTGGTTCAATTCGAACAATAACTCTCTCTCTCTCTCTCTCTCTCTCTCTCTCTCTCTCTCTCTCTCTCTCTCTCTCTCTCTCATGAAAAATTTTTTGGAGGCACGCTCGCATACTTTTTTTTTTTTTTTACTTTATTTTCATGCCCTGCAGGATCTGTAGCAGTAGTTAGGAAACTTCGTTAGATATTATGTTAGCTGTAATACTTGGTAGTGCCTATAATTCAGAAGACAAAATTTATTATTGATGATTGATATGTATATATATACACACACACACACACACACACACATATATATATATATATATATATATATATATATATATATAAATGATAGATAGATTTATGTGTGTGTGTGTGTGTAAAATGGTGCTACCACTGGGAATCCTCTCGTCTGTCATGAAGTGACCCGGGGTAAAAATGGCAGTAGGTAAGTCGGAGCTTGCTTTGTTCACAGACCATTTAATGGAGTCAAATCAAAAGAGCTGATCATCTTACAAGGCAATGTTTATTATTATTTTTTTTTTTTTGTCAAATAATACTTTGTTATATTTCAAGGTGGGATATTTGTGGCTGATATAAGTTTTTTATTGTTCTGCGTTTTAGATGTCTTAATGTAGGAACAGAGATAATTAAATCAAAGGCCGCTTGCTTTACATAGCTGATTGATGTGAAGTTTAAGCAGTGCCTTGTTCGTGCAGTGCAAGAGAGGTCACAAGTTTTTCCTTAATTCCCATATTTCATCAGTTATCATTAATCTCTTGTGTGTCTGTAACGAGAATTGCTTTCCTAATATTTAGGTGAGATCATGGTTAATTACATAAGTACGAGCTCGATGGCACGCGCTATGCTGCACTGGAACCCGGGGCTGCCCGCCATGTCTCCCCTACCCTCCCGATCCCCTACCTACCCCGCCCCAGCCCCTTGGCGGACAAACAGGAAAGATCCAATCGGATTTTATTACTATAGATAAATGATTTAAGAACTTCGTAACTTAATGGGGATAATCAGAAGTCCTTCTTTATTGAATTGTGATATATTATAGGTGTTTCATTCTAGTGACAGAACGAGTCGAGATATACGTGAAGGAAGTAATTTCATAGTCAACCGGTTTGATCATACTTTTACGCCATACACTTCCAGAACTCGCTATGCTCTCCCTACTTTTGTATTTCCTGAATCATACTCGTCTGGTTAATTTCTACGTCTGATGAATCTGTAACAGTAGTTAGGAAACTTCGTTAGATATTACCTTAGGTATAATACTTTCTCGTGCGTATAACTCAGAAGATAAAATTTATATGTTAATGACTGGTATTCTTTACCAGCCATCTCTTTCCATTATTATTTTTCTTTATCTCTCAATTTTTTTGTTTTTATTCATTAAGTTCTCTTTATTTGCTGTATCATCCCTTGATCTCATTACCTTCACATTTTGCCTCCGTTTCCTTCATTTCTCCTTCATCTCTCGCTCTCATAGCGTATATACATTTTTCGATGCTGACTGAAAAATTGAAAATGAAGAAGCAGGTGTTGCCTGGATCTGCTCGTTTGAAGAGCGAAAATAAAGTCTGAATATACTACATAAAGGCCGTTATATACTTAGGGAAAAAGAAACTCAGAACAATATATCGGATAAATGAACAACAAAGGGGTCGCGTCGCCGGCTGTGAAAAAAAAGGACACTGCAAATCACTTTTCCCTCGACATAAAGGTAATAATAATACGTTTGTGAAGGCGATGGGTTCATGTCACTGGGTGTGGGAGTGGTAAACACCAATTGTTAATTACGCATTTTTCGACTCGATTAAAGAGCATTGCTATAGTCTCTAATGTCTCTTTGTGTCGGTCCAGCCCCCTCTTTCTCCCCCCCCCCGCCCATCCCCTCACATCCTCTCGCCCACCCTCCCCCAACTCCCCTTTGCAGAAGATCGGAGTTGAGGTGAATGCAACCAAGGTGGACACGATTTATGATCCAAGGTATTATAAGTTTTTATTTTTCTTTTTCCTGTGCGACTTCTATGGGGTTATTTTTGTCATTCAACACTTTCCACGTCTGTTGTATATATTTAGATGGTTTGGTTCATATCTGTGTATATATATAATGTATATATAAATATATATATATATATATATATATATATATATATAAATATATAATTTATATATATATATATATATATATATATAAATATATAATTTATATATATATATATATATATATATATATATATATATATATATATATATATATATATACATATATATATATATATATATATATATATATATATATATATATATATATATATATATATATATCGAGAATAAATATTGCTCAAAAGTACTTCATATGGTTTTATTAATTTGGTGATGTGCTCTATAATCTTAAGAAACTATTTCGCCAAAGTACCAATCTTAAACGTTTATTAAAATAACTTTTCATGAAACGTGAATATTTTCCTTCTGTACCCTTCTGGGTATGTGCTGTTTACATTAAATTTTAAGTAACCTAATTCGACAATCATCGTTTCTATACGTAGTGAAAAATTATTTATGATGGCGATGACAGAACGCACTGCAGTTCAGAAATATATGGAATATTGTTAACTTTAGTTATTAAACATTAAAAGTATATAGCATATAAAGAGTAATTTTTTAAAGTAAAATACAACTAAAAGGTCATGTGGACGGCTGCCAGCTTTTTTAAGATACTCCTACCCTTTCTTGCAAAGTACTTGTTCACATGTTTTTCCCTCTAAAGATCTAAAGAAGAATTCATGGATATTTTACAAAGATAAAGGAGCATTCCCCCGACTTTATTCCTTCGGCTCTGTTTGCAAATCACAAGAAGTTATCGTGCAAATATTTTATATTTATGAAAACGATATTTACCAACCAAGTCTTTTCACTGCTGCACGTAAAATATAAGTCTGACTCGAAGCCTTGACAAGATTTCGGTGTTATTCTGTATAAGAAATAACGGTAATGAAAAGCATATTTCAAAACAGACGGAAAAAATAGGCATTTTAACAGTTACCAACCAGTAGTGTCACTGAATGTATTCTCACAAGAATGAGAGTCATTGTGCTCTGAACATATGGCAATTGTAATGTAAAAATCACCCCTGGCTCATTTCTTAGATTTTGGAATTTTCTCAACTTGGAAATTCTTAATACTGTATGTAGGTTATGGTTATTACAAGTCATGCTAGAATGGGTTATTTCTTATATTTTTGATTTGCAGTAAACTTTGTTCTCAAATTCTCCCGAGGAGAATTTGCTGCCACCAAATAGACTTGTCATTCATTTCATTACGGTAACTTGAGAACCATGCATTCATAAATAAGTTTTCAACCCCATCGTTATCCCCATACCAACAAATGAGAAAGAAATCTTATTGCTACAGCGTCGTAACCTGAAAAATAACAAACTAAAGAACCGTACACTGTGTTAGGAATTTGAGCATATATTTGTTTCTTGACATACATAACAGCAACCTTCTCCAATTCTGTACAACATTTTTCTTTTTTGAATAAAAATAATGCATTATTTCATCTTAAGCGTTTGTGGGCAAACCGACATAAGATTTTTTTTTTGGGGGGGGGTGGCCCATTTTAGGAAATCTGCCCCAGAAACAATCCCTCCATGCCTGCTATTTGTTTATCACAGGATTAAAACTCCTTGTTACGTAGGCATCTAATACGTCTTATCTATCACTGTTGTATTGGGCCTTCAAGATCCGAGCCATGCAGGCAAGTTTGATCAGGCGCGTAGTTGTTTCAGGTCCTTAAATTTAAATGTGCAATTTCCCTGGCACGAATTTCAGATTTTATTAAAATAACAACGCACGGAATCATTGTTATTTGGAAATCACGTCTCCGAACCTGCATCCAAGTCAGACTGGGTTAGTCGAACATTATTGAAGTGCGACAATGTAAGACCATTGCTGCGAAGACCAAAACTTCATAGACAGTGCAGAGATTTCATGAGTCACAGCCAAGCGCAAAATAAATGGGAATGACCTGCCGAACTGCCTGGCATGCAGTTGCCATGTTCACAAAGTTACAGGAAGACAATTGTTACGAGTTGCGAAAATTCGACGCAGGGTGAGAGAGTAAGACGTAAGTCTGATTACAATCATTTTTACGAATAATATTGCGTATTGTCTATGTTGTTGTATGTTCAGTGATATACGCATGGAGGCAATTGTATTT
This sequence comes from Macrobrachium rosenbergii, assembly GCA_039081455.1. Classification (NCBI taxonomy): domain Eukaryota; kingdom Metazoa; phylum Arthropoda; class Malacostraca; order Decapoda; family Palaemonidae; genus Macrobrachium; species Macrobrachium rosenbergii. The sequence goes on along the minus strand of JANJGK010000012.1, from coordinate 43,551,046 downwards.
TAACAGATATTACGAATTTGATGTTGGCCATTTTGTGAATGACTTTTAACACAAGTGAATGACATTTTAACACAAATGAAAACAATTTTAATCTTTAATTCTGAATATTTTTATGGATATGAAATAGTGCTGTCATTGCCTTACCGCTTGTCTTCTCCATTGTCGTGGACATCACGGATAACCTTACGAATCTCAGTCTCACAGAAAAATGAACAGTATCTTAATCTGGCGTCACAACAGCCGTGGTCATGATGAAAACGTCGATCGAAATTAGCTGCGGCAAGAATTGAATCTCTGGGACGGAAGATAGAACAGACAAGTTTTATTATTCTCTCTCTCTCTCTCTCTCTCTCTCTCTCTCTCTCTCTCTCTCTCTTTTGATGTCGATGGTTGAAGCCTCGGCCGGTTCCTCCACCCACTCGATATCGAAGCATTCTTTGATGTCCCTGCATCGAACGGTTCTCTAAACAGATATACGCATTTGTCTATTCTATTTTTCATTTCGTGAAAGCTTTTGTGTTGTATCCATATTGCAGATCTCTTGGGACGAGTTAAGTTACTTTTGCGCTTGTTCGTTTGTTTTTCTGGATCTTAAATGTTATACATTTTTTGTGGCTTCATTTTTATGGGAGATGATTCGCTATTTCTGTGCTGTCGTCTTGTGAAATTCGAATTTTATTCTCGTATTGACTTGCAATTTTTTTTATTTTAGTTTCCCCTCGTTTTTCCACCCATATAAGAAAAGAGAAACCGATAAGAAGAGGATTCAAGTGTTTTGAGGAAAAGTTTAAAGAACTTATATGAATTGTTGTCCTTTATGAGGGAACATCATTGTTTTGGCAGAGGCGCTATTTCACATAAGAATCTCTCTCTCTCTCTCTCTCTCTCTCTCTCTCTCTCTCTCTCTCTCTCTCTCTCTCTCTCTCTCTCTCTCTCTCTCCTTCTTTAGTAGAAGAACCACGTGGAATCAAAAGTTTCGGGTGAGTTCTCTTTTATCAATTATCTGATTGATGATGGATTTTTTATTACGAACTGCTTTGGCGAAGGTTACTTGTGCGCTCACTGAATACGAAACCGATACTGCTTTTATGATAATTTGCTATGAGATGAGCTATGTGTTTGGCCTTCTTTCATATATAATATATATATATATATATATATATATATATATATATATATATATATATATATATATATATATGTGTGTGTGTGTGTGTGTGTGTGTGTGTGTGTTTGTATTGTGGTTCATAATTTTATAACGTAATTATTATTACTGACATTCAGGTCTGGTGCATTGGGATACACAAATTGGATGTGATTACTGGTAATAATGCCAAAGCTTATTCCGTCTAAGAGTGTAAGCATTTCGAACTTATAAATAATCATTATATATAGTGCCTTCTGATTTCTTTGAAAACTTGCTGGTTTCTTACTTCAGTCAGACGTTAGATGTGAAGGTGTTGAATAATAACGTCATAATGCTTTGTTGTACATTAAACTTTTTCATAAGGAAACTCATGATCTTACACCCGCATACGACGTTTTGGCTCCTTTTAAGAAAAAGCGTTATAAAGAAAACCGCAAGGAATCAGGAAAAAAGAAGGAAGTAGGTCGTAAGTGAATCCAGTAATGAAATTGTAAATATTTGACTAATTCAAAATTCATATATGACTCATCCCCAAATTTCTCAGGTTTGAGTATAGTGCTGTTCTTAATATTGTGCGACAAAACCAGTTGAGAATTCTAACTTTTAGTCTTCTGTAAAGAAAACTACTGAGATGGCTTTTTGTCTGTCCGTCCACCCTCAGATATTAGAAACTACCGAGGATAGAGGGCTCCAAATTGGTATGTTGACCATCCACCCTCCAGTCATCAAACAACAAATTGTAGCCCTCTAGCCTCAGTAGTTTTTTATTTTATTTAGGGTTAAGGTTAACCATGGATCGTGCGTCTGGTACCGCTAGAGGTGCCAGCAACAGGCCGAATCCAGCTCCGGAGGCGTCGCCGACACATCATTACTTGACCGACTAAGCGCTGCCTGGTCGTGGCTGAGAGTTTCATACTGCGGCACATCGAGAGGCTGTGCAGAAAACCCGATTGCGCTGAAGAAACTTCGGCGTATTCTTTACTTGTTTTCAGTTGCTGCTTATTGAAAAATAGGATTAGGATGCTGTTTGGCTCTTAGGTGTTGATATTCCCAGGGAAACGGTTGCTTTTCTTTAAGGTACTGATTTCTTTCCTCTTATCTAGGAAAAGATATTCATTTACCTTTGGGTTTTCTTGTCCCCTCTCTTTTCGACTTCCTTTCGGTTTCAGCCAGACAGTGGAAATAAGTTCCCCTTCCCGTCGGTCCTCTTATGAAAGGCTAAGTTATATAACAAAAGCGGCACCTAATGAAACTGAAAAATAATTACCTATCTATCGATCTCTCTCTCTCTGTCAGTATATTTTTGTATATTTAATTTTTCTTTTTTTTAAAAGTAATTATTTTCAATTGCTACAGATTTAATGTGCATATGTATATATATATATATATATATATATATATATATATATATATATATATATATATATATATGTGTGTGTGTGTGTGTGTGTGTGTGTGTGTGTGTGTGTGTGTGTGTACATGCACACACACAAACGCACACACATACAGTAAATATATATATATATATATATATATATATATATATATATATATATATATATATATATATATAATAGTGTGTGTGTGCGTGCGTGTGTGTTGTGTATGCTAGCATTTTTTATATTTTCTAATAAAATAGTATTGTTATTATCGTCAACACTTCCATGTGCCTGTTAACGAGGCTGTTTTCAGTAGTGTTTGGTCCATTAGTAATACAGCCAATAGTGAATACTGACCTGATAGTGGCCATACATTCCTTTTAATATATAGTTAGCACTTAGCAAGGCCAATAAACAGGCCATCGCTCTTGTAGTGATTATTCTGATGATAATCGTGTGTGATTTTTTTAAATTCCTGTTTTATTGTTTGCCCTTTGCTCACACACTTGACAAGAATGCAGAGAGGTGGAGAAGGAGAGGCTCTACCTTTCAAACAAAAGGTTGTCGATATCTCGTGTTAAGTAGATTGAAACCCCTCTTGGTTAAGGAGAAAGTCAGTGCACCCGCGCGCCGGTGTGTGTGTGTGTGTGTGTGTATGTATGTATGTGTGTGTGTGTGTGTTTCAGGCAAAGCAAATAGAAACATGTTTGATGTCGGATTATAACATACAATTATAAGGTACAACAGCATGATCCCTCTTGAATATGCCGTGTGTTTAGGAGTACTTGTCGTTTCTTAACTGTATGTTCTCTTCTTGGGGAAGGTCAGCATCGACGCTTGTCCGTGAAGTGTCTTTCAATAGTTCTTTTCCTTTATTGGCTGTAAAGTTGTTTGTCAAGTTACTGTTGGAGCTTATGTTATGGAAAAATTTTAACTTTACAAAGTTTTTGGGTGATTAAGTCTAGATAGTTTTCGAATCGTTCCAAGAGCTTGTTCGGCTCAATAACGATTTGTTAGTGGTACGTACAATATGAAAAGTTTTTACCACTATTATCGTACAGTTCTGATCGTGATGGTTATATTGTGAGTTGTCTGTGACCTCTGGTTGTGATCTCTGGAACAAAATTATATCTAGTTTTCACACCTGATAACAGTTTTATCCCTATACCTCAATGCAAATAGTCCATCAGATATAGCAGACCTCGCAGAGGTGTGTAAGAGGTCTTCGTTATTATCACGTATCATCCACAAACCCTTTGCTGCACAGTGACTGCTGATACTGTCTTTCAGAGAATATTTGGCTGATCATTATCTTCTCTTAACAATGAAGATGTAAAATCCCCAGTTGTATCAGAAAGAGAGGTTGTCTTTTTCCGACCTGGTGAAAGATTTGGCACGAAATAACATTCATTGTTATTGGAAACATTTATCTGTGCACCAATTAATTTTCCCCCTGTTTGTTATACAGTGACTTTAAAATGATCAGTTGTACATGAATTACTAAGCTTGAGGGATGTTTCTAATTTTTGCGTTGTCAGTCTTGAATAACAAATCCCATAGATTCAGATAATAAATATTAAACATTACTGCAAATAGCCGGCAAGTGATTCCTCCGTACTCTTTACTATTCGCCTTCTCCAATTTTGTGTGGATGTATCGATTATCTGCAAAGTAGACTGTCATTATTTAACATCGTGATTTGAAACATTTACCAAGATAAATTTCATTATCGAGAGACTAATTAATTAAATTCCTGTGAATTTTATGCTAACTTGAACTTCATTGCCTTCTAAATTGTTCGCAAATGTGGAACATTTTTCACCTTTTTTATTACTGAAGGATACAGTGCCAACTTCCTATTAAGGTGTTTCTCCTTAAAAGATGTCTTCACAGTCATCTGTCATCTGTTGAGTGAGGAATGAGTTCGGCGTACTCAGAATTTTCAAATCCTATCAGATGTTTCATGTGCACAGAGAAGCCTCACCAGTAGAACGTTAACCCCTGTCTCATATATATATATATATATATATATATATATATATATATATATATATATATATATATACATTTACTAAAAGGACCTCATTCAAACTGGATGGTATCTAATGGAGTTTTTATTCAAAAAGTTACAAGCTTTCTTGGACAAACAGTCCACATTATCAAGTATCTGCTCATTGTACGGATACTTGATAATGTGGACTGTTTGTCCAAGAAAGCTTGTAACTTTTTGAATAAAAACTCCATTAGATACCATCCAGTTTGAATGAGGTCCTTTTAGTAATTCTACTAATGCACAGAACAATTGTGTATGTGATAAAGTTAATATATATATATATATATATATATATATATATATATATATATATATATATATATATATATATATATATTACTAAAAGGACCTCATTCAAACTGGATGGTATCTAATGGAGTATTTATTCAGAATACCTGATAATGTGGACGGTTTGTCCAAGAAAACTTGTAACTTTTTCTGAATAAATACTTCGTTAGATACCATCCCGTTTGAATGAGGTCCTTTTAGTAATTCTACTAATGCACAGAACAATTGTGTATGTGATAAAGTTAATATATATACATATATATATATATATATATGTGTATATATATATATATATATATATATATATATATATATATATATATATATATATATATATATATACACAGTATATACAAAGTTACAGCCACGAAGGAAAAATAAAACAAATGAGGTGCTAAGTGCTGTAACACTGTTCGTATAATCATCAAGTTTTTAACATTTCCGTGATTTAAAGTCAAACATATATATATATATATATATATATATATATATATATATATATATATATATATATATATATATATATATATATATATATACGTATATATCTATATATATATATATATATATATATATATATATATATATATATATATATATATATATATATATATATATTAGTGAATTTCACCTTTATCGTGCGCATTCTTTCTCCCCCCCGACTTCTGGTGATCCCTTTCATAGTGAGTGTTTCACACAGTCAGTCCATGTATTTTCTGCTTCCCTGTCCTTCTCCCTCTCAGCACTTGAATAATGCCCACTTTTGACCAACCTGCCTTCTTCCAGTATCACAACATGACCGAACTAATCCAGCACACTATAGTACATCTTTCCACTGTGGAAAATTGCTTACCAAACCTTCAACTTTAATTACATATTTCACAGCCGATGAGTCTTCCGTACGCAACTCAAATAACGTAAACAGTTTGTTCGAAGAGCTTCCATTTTTCTTTCATTCCTGTTCAAGATCCACACTATTTCCTTCATGAAAAGTTAGCTGTGGATCCCCAGGTGTTTGTTTTGTTGTTGTTTTTGTTGTGGATGAGGAGGAGGAGATGGTAGTGGTCATTGCAACTTGAGATTTTTTTATGAAAATGTCTTCAGCATTAATTTTACTTGCTAAGCTATCACTCACTAAAGAAAATTTTTTGATATAAAATCATTTAGATGCCCCTTCCAAGTTTCCTTAATACACCACAATTAGCACTTGTACAGCCTATGCTAATTTATCTTAATAACAGGAATTTTAATATCATATAATTTGAAGCGTGATTCAGATATTATAGCGTGAAAGTTCGAAGCAAGTATTGAAACCCCGTTTTTTATCAGAAGATTTTCCTCTGCACCTGATCCCCAGATTTCACTTTCATTTCAGTATTTTTTTTTTTTTTTTTTTTTTTTGCAGAAATAGAAGTTACAGGTTACCAGTCAAGTGGTCAATGCAAGACCTCTTAGAGGTTTGCTGCAAGGAACAACAGAAGGCGCCTCATCCCGGGGTATCTGATTTCCTTTTCACCTTCTTCCATTAGCTCCTCCCAAAAATGGGAGTTGCAGCTTCATCATCTGTATTTGTCGCGCTTTTATTTTCTTTCTTCTTCTTGCCTGTTGGTACGATACCATTTTTTAAAAAATAACTTGAATCGTTTTAGACGAACATTATTTGAAAATTGCTTTTTTTTAAGGGTCGTGTTTTAACCTATTAACGGTGGTCGTATTTTGGTGGAGTAATATCTGAAAACAGTTACATAACCACTACATTGTCTTGAGATTCAAAAGGAGCGCTTTGTTTGATAATTAGAGTCTGGAAATTAACTCTTTTTCTCGGGTTGCAAAGGGACTTTTGGTCTGTAAATTAAATTCTGCCGAGGAAATACGCAATCATCCTTTCCTGAGAATGATTCACAATGAACATTCGTTCATAGCGAAAATGGAATGATGGTACGTATGAGCACAATGATTTGGTTCTGAATTACTTTTCGGTATTACTTTTACTTCTCAAAAAGAGTTGGAAAATGGTAGTAAGTTCATAATTAGAAACAGTTGATTCTAGCAATGAGAACATTTGGTTTTTGTTATTAATTCCATCCGGTTAATTGTTATGAATTACCTAGTTTTTCATGCTTACTTATTTATTTTATTTTATTTTATTATAGAAACCCTGAGAACATACAAACAGAAAGGTTTATTTCTAAAATGATTAAAGTAGTCTGAATGTTTCGACAGAGAAAATTTACATGCATCATTTGCGGTGACCAGTTATGCAACGTAAGTGGACATGTTAAATGACATAACCATAGAAAGAAAGAAAGAAAGGTAATTTAAAACCATACTGTGTAGTGTAGTGTATTGTATAGATAAAACACGAGTGACATAATTGTTTGTTGTGACACACTGCAAATCCTCTAAGTAAACTTTCTGAGCTTCCCACTGGCAATGCATTTGCAGAGCAGAATAGAATAAAACCGGCCGTGTAGAGGCGGCCGCAGCGCCGTCTCCAGACTTGCAAGCAGAAGTCGCAAGTAATTATTTCTTCGGCTCCGTCGATATCTGTAGCCGTTCATTAAGCTTCATATTATAGATTATTTGAGACATATTATTCATTTGACCTGCTATTCATCGTATGGTCTTTTATGCACTGAATAGATCGCTGTACCAATGAAGCTCATTAACGCAGCATGCTAATTATTATGCTTTCATTAAGGCATAATAGGCACAAGTCATTCCTCATTGTTTGTAGATTTAGTGGCCGTGGTTTGATGTTTTAATTAACAAAAGACAGACAGACCATCAAAGAGTCATTTTGAGGGAAAAAATTTATTCATTAAACAAACTAATGATGTTTATAAGTCGCGGGAGACGCCGAAATGCACAGCGACAGAGACTGCTGGTCGAGGCACATAAATCATCCCGTTGCTCACTTGAAGCATCGGAAGTTGGTGTTATTTCATAAGAGGCCTATGTAATTGGCATGCCCTCCCCCCCTCCCCCTTCCCTCTCCCCTCCCCTCCCCCGACCTCGCTCTCTCCCCTCGCTGCTTTGTGTGCGCTTCAGTCCGGCATTTGGATTCGCTAATTAGGCGTTGTAGAATTGCGAAGGTATTTCAGATTTATGACGCTGGTTTAATGAGGCGGTGTTGTTTAAAATGGCACTTTCCGACGGAGGTATTTGTCACAATGCACAGTCTTTGCAGAAAATTATATATATATATATATATATATATATATATATATATATATATATATATATATATATATATATATCCATTCATATATATATGTATATATAAACACACACATATACAGTATATATATATATATACATATATATATGTGTATACATATATGTGTGTATCTACATATGTATTCATATATTTGGTCACGTTACTAGCAAGCTCGGCTAGTGGTGTAGGCTTATAGGTTCCAAATATAAACCAAAATAAGAATGAAAAGAAAGAGAAATTCTTCTTTCGGTGGTAATGAAGAAGCTAACAAACACGAGTCTTGAAACTTCGAACGTATTGTGGGTAAAACGATATATGAGTAAAAAAAAAAATGTCATTTCTGGAATCGCCCATTCCGCTGATGTTAACAATACATACACGCTGGAAAATCATGGAGGCAACTTGGCTGGAAGAAATACGATATAAGGAGTAGGATGGCCTTTTCCCTTGTAGCTCAGGATCACTGACAGTTTTCAAGTACGTGTTGGCTGTTAGAGATTAGTTATGTTTGCATTTTTTTTTTTTGTTCGTGTGTAAGAGTGCGTTTGTTTGAGCTTTAGATTAATCCGGCTCAAGCTTTGAAATTTAGTTTAAGCATGAGTTCAAGCCAGTTTACAGGTTAGAGGGTTTTGCTTTCTACACATGCTTTCGATCTACCCGCTAGGCTAAGGATAGTAAATTATATTGATTACTAAGAAAACGTTGAGACTCGGCATATTTATCAATCTTCAAGATTTTAAAGAAATACAGAATCGCTTTCCTCAAATTTTTATTTCTCTTAGTGGTTCGGTCTAATTCTCATATCATGCATCCATCTGAAAGCGTATTTCTTGTTTTCTCATCCAGATTGTGCTAGTTAGTTGGCATTTTCAAGTACATATATCAACTTTCAAGTTTATCAAATGCTTTTTTCAAACTTTCAGTTAAGAATTTTATCCTATGTAAATTTCAAGTTCGCCATAATTTTGCTTAGTCAATCTTTATTTCAAGTTCGTTAAGTAGTACAGTAAATCGAATTTCATTTCTTTTAAATGTTCACGCAAACGTTCGCCTGTGTAGATTTCTTACTGTTTTCATCTTCAAGTTTATTAGCTTTTCGATGTCTTCATCTTTCATTTGAGTAACTTGTCGGATGTTTTCACGTTTTCAGTTGAGTTTTTTCGAATGCTTTCAAGCTTTCAGTTAAGGAGCTTGACGAATGTTCTCAGGCTTTCAGTTAAATAGCTTTTCGGGTGCTTCCAAGCTTTCAGATAAGCAGCGTTTTCAATTTTCATTTTAAGTACACGAGAGGCTGATCCTTGTTGCAGCGCTGCTCAAATGTTTGCTTCAAGTACAATTATGTAGATGGTATCTAGAATGATATAGAATTCGGTACTTGCTTATTTTCACTTGATGATGAATACTTCAAGTCCTGAAAACAAATGGATAGTAAGCGGATATTATTCTTCATTCTAGGCTACTGTCATTAATCAGTGCTGTTCTAGGCACACGGATATTATTTAGTGAAGCTTTAGGCCTATGCGAATTTCAAGGAGCATTGCATGTCTCTCTCCGTAGCGTCTGTCATTTTCACCCCTTCGCGCCCGTCTTCAGTTTGAGCGCATTGCCTCCCTTAACACTCCCCACCCATCCTTTCCATTCTCCCTCGCCCCCTTCTTCCCTTTATCTAGCCGTATCTCACCCTCGCCCTGTCACAGCGGATAAGCCAGAGCAGCGGCAGCAATTAACACAGGTTTAATTGGCCATCAGGAATTCCGGCAGTTTCGGCAATAGGAAGTAGTGCTGGTGAGGGTGTCTAGCGGAGTGATTTAATGCTTGCTTCTCTCTCTCTCTCTCTCTCTCTCTCTCTCTCTCTCTCTCTCTCTCTCTCTCTCTCTCTCTCTCTTCACATATAAACAATTCTGTTGTATTTTATTCAGTTTACTCTCGTTTTCTCTTTGCTTATCGTCTTCCCTTTCACCACCCCTGCCCTTTATGTCTCGTACGCATATTTCAGTTTGCTTTCTCTCGCCATATACTCACACACATACATTTCTTGCTCTCAGCATTTGAATTGTCAACCCGATTTTCTTGTTCGAATGTCTTACGAAGCTTCATTTCGGTAATTTCGTTTTCTTTCCTCCTGCTTCTCCTCCTCCCCCTCCTCCTCTCTAAAACATTCTTTGTAGCCTTCTCAGTAGCAATCCCTTTCCCTCAATCCCAGCCCACAAAGCCATTCCGCAGGAAGGATCCCAAACAACATCATTTGCATAGAACTTTTCTGTTTGTGCGCCTTTTAAGTACCTCGTTCAGCAATAATGCTAGCATTGTTTGCGGTGATCATTTACAATTCCTCGGTTTGTATATATATATTTACCCTTTTTGTAAGGTTTGTGGATGCGTTGCTTTTAATTTATACTTTTTCTGGTGTCATATTCCAACAACTGTTCGGACATTATACGGTTTCGTTTAACGTTTTGTCTTTCAGAGTTTCAAGGGAATGTGTGGATGCTTTTGCTTTCGATGTCAGCTTGCCTGTTCAGCATTCGTGGTATTATTGTTTAAAAGACGATACTCTATGGTTTACGATGGGACCAATCAGATTCATGTGAATTATGTGAGTTTTACCCGATCAGGTTACCTCTCTCTCTCTCTCTCTCTCTCTCTCTCTCTCTCTCTCTCTCTCTCTCTCTCTCTCTCTCTGTAGGAATCTGTATGTATGTAGGACAGCCATAAAGCTGTAGGAAGTTTAGCACTTGGGCTTCAACTTGGATGCAGCAATTACAGGGTGTGTGGCAATGGCTGTTGTATTTTCTTTATTTTAAAAGACAGCTTTTCGTGAAAAGTGTTTTGTAAGTAGAACTATTCTTTATCAATTCTGTATATGTATATATATATGTATGTATATATATATATATATATATATATATATATATATATATATATATATATATATATATATATATATATATCTTCTTCGTTTTAACGTGCTTTTATACCCATTTTTATATGGGGTAAGCACGGTGCCTTTAATATATATTAAACTTTGTTTATATTTGCCTTTTTTATGTTAATATGTTTATATAATCCATCGATCTATCACATTATTTATTCTTATTATCATTTATTTTGGTTTACTCGAAACTTACTTTAGCGATTACAAGATAAATAATTCGCCCGCAAAAATGACGTGAGTGTAGTATCTTGTGAGCGTTTTGTGTTGCAGTAAAATATTGCAAAGCGAGCAGGGTGCTTTAGATGCAAAGTTTGTGTTTAAGAATAATTTTTGGCTGGAATATGCGGGGGAATATTTATTATGGCTTGAGAATATTTTTGGTGCGAATAGAAAGAGAAAAAACCTTTTGGGTAGAGGCAAAGTTTCTTTAGTTTTTCCTCTCCTTTTATTGAATTGTATTCTTTGTACATAAAATAATTGCTCAGTTGTTGTCCTGTATATTGTATTGTATTTCCAACATTTTTCAAATAAAGCATTTCTTTAACCTGGTTGATTGTTCAATGAATTGTGTTTTCGTTGTGACAACTAAAGTAAATTAAAACTGATACTGGAAAGATGAATCATTATTTGGTGTTATGCATTAATCATTTATAGCAAATAATTCACAATGCGTATTTTAGTGACGTCGCTTTGTAGAGGTGTTAGATTTCCACTCCGAGATAAGCATTTCGACTTTTCCGGTAGGGAGGTTGAGGGGGAACACGCATGCCGTCCTTCTACTGAGGACAAACTTGCAGGGCATCGGATCAAAGAAAAAGGCTGCACTTACTGCTATACGTGGTTCCTCAAGTCTCCAGAGAACCATAGTGCGACTGACCCCGTAGGGGGTTAGTGCCGTCAGTGCACCTCATGCCGTGCACTGTAGGCATTACTTAAGGTTCTATGCAGCGTGCCCTCGGGCCCTAGCTGCAACCCCTTTCGTTCCTTTTTACAGTACCTCCTTTCATATTGTATTTCTTCCATCTTACTTTCCACCCTTTCCTAACAATTTTGTCATAGTGCAACTGCGAGGTTTTCCTCCTGTTTCACCTTTCAAACCTTGTACTGTCAATTCCCGTTTCAGCGCTGAATGGCCCAAATTCTGTATTCAATTCATGGTGCAACTGAGTCTTGGTGGGTCTTATTTGAAGAGATTGTTTCCATTTCAAAAAGCGTCACTTTTGGTTTTAATTGTACTTGCTTAAAACGGCCCTGCTAGCTTAAGAATCGAACCCGGGCCATTTTACTTACGAGTTGAGGGTTTTAACCGCCGCTCCACCATTACCGATATGCTATACTTTATACATGCACAATATATATATATGTATGTATATATATATATATATATATATATATATATATATATATATATATATATATATATATATATATATATATATATGCATATGTATATACTTGATTTTTAGCATCGTCAATTTTGTTATGAAAAGTTATTTAAAAATAGTAACTGAAAGTTCCCTGGATAGTGATATTAGCAACCAACTTAATTTTGTCCCATTACTCCGTTGTAGTCTTTACCCAGAAAGGATAAAGAGAAATTCTTCGAATTTATTCGGTCATTTTCATCGGCTTTCTCTTATACTTCAAAGGCCAGAATGACAATTGTGTGTTTTCCGCTTTCCCAATTGGCTGCTTGGATGTCTGTGTCGCCGCTCGGAAAGCCCATTCCCATTATTAGAGCTCATAAGAAGTGACAATAAAGAGGTCGGTGCACAGTTTTCGATGTTTCCCACGACCGTGTCCTTTTTTCCTTGCAGGAAGAATTCAGTTTGGCTCTCGGACTTTCTCTCCCTCTTTCCGTATATGTGTTTAGGTATGTATGGACTATGCCTAGAAACTCTCTGTGGGTATTAGTGACTGTACCTAAATTCCCGCTTTTCTCTGGGTATGTTCAAAGTCCCATAATTAAATAGTTTGCTCTCGATATGTACAATTACTGTAGTAGCCTACTTGACTCACGTTCTCTGTAGATATTTAGGGAATTCGCGGACTCTCTCTCTCTCTCTCTCTCTCTCTCTCTCTCTCTCTCTCTCTCTCTCTCTCTCTCTCATGACCTGCGGTCTTTCTCTTCATCAACTATTATCTGGCGATTCCCTCCCACTCTCCTTTATTCACGATATCCTCCTTACAGCCTCCATTCCCCCTCCCCATCCCTTCCAGATACCCACCCTTTTACATGACCTCTCCATGTGCCCCTCTTTCAGCTATCCACTCTACCACCCTCCCCCCTCCCCCTCCCCCAGTCCAGCTTTCCTTCCATTTCTCCGGCAATGCCGTCTTGGGGCGACCTCGGCGCTCCCCTCCACCCCGCTTTGCATAATGCAGTCATGGTTAACATCTAAATGACGGCTGTTTAGAAGCGGCCGGCTTGATTCCGTGCTTAGTAATTGTCAGTTAATTGGCCATTGACAGTTCCTGAGCCAGCAAAGTGAGCAGGGATTGGGGCCTGGGAAGAGGGAGGGGTGGGGGATGGTGGGGGGGGACAAGGGGTGGGGAATGGGGTGTCGGATAAGGGAGTGGGTAACAAATGCTTTCGGGGAACAGACCTCCGCTTGGCTCTCACTCGCTCTCCCTCTCTCTTTCTCTTGCTTCGATCTGTTGTTCAAATCGAAAAACATTTTCGTAAGTTCCTGATAGCTGTTTTGTGTAATATACAGTACATAATCTTTGGAAATCCAATGAAAGATCTCAGTCAGGTCACTGGTTGTTTTTTAGTTGTATGGATATTCAGGAACAATATATTTTTTCTTAACATTAGAAAGTCGATGGGTACTGTGGAAACTAATGTTACTGAATTGAGAGGAATAGCCCATAGAAAACATTTACAATATAAGCGTTTATCAGATAATTGATTTAAAAAATAAAACTGAAAATCAAGAATCCAACGAAGTTGATACAAAAAGTTATATTGAAATGTTTTGAAAGGATGTGAAGTTGGACTTTTTGCCTTAAGGGAAGAGAAAGAGAACTGAAGCATCCTTAGAGCAGTATAAACTGGAAACCTGACGAATCGCAATATCTTATCTATCTATCTATCTATCTATCTATCTATCTATCTATATACATACATAAAGGTATATATTTTATATAATTTATTTGCAGCTATATACCTTCGGACTTGAAGAGTTTGTTTCAAAAGGCAGTCACCCAGCAATTCTTTTTGGAATGGGGCTTCTAGCCTTTTCCCATTTTATAATATGGTTGTGACCAACTACAGTCGACAGACCACCAGGTGCTTAATTCGGTGCTTAGATCAACGTAAGCGCATTCCATTTTTCAAGAAACTGTCGCAAGTAGTTTCTCCTGCGTGGAATTAAACTTTGATCTCTCACTGTGTAAGGCGAGGCCGGAACCACAGAGGTATGGAGGTCCGCGCTCGCGTGCTCATACACACACACATATATATGTATATACATACAGTACATATGTACATGTATATATACATATATATGTGTATTTATGTAATACGGTCGATTGATATGAGAGCCAGTTTCCCATTTTTCTTGTTTTATTCCAAAAATATAGCAACAAGGTGAAAGTTGAGATCCGACAGCGCCTCCCCGTGAATCCACTCGACACTCTCACACTCAAGCTATTTCACACAAACTCACGCACTCTCAAAGGATAAAAGCAACGATACGCCTTATACTAAAGATGATACAGAGGTCACTGGAACATGATCTTAAAACGTATCTGAAAACATTGTTGAAGTAATCTCTAAGATAATAAAATGGTATGTATCAACAGCATTCTACATATGTGCTCTAATATGTTCTTTTTCTGTCACGTGAACAGATCATGTAGCACTCTTCCAGCAGCTATGGGAGCACAGGTGACGTGATCCCATCGAAGGCCTTTGACCAAAAGATGCTTACCTTTTCCCGCGTCTTCACTTTGTCAACAGTATTTTTCAACCTTTTCCACAAACATCTCAGAATCAGTCCCTTTCGTCCCATCTTCTCGTTTCATCATAACTTAACAATGACATAACGCATTACTGTTATTCATTTGCCATTTAATTATTAGATATTTTCTTACATATATATATATATATGATTATATCTCTGTACATATACATATATATGTATATATACATGTACATATATGTATATATGCGTGCGTGTGTAATAGGCAAAGGTTCTTAAAAAACAGAGAAAATAAAGTGAGAGAGACAAACAGAAAGACAGACAAGGAAAGGACGATATGAACGTGCCATGTCGTGTGCATGAGAAAGCTCAGAGGTTACAGGATTGTGTGTACCACTGATGTCTGAGTTTTGTGTAGTGCGTTTTCATAGTTTTATATTTTTTTAATATTCTAAATTTTTTTAAGTCACGCACCCACTCACCCACCCATAATATATATATATATATATATATATATATATATATATATATATATATATATATATATATATATATATATATATATATATGTGTGTGTGTGTGTGTGTGTGTGTGTGTGTGTGTGTGTGAGTGTGTATTATATATATATATATATATATATATATATATATATATATATATATATATATATATATATATATATATAATATATATATATGTATGTATGTATGTATGTATGTATGTATGTATGTATGTATGTATGTATGTATAAAACGAAAGGCTGGCGGGGTGCGTGATTTCAGAAAAACAAAAAAGATATTTAAAAGGCAGTACAAATGTTTTACGAGCTGTGTACGTAAGGCGATTTTTTCTTGAGGAATTGATCAAAATATCATTCTAATTTGAAGGGTGCCTTTGCTGAGTAGCGTCCTTGGTACCTGCGCCTGGTCTTCTGTCGTAAATACCATACACCTATCCATTTTTCTTGAAGCACGTGTGGCATTTTATTAACATTTGCTTTGGCCACAAAGAGAAAACTAGTAGTTGTAATGTTGTTGTTTTTTTAAATACTTTGACAGTTCAGATGTGTGTGTGTGTATTTTTGTGCGTGTGATAGTATATGTGTGTGTAGTGAGATAAAATGAGAGTTGGTTGGGTTTGTAATGGTATTGATGCCTATGTTGTAACGCAATCGTAAAATAGTGATTTCGCCATCTTTCCTTATTTGTGTGTGTAAAGCTAAATTATTGTATCGATTAAATACCCTTTGAAATAAATCATCAGAATGTTCTCGTGCAATATCCCGATGGCTTGACACGACAGTCATAAGATTGGACGAAGGAATTGTAAACGAGGTCTGCTTATCCTCCATCGATGAATTATGGTTCGTACGCTAAGTTAGTCAGCTGGGCTATAAGTATAAGCTTATAAAATTACTACCTTGTACACCTTAAAGCACGAAATAAGATATATCCAAGAGATGAAATGCTTTACAATTTAATGTTTAAACGGGTGTTATATTGATGGCGTTAAGTTCAACAGGTTTTCCAGATGGACCAGATGGTTTAAAACTCACCATTATCTGAGCGTTAAACCCCAATACATAACAAAAAGTCAGGTATATTGCGGGTGATTATTGTAATTGTCGTTTTTTGCTGCCGCTGAAGAGATGAAGTCTCTGCGTCGTCTTCCATTGTCTTTGCAATTTTGAGACGACTCTGTCCCTTTTGTTCCCGGGGCTGGTTGCATTCTACACCTGTCAGCTGATGTGATTTCAGAACTGGATGCAGACGCTCGTCTCGAGGGGATTCTCTTTGATAATATTTAAGAAAAATATACACAGTTTTATTGGCTAGAAAGAACGCCTTTTACGTCATACACTAGTAATAATGATGTTAACACACTTATATAAGAGAAGACGCAGCAAATTCAATACAAAATAATAGCGACTAAGAATGAAATAAATACTAAGCACCCTGAAATTCATGTTCATATGCAAATAGGTTAGTAATTAATAACAAGCAAGTAGTAGATAGCACTTAAAGATAGGTAAATGAATAGATTCGTGTTTTAATAATAAAGAATAATAATTTGGAGCTAATATTTATAAACAAATAAATCTTTTGTAAAAAGTAACAAATGTTTTCAAAGAATCAACTTCCACTAAGTTAAATGGCGTAGTGAATCAAGCCTCATTTTGAAGGGTATACATATTGACCTCATAAGTACTCTCGCTTTTGCTAAAGCAGCGTATCTTTAGAAGCAGTGTCCTTAGGCAATACTTGAAAGGAAGATGAAAACTATTGTTTATTTGGTTGGGGTGCTTTGAACATACTTTTTTAACCTGTTGTTAATGCCATAATTTACTCATGGATATATGCCTGTTCCTAGTGCACTTATTATTCTTAATTATGAAGACTGTCGTCAAAATTTTCCTTACTTATGTGAGATGAGCTAAGGAGCCTCCCCCCCAAAAAAAAAAAACAGAAAATGAAGTGAGAGAGAGAGAGAGAGAGAGAGAGAGAGAGAGAGAGAGAGAGAGAGAGAGAGAGAGAGAGAGACAGGGAAAGCATGATATGAGAGTGCAATGTCATGTGCATGAGAAAACGCAGAGGTTACAGGATTATGTGTACCATTGATGACTAAATTTTGCGTTGTGTGTTTTCATACATTTTTTTTTCAGCTATACAAGGTTTTCTCACATGTTTTCGTAGATTGGTTCTGATGGGAACGGGGTCACTACCATTCGTTGTACTCCACCTCTGCAGAAGTCAGTTTCAACAGGATCTTTCGTAATTGCTTCCTACATCTTTTTTTATTAACCTTTGATACGCAGCGACGAGGAACCTTCAGCCATTGGTTAATAGTACAGTTGTTGACAAAATTATGTGACTTTTCAATCCTAATTTCTGATGCCATTCTCTCTTTTTTGTAGCTAATAAATATCGGTGAAATTTTAAGAAATATTTGGCAAGACCGGTGCGGGGGAATCTCGGGATACGTCAGAAAATACTGTAATATTAAAGATACGATGTTAATATTTTCTGGCTAATTTATAGCTTTGAAAAAACAAATACATACTCACACCGATTTATATCATATATATATATATATATATATATATATATATATATATATATATATATATATATATATATATATCTATATATATATAAACCAACATTTACATATATGTATATATTTATATAAATAAATATATATATATATATATATATATATATATATATATATATATATATATATATATATATATATGTCTGTGCGTGTGTTTGCTTGTATTGCTCTGTTCAGAAAAGATGGGTATTAGTGATATAAAAAAAATAACAAAAGTTATTCACAACGCTTACGAAATGCTGTCTTCCTATCCATATAAATCGGATAATATAGATAGCTCGTGCACTGGGTACCTATGGCAGTATTCATTTGCAGCGTCACTTGCAGTTTACTCATGTGAGTTAAGCCAAGCAATTACAGCAAAGAGGAGCCGTAACACTGGCATCCTGCACGTGTCTCGTTGTAGGAACATCGTGTGTTTACTCCCCCGATAAAGTTGATACCAATTATTGTTTCCGCCAATTACCATCTTTCGGTGGTTAATGATTGTAAGCGGATCGCTCGCTGCTTATTGCTCGTCAGCCAGTTTTTGGGGGGTGAATGCTCCCTAGTAGCCTGGATGAAAATATTTTAGTTTCACTCTCTTTCCATACATATACTGTATATATACGAGTATATATATATATATATATATATATATATATATATATATATATATATATATAATTTGTGTGTATGTGTGTCTGTACTATATATATAATATATATATATATATGTGTGTGTGTGTGTGCCTGTACTATATATATATATATATATATATATATATATATATATATATATATATATATATATATATATATATATATATATATAGGGCTGGAAATTTAATTGCAAATTTGTAGTATAGGAAGAGGAGAGTGAATGGAGGCTGGCGTTGATAAAGTTAAATAAAAACGGTGTCTTGTGGTAGTGATAGTGAATGCTGCCTTGTTGAGTGGAGGCTGGCCTCCATTCACTCTCCTCTTCCTATACTACAAATTTGCATTTAAATTTCCTGCCCTTTCTCTGATTTCTACCATAATTCCATACATAAAAGTATTAAACATCCATGGAATTCACACGTCACCTCAGCCACCTTTCCTGATATAGAAAAGAATAATATTTCTCTCGCGTATTCTGTGGAACTTTTTGCTGCTGCACGCATAGTCGTACGAGTATGTCTTGTACCTTAATCAACCATTCAGTCCAACTGTCACCATCATACCGCAGCATCTCATCACCTGTCACCCCGTCGATACCCTGATGACTTTCCATTTTTCTAACCCCCTAATACCTCTCCTTACATCCCCAACAGTCGCTTTCTCAAGTACGGTCAGATTTCATCACCTGTGAAACACATACTTTATCTGACTGATCTATTCAATCTCGTTTACTTTGCTGTGCTGCAGGAACAGTTTCAAATGAAACCCAAGTGGAGTTACAGATCTGTGTCTGCATTGTGATTTATCGATGGCAAAAAAGCTTTTTGACAGGAGCTAGTTGTTAAAAAAAGTTTATTTTTCGAACTTCTTACTATACTTTGAGGAACTCCTTCAGTAATACATCGAAAAGTCGTACTCAAAATGCTACCATTCATCTCTCTCTCTCTCTCTCTCTCTCTCTCATACACATACATCACAGCAAACTTACAAATTGTTATTTTAGCCAATCAGAGTTTGGAGCATTCTTAGTAACATGGAGACACTTCTCTAATTCTTATTACAGTACTGTTATATCAGCGTTTGTGTTTTGGTATCCCGTCCTCTCGCCTTTCTTTAACCTGAATATTTATGTATCAGTTTTTGATAACCAACTGGCTTTTTCTGCAGAAGCCCAAAATACACGCAACCAGAAGCCTCTGCTTAAAAAAAAAAAAAAAAAAAGTAGCTGCATGTTTTTTTTTTGGGGGGGGGGGCCTCAGTGGAACGGATATCGTATTTAGAACATGTGAATCTTGTAGTGCGATCGAGTGCGTTTTTAAAAAATGCATGTCAGTTCAATTAGGTGAACTTTCATTCATGAAAATTAAATAATTTATTGGTGATTGAATGGATCCTTTATTCACAGAAGTAAAACTATTGTGTATTCCTAAATAAATTTATATTCTAATCATCAAAAGAAATCTTCTTTTCACTAATAAATTACAATGATCCACTCAGTTAATTACGCATACCGAGAACCGCAGTCTGTTCAAATGTCTCAGGCTCCCCACCAGCGTTTATGTATGTCTCATCTGAACGGAGAAAACGTTATATATAAGCGATGGCATAATTCCATAGTCCATAGATTACGATAGCAACATATGAAGGAAGAATCCCGAAAAAGAAGGGAATTCAATCGTCTATGACATATAAAGATGGCAGTAGAAGAGAATCCAAGAGGGTTCCAGAGTCAGCCAGTGTATTAGCTGTTCCGCACAATTACCTTACCGATGGGCTGATGGCACTGGGATCACCATGTGGCTCAGAGGGTGGGGGAGGGAGGGGAAAAGAGGAAAGGGGGTGGGGGACACAAGCTTGTGGAAGAGAGAGAGAGAGAGAGAGAGAGAGAGAGAGAGAGAGAGATAGGAAGTAAGGGGAAGAGTAGAACGGGGCTGGGGAACTGAAGACCCTGTAAGTCACGTGACCTACCCTGGGGGGAACTAGCTAACAAGGACACGGCTATTAAGTAGTTAGCTCGTTAGGTTCTCAAGTTCAGCGAGAGAGAGAGAGAGAGAGAGAGAGAGAGAGAGAGAGAGAGAGAGAGAGAGAGAGAGAGAGAGTTGGGACTGGTTAGAGGGAGGAAGAGATGAAGTGTCCTCCAACCCCGTAGACTGCGGTCCCGTGGCAGCATTCGGCAATTAAGAAGAGTCTGCACATTTTAAAATCTTTCTTTTATGATTTTTAGTCATGTCCTGAGGGAAAAGCTCCGAGAGAAATGAATGAAAATAGTGGGTGTGTCCGGTCACGTGATCAGCAGATGCATGAAGGGGGAGGGGAAGAGGAACAAAGAAATGGTGGGGGAGGGGGAGGGAATGGAGGGAGCGTGAACAGAAATAGGGGAGAACGGAAACAGAGCCGATGAGAGAGAGAGAGAGAGAGAGAGAGAGAGAGATTTGTCTCTGGCATAGATAATGGAGATGGAAGCTGCGATTTTTTTTTTTTAAGTTTATGTCCTTAGGATGTTTAGTATGCTATTGCAGCTTCCTGAAACCTTCATTTTGTCTTGTGCAGAGTAGGCTGGATTATAAGTATCATTGCCCCTTTCAAACATTTCGGATATCGATTTGAAATACATGGTAAATAAGAGCAGTCCGGTTAATCCTTTATAATTTGTAGTAGTAGTTTTGGAACTAGTGAGTTTCATCATTCTTTTGTTGCTTTTGTTATCGGACGGGGATTTTTATTTAAAATCTGTGGTATTATAAATTATCGTGTTGCGTAGAATTTCACCCTCTACTTTAATTTCTTCCTATTGTTCTTGTCTTGGATCATAGTATTCTTTAATCCATCATCACACATTTGTATATTTTCGTAACACCGGCAGCAACTTTGCCGGTTTACGTGTGCCCCGAAGTCACTTATTGATTTCTTAATGGTTTTGCGAGGTTTGTTGTCCCGTCTTGGATTTTTGTTATTTGCAACGAAGTCTCTTTGATTATGTACATCTCTTCTTTCTGTCTTCTGCCATTTGTATTAATGTGAATAACTGAAGTCTTGGAAATTGAAATAGGTCATAATGAAATGTAAGGAGGAATTCCTTATAATATATATATATATATATATATATATATATATATATATATATATATATATATATATATATATATATATATATATATATGTGTGTGTGTGTGTGTGTGTGTGTGTGTGTGTGTCTCATGCACCTGTCCCATTGCAATTGACTAACTACTAAATGACTAATTATACGTCTTGGGTCAGGACTCGCTGGATTTTAGCTCAGGGCCTCTCGCTAGCGAGGTGAGAATACTATCGATCACAGTATATATATATATATATATATATATATATATATATATATATATATATATATATATATATATATATATATATATATATATACTCGTATATATATATATATATTATATATATATATATATATATATATATATATATATATATATATATATGTATGTGTGTGTATGTGTGTGTATACATATACATGCATATACGTATACGTATGTGTGTGTGCAGGCGTATTTGTGGCGCCAAGTTGGACAAACCTCTTGACTCATTTCTTCGTACCATAATCTTCGTTATACATTTAACTGGCCTATAAAGAGGAGGTATAGATGTAAATGACGAAGTTCAGGCTGCCAAGCCAAGCAATAGGGCGCTAAAATTAAAAGTCCTGCCTCAGTAACTAGAACCCTTCTGATGACAGCAGTTGTTTCCTTTCAGAGGTTTGCTTCTGCTTGGCCTCATTGTTAACTTCAGTGGTGGTTGAAGGAGCTTTATGTGCTGCTTTGATATTGCTGTCTGCTTCCAGAAAGAACGCAGTTGACAGTACCTAGTTTTGTTACCTGATTTTTGTAGGCTGAATTTGTTGATGTGTTTGTATGCAATTATTTGTGTGAAAGAGAGAGAGAGAGAGAGAGAGAGAGAGAGAGAGAGAGAGAGAGAGAGAGAGAGAGAGAGAGAGAGAGAGAGAGAGAGATAGTATCACGCAGCAGTTATCAAAGTAAATTCTAGCTTAAACATTCAAGTTCAGTTTAACTTGTACGTTTAATTCTCATATAAAGTATAAACAGGAAAGCTAAATAGCGTTTCCCCACCCCCCCCAAAAAAAAACTAGCTGTCATCATTGTGATCCGTTACTGGGTGTAACTGCTGCCCTTAAACCACATCTTATATTTTTTCGATTTCCTTATCTTTCTGTTTTCAGAACTGTAAACTTATGCACCGGAAGTGTGAGATAAATTTAGATTAAGCAGATAAGCAGTCGTTGCTGGACAGAGTTGATTTGATTACTGACAACCCTTTAAAAAGTCAAAAGAAATGAACAATTTAAATCTTTTTCCTAAACAAACATACGGAAATATTATGCTATTATGAGCACAGCGATAGTTTTCGGATTTCCAATATTTTTATCTATAAATTGGACTGTAATTGTTTATTTTCAGATTGGGAAGGATGGCTAACTAACGGATGTTATCGGATTGATAGTTTTTCACTATTATATGCATATACTAGAGAAGAAAACACTAATGTTTCCTGTGCATTACGTTACTAACACTTCCGACCGAGATCTGATAAAGGAACGAGAGTAATATATATATATATATATATATATATATATATATATATATATATATATATATATATATATATATATATATATATATATGTGTGTGTGTGTGTGTGTGTGTTTGTGTTTGTTTGTGTGTGTGTGTGCGTGGGTGCTTGGCTGGGTGTGTGAGAAGTAAATAATGGTCTCACCTCACCAGCTAGAGTTCCAAGGTTGATCCCAATGGAGCGTAGTGATACGGTCTCCTTCCCTATAAAGCACATGTTTCTCTGTCATCTAAGCAGCTAAATTATGTACTTAATGATTAGCCGACCATGGTGGCTCGCACCCAAAGTCATCCTCATTTGTAAAAGCATTGCTGAGAATAACGAGATATCAGGCAAGAGGTTGTGAAAAGAAAATGCCTTAATATCCAGGAAATGCTAGAGTGTATGCAAATTGGAGGTGAATGTAGCAGTATGTCTAAGGGCGCTCGTCTTTCTTCAGATGAGCCCCTGTACAGATGTATGAAACAGCTAATTTTGTAGTGTCCTGCTCAGTGAAGTACATATACATATACAGAAATAAATGTATATGAAATATACATATGAAATACCACTTTAAATAGAAATCAAGTCCCAGAATTCGAATACCTTCAATAATCCGCGATGAACAACGATAATAAAAATCCTGGAAGTTTCGGCACATGGCCTTCATAAATGATTTAACTGCACTGTTGTTTATTGCGGGCATCGCAGTGCAACAGAAGCTTCGCTTGTGTGTCATTCTACCTGCCTTGTGTCCAGTAATCACACCCAGACTCGCAATATGAGTTCATTTCGATGTTTGTCGCTGCATGTTACATCTGTCGAGTCCGCCGAGAGCTGCGGTGCAAACTCTTTGATATAGTTGTTAGCTATCACCCGCTTCTCTCTTCCCACTCTCGCCAACCAATTTTGCGTCTTTCTTCAGTTGGTCAGTACTTTCAGCTCTTCAGCCCCTTAGACAGCGTTTCTCTTGGCCGTCATGCCCTCCCTTCCAATCCTCCTCGGCACCCTCTGCACACCAACCAACTTCCAGTCCATGCCCCTCCCCCATGTCCGTGCCCCATTTGAACATTCGCTTTTAATTTCAACCGTTTGGATTTCATCAGCATAAATTGGGGAAATGTCTGGTGCGTGTTACCTTACGATCGACACCTCCTTCGTCGGGAGACTCCTAAACAATACCTCTCTTTCTGTTTGTCCCTTCGGCTGCCTTGTCCCTGTCAGGGGGGTCGAAGGGGAGGAAAGGGCGAGGAAGTCGAGGAGGATAAAAGGAAACGAGGGAGAGCAGAAAGACGAATGACACGGCGAGAAGAAAAGACGTGAGGGACTTCAGAAAAAGAATACGAAAAAGCACGAAGGTGCTGGAAAGGGAAATTCTAGGGCGCAAGTTAGGATCTACAGGGAAGGTTAAGCTAAAAAGAGACCATTCTTGTTTCTTGCAAAGGTATTGAAGGTGGGGGAGGGTGTCGCTTTCTGTAAAGGTACTCTTGTAGATTAGCCCTTTTCTTTAGAGAATCTTCACACGCGTGCGAGCAAGAGTGCACGTGGCATTTAGTCACAGCTACTGATCCAAAGTGACGGAAATATTGCGAGACAAAACCTGAGCATCGCGCATCAGGATACACGAAAGCCCGGTGTTGCGAGGCAAGAATTTAAGACGCACGGTTAGGCCTGTTTCTGCTCATGATTGTTTGTTCATTTCTGTGATATTTTGGTACTGAAAGGCTCTTTTGACTTCAGCATATGAACACACTGAGGCTTGAAAATTCTGAAAAAGCCTCAATTTTGTTTAGTTCTCTCGCATATCACTGGAGTTTCTAGTGACATAAGTTTCGTCAAACTTAGAAAACAGGGAATATTACTATGTATGAATCTCCAAACAGAAAGTCTTACAAGAAAATCAAACAACAGATATTGTCTACCTAGGCTTACTGACGACAAAGGAAATCGAAAAGAAACCAAAAAAACAGGAGTAAGTAATGGATTAAATGAAAGAGAAATAGAACACTGGAATTATAGCAATGAGGGATGTTTATTGAGTAGCTATTGTGCCCTGCAAGACGTAAATGTGTTCCACTTGAAAGTGACAATACAGTAAGTAAATACCTGTTAAAAAGAGGGTTGGGGGAGGACTGTTTACGTCTAGCAAGGAACCTTTAGTAGCTGGGCAATTTACCTCGATCGGTGGGTAAATTATCGAGTCGCTTGTTTGCTTAAAATATTCGCGCCTGTTTACTCTGGAGTGGCAGCATTAGGAGCCCCGAGGAGTTTTCTCGGCTTTTCGAATTCTCTGGCTTATCCTAACGGCCAACATAAAGCGTAAAACCAATCGCTTTTAATTCCATGTTACGGTGATTCTCAGCTCTTTGAAGCTGAATCATGGTTAGGTGATCAAATATGTATCTAAGCTAAGAAGGAAGCGACTTTAAAAGTCATTAGCTGTTGCTGAACAGTATTTTTGGGATAAACATGTACCATAGGCGTAACTGCGGGGGGGTACAGCGGGGTACGTGCCCCCCATTTGAAACTGGTGCCCCCCCAGGTGCCCCCCCATTTTGAGTTCATGAAGCTTGTAGTAAAAGCCTAAGTAGTTTGGCTGTTTTTTTTTTATACGAAGATAAGTGGAGTTTTACTATATTGACTGTACGAAACAAATCAGTTTTCTTTCTTTGTCTCAGGAATATACGTACTCATTTTTTTTATGTAAGTGTGAAAGAAATGTAATCAAATCCTGTACGAAAAATAATTTATGGCCAAAAAATCCGTGGATAATGTAAAATTTGGAAATTAAAATAGGATAGAAAATGAAAACTTCAAAAACACGCACACGCACAGACACACGCACACGTGTATTATACAAAAATGTTATATAATAATAATAATAATAATAATAATAATAATAATAATAAACGCAGCAATGTCAGAGGACTGACTGACATATAAACAGTTGATAAAACACTGTTTTAATCACAGACTGAATCTTATCATTGTTGACAGTGTCTGATCAATTCGACTGGCTGACTCTTTCTTTAATTTGCGAGAAGAGATTTATACATTTATATCCTCACACACACACCACATGAAATTTATCTTGCAAAGCACAAAGAATTGTTTCCTAGTAAGCAAATTAGATCTCTGAAAAGGCTCAGTGATACAAGATGGTCTTGTCAGTATCTATCATGTAAGGTTCTGCTTGATACCGTTCCTGCTGTCATAAGTACCCTTGAAGAGATTTCTTCATGCCAGTACCACACAGGAAAGCGTGCACATGTTGCAAAAAGGTTGTTAATGAACATTAATTTTGCATATGTATTACGCTTAGTGATGTTCACCCATATTTTACACAAAACGAAGCTTGTGTCAGATATGCTTCAGTCACCGTCTTTAGATCTGTCAGCAGCTACCCAAATGATTGATGCTATTCAGCAGGAATTAAAGAATGAGCGCTCAGAAAAAGCACGGCATAGCATTTGGGAGAAGGCAGTTGCGATGTCCCAGACACATAATATTGAGGTTTCACCTGCCAAGCAAAGAACACATAAATTACCGAGGCATCTAAAGGATGCTGCTGTCTTGGAAACACCTGGACATAGAGAAGTGTGTAAGCATGAGGAACAGGAAGGATACAAAAACACACTCTATTATCCAGTGATGGACAGGCTACTAACTGAAATTGAGTCAAGATTTGATGATGCCACCAAATCCCTGTTCCATTCACTATCATCTCTTGATCCTTCCTCCCCTAAATTTTTACAGCAGGACCAGTTGGAGACAATGGCAGCTAAGTGTAATGTTGATCTTGAATTCTTAGATGTTGAGCTGCGACAAGCAAAACGATTAGTAAAATGTAAACGAACTGACGGGGTTAAAATTGCCAACATTGTGGATTTGACAGCATTTTTTGTTCCTTTTAAAGATGCATTTCCAGGTTTGTACAAAATGTTAATCATTGCTCATGTATTACCACCAACATCTGCATCTTGTGAGCGAAGCTTCTCTTCACTAAGACACATAAAGAACTAGCTCAGAAATTCAATGTGTGATCATAAATTGTCCGGTGTATCGGTAATTGGAATCCACCAGGGCAGGGCAAAGAATGTCGGTATGGAAAGGCTTGTTGATATTTTTGCTAGGAAACATAATAACAGAATGATGCAGATGTATTAGATTAATACATCTGCATCATTCTGTTATTAATACTATTACTTAAATGATTAGGTTCAATAATCAAGTAACCAATTGTAATGGAATCTTAATTTCTTTTGATCTCACTGTTTAAGCATATCATAAATATATTAAATGAATAATTCCAGTATATTTGATCTTTTTTGCAATAAGCAAGTGTTAATTTTGATTCTCTTAATTGTATTTTGTTTACATACCAAGTGGTTGTATTTCATCGCCAAACCATTGCATATAATATTTAATTTGGATTTACAAGTATGGTCAGAGGTTCATAATTTTTATTGAAAAAATATTTGAGCAAGTTTGTTATATAAAAACGTGATTCACAGATTGGTAGGCTTAAATATTTTAAAAAACAACCTTAATATCTTTCCACATGACTTTAAAAAAAAGAGTGAGTATTATAATTTTTGCATTTTGCATGCCCAGTGACCCCCCATATTCACCTGTGCCCCCCAGGTGCCCCCCATTAATAGACTCTTAGTTACGCCTATGAGTCATGTACACACATACATGCATACATACATATGTATACATTCATATATATATATATATATATATATATATATATATATATATATATATATATATATATATATATATATATATATATATATATATATATATATATATATATGAGAGAGAGAGAGAGAGAGAGAGAGAGAGAAACACACACACGCATATAGTGTATGTATGTCCGCATATATAAAGGTATGTGTGGTTTGTTTATACTTGCTGCATGTATTAATGTATAGCTTCTCAGTGAATTTTAAGAGATTGATAGAGAACAGGAATTTTTCCTGATTTACCTTTTTTTTTTTTGAATGATATACTCGTATAAGATTCATCTTCCAGAGTCTTGATATAGCGCTGTGTGTTTTTTTGCACATTCATGATATGCAAAAAATGCACATAGCGTCATCTCTTGCCTTGCTTCATTACAGATTTGGCAATTTTG
>JANJGK010000012.1:43505089-43515089 GCA_039081455.1 Macrobrachium rosenbergii | reverse complement strand
TTTATTCATTTCTGCGCCATGAATAATAATGTACTTTCTATGTATCTGTGCATGCACGTTTTCTCATATGCATTTACATACCCAGGCGGAATCTATTTCGAAAAGGTATACGAGTATTGGTAATTTATTCTTTCCCTCTCTGTACATGCGCTTAACAATGCAGAATGAAACGAAGTTGTTGAAATTCAGTGCAACATTTGCAAAACTACTTGCATGTCATAGGTTGGAGAATTCTAGAAATAGTTATGTGAATTTCTAAGCTTGAAAATTGTAATCTTATGTTCGGGTTTAAAGAAGTAGGTTGTAGGGAAATCATTGCAGACAGTTATGCAGATAACATTTGTTATATCAGTGAATAAGAAGTGTAAATAATAGTAGAGTATTTTATATATTCATTGGTAAGAAATGCAAATACTGACAGAGTAATTATAATGATTTTGTATATTTTCATGTGATGAATGTTGATAAGGATAGAGGGTCTGCATATTTTTCTTTAAGGACTGTAATTAGTGACAAAGCATATTGTACATTTGAGGATGAGTAGTATATATAATGACGGTGCTATTATACTTTTAGATAAGAAGTGATAAAATGGCAAAGCATTTTGTATATTTGTAGGTAAGAAGTTTGAAAAATGATAAGAATAGAAGGAGTAGACATTGACAAACTATTTGCCATTTGTGGTTGGTAGAGGATTTGGCATAATTGAGGATAAGAAGAGCAATTCATAATTGAGGATAAGAAGAGCAATTGGTGAAATTTGGTTTCTCATACTTATGAATAAGAGGTGTAGATAATGACAGAATACCTGTATGTTTATAAGAAGTATAAATGATAATCAACCTCATAGATAATGGCCCAGGATTTTTGCCAATATTAGACCCAGAGGTGTATTTATAGACACAGGATTTTTGCTTAGTTACTGATAAGACTGATGCAAGTGACAGGATATTTTTGGCCATTGAGGGTTTTTGGGGGGGGCTCAAAGTTCGAGTCATTTTTAGTGACAAATTGCTTTTAAGAAGGCTTGTCTGATGATGAAAGGAATGTAAGATGTGCATAATCAGGTAGAAAGCTTACTTCAGAAATGGTCAGGCTTTTCATTGCTGGGCTTTGGATGCAAATGCATACCGCGAACAAGGACTTTGAATACTCTCAAAATTAAATGAATAAATGTTAAGTGTATAGATATCTAAGGGAGAGGAATTTATGCAATTTTTTATTTGGAAGTAGGAAATTTTAGTTTCTGGAAAAATTGTGGGGTAGTTTTTTTATTCCTGATTTTTCACTGTTGAGAAGGGCGAACAGAAAGATAATGTCTTAAATAGAAGTTATGGAAAACGAATGTAAGAAAACCTTGAAAGCGGAGAAAAATAGTGATTACCCGTATGAAAAATAGGTTGCAGTAAAGAAGTTGCGTGAAAAGAATTATATTATGGCATGCTTAGAGACACTGGGATAAAACTGAAAGTGGAAAACTGTGGTCATGAAGAGACAAGCGCAGCTCTGTACAGATTAGATTTCGGGGATATTCTTGTAAGCCAGACAGCAGGTATTTAAAAATCAGTATAAAGATTGCAAGAGGAGTCAGGCAGGTGACTGTTATATCCCAACTCCTCTTCCATACTCTATAGGAATAATGAGAGCTTTGTTGGGAACAACTGATCCAGCATTCAGTAAAGATACCAGAGACACAGCCTAAGCTAAGTTAAGTATACCTTAGTTTAACCAGACCGCTGAGCTGATTAACAGCTTTCCTAGAGAGGGCTGGCCCGAAGGATTAGACATATTTTGCGTGGCTAAGAACCAATTGGTTACCTAGCAACGGGACCTACAGCTTATTGTGGAATCCGAACCACATTATAGCGAGAAATGAATTTCTATCACTAGAAATAAATTCCTCTAATTCTTCATTGGCCGGCCGGAGACTGGAACTCGGGCCTAGCAGAGTGCTAGCCGAGAACTCTACCGACGCTGCCAACGAGGAACTGATACAGCCTAAGGGCAACCAGAAAAATACAGCTCGGGAGTTTCTTGGTAATGGCAAGAGAAAGCGCTGCAAATGTCTCTGAATGGAAAATTTGTTGAAAAGACAAGAAAGATTCAACGTATCTTTAGTTGCTAGCTAGTATAACATGTGAAGGTTTGGAATAAAAACAGCCGATAACGTGTATAAGACCTAAAAAATGAGGTTGTATTAATCGTTGATCAGGTTTTTCATTATAGAATAGAAGATAAAAGCAAAAAGAACTTCCGGCCCTTTTGTGCTGGAGTATTATTATCTCGGTACTTGAGAACTGAACAGTTAAAGAACAATATTATACAAATGTTAATTGAATGGATATGGATCGAGGATATTAACATACAAAAATGACCGTGCGGTCCATGAGAAAGTACAGGTGTAGCCCAAACGATTTAGGTAAGAAAATCTTGGTCTTCCAGCGAAAAGATAGAAGAGTCTTATTCGTGGTATCATAACGATGAGGAGAGATAAAGATAGGACTCACTGGAATACTTGATGATAAATGAGCAGGAAAACTTGCATAAGCAGGATGTGATACTAAGGCCTCCTCAGGTACTGAAGGACGTTATCATGCCATGAAGGCATTAATCTTAATGCATGCCTATGTAAAAATTTTATTATAATATCCTCTCTCTCTCTCTCTCTCTCTCTCTCTCTCTCTCTCTCTCTCTCTCTCTCTCTCTCTCTCTCTCTCTCTCTCTCTCTCTCTCTGCCCGTAAAAATAATGTTTAAATATATTATTTTATGATATTGGTAGTCAAATGATATGAGAAGACGGTATCCCTCTAGGTATTTTATATTATTGTATGCCTTCTAGTATTGAAATTTTTGGCTTAAATTTTGTTGTAATTTTTGTGAATAAAGTTCTTGAAGATGAAATGATTATATCTACGTATCTGAGTAATGGGTACAGTTTGTAGCACACGTTTGCAGTCATTGGGGGAAGAATCTTTCAGAATAAAAGATGCTTTTAAATGTCGTAGTTTCCCCGTGGCGTATGTACAGTACATGCATAGTATAGTTCCATTTATTTGGGCTCTGATTTAATTTTCTGATACCAAGTTTAATTTTTACTCACACTTAAAGATCCGCTGTTATTGTTTCCTTGAGAAAGCGATAGCAAAAAACGCGCCGATGTAGTGGCTCTCATTTTAGGCGGACGCGAATAAGGGAAAAATAAGCTTATCTTAATTAGGCAGAGTGATTGGTGCAACTCTGTTGCATCCATAGTAACGCCCTTCTCTTTTATGTTGCAGCAGAGAAACAAAATAGCACGAATACTTTATCAGGATGAAATGGCCATGACAGCAGCGTCACCTTTCAAAACGCGCCATGTCAGAGTGATGGGAAACACCAGTGTTGCCAGAACCGTCATAAAAAAATAGTTATGTGATAGTTGCCAGAACGCTGAAAAACCTTGTGATGTTCAGGTGATTGGCAATAGCGTAACGACAGTGGCGCACACAATCACCCAAAGAATAAGTAAATATGAAATAAAAGATAAAAGACATTGCGATCAAGCTGCCAACTTTGACAGCCTGTTTCAACTGAATTGTGTTTTCAGCAGTTTCAAAGAAATGTGCTCTTCCAGTTACCGTTTTTTGTTATGCACGTGGGCCCATTGTGAAAGTTGAATTATTGATGGTTTCTGCTAGCTGGGAGTTTATATACTGGGTGCGAGTGTGTATATATATATATATATATATATATATATATATATATATATATATATATATATATATATATATACTGTATATATATATGTGTGTGTGTACATACATATATATACATATACATACATATATCAAATGAAAGTGCGCGCGCACTTTCATTTGATATGCGTATTAAAGCCACTGAAAATTCAAAGCTATGTATCCGTATCCTATGCTATTGCTGAAAATTATCTAGAATGGTTATAGAGATGGTATTTTAAGATGATTCGTTATTCAGTTAGAACCGTTACGAAATTGGTCTATGATTAACTGGATGTGTGATAATGCAATTCGAAACAAATAATAAAAAACTACTTGGATTTTCTGCTGTCGACAGGAAATTCCATCCGACTTTACTCTGCCCATACTTAGATTATTTTTTCATTATACAAAAATCTGAATAGTAAGATACTTGGTGAATATTCACAATGCAGGAGGATGTGGCAAAGGAAAGTCAGTGCCAGAACGATAAAATTGAAGTACTTTTCCAAATTTACGGCTGAGAACCGCATACGCAACGACACCGTTATTCTTGCATCGAACTTTGACTTCACCAGAGATCTTGTTACAGTGTTCATTGGTAACTAACTTTTCTTGTTCTTCTTGACCATATGTTCAGGAAGAGGGAGGTGTGTGCGGGCAGCCCCAGAGCCAAACGTGTTTCAGATGTAAACGATGACTTTTACAACAAGAAAACAGCCTCTCGATCTTCTTCTTTGTCTGTGTCATCACTATAAGAGGGTCAGAGGAGTCTTCATTGTAGTCATTATACTGTTGTCAGGTGCTTTTAATGGAGCATTCACAACAGGTTCTTGCCTACCTGAATATATAAAAGGTTGAATTTTTGTATTGGTTCAAATTGAGTTTTTACAAGGTGCTACACAGTCCATGTGCTTCGAGTCTGTAAAGACGGCAAACTGCTTTGTTTTTCGCGTTGGCCTTTTTTTGTGATCGCGTGTCGGCTGAAACCTGATACGACCTTTAGCACATCTGAGAATTGATTATCATTTAATGTAGACTAAGTTTTGCCGGTTTCTAGGTGTCTTGAAATTTCTGAGGACAGGTCAAGTAGTCTGATATCACAATATCCATGTAATAACTTCATTCTATCTAGCTTTCGTTAAGTAATTCCGTGTAGAATAGACAAGGCCTCGTGGCGTATATTCCTCCGTCAGATATCTCTGACACACAGCATCATGCATTTATTATATGTGGCCATTAGCCAAACATATTCCTGGACGTTGTAATTAAAATCTTATACGAAGCTGTAAGTGTAGCGCTGCTCTGGGTCTCCATTGTTAAGCTAACGTCGGGAAACTTTTGAAGGCGCTCTTTTCATAATGGGTCGAGACAATGCCCGAGAGTCGGTGGGATGATTCATTCATTATTCACTTGACTCATCGTTACTCATTTGTTATGGCCTAACAAGCCATTGGACGAGGGTGGCTTAAGGGTAGTTAAGGTGGGTTATTCACGAGTCACAAGCATTCAATGGGAACCTTCTCATTACCTTCGGCCGAAAGAATTCCAAACTCTCAGAAACGAATTCGTCTCATGGTGTCGGATCTTAACGTTTCGCTCGGCTTCGTCTCAGCACCTGTTTGAGGGATGTCCTGGACGCGATTCGAGACGAAGAATTTTGTGAATGGAGCGGCATACACCTATGCTAAGTGGTGACCACATGTCTGTGTCTGCGTGTGAGGTTTTGTTAAGATATCGTCGCCTGAAGTTGGCTGTGGGGAAGGGGGGGGGGACCATGGTGCCACATGGATAGGGAGCCGATGGGCGGAAATCTTTGTGGAGACAATACTGGTCCCTTCAAGAAATTGCACCCTTGAGATGGCGCCCATGGAAGAAGTCCATATACGCCTTGGAATTATCGGCGAACCTCAACTCTGAACATATTGATTATAGACGTAAAAGCTCTGTAACTGTTATGTAAATTAAATGGCCATACAAACCCTGACCTACCGCAGGTGCATTCGTTTAGTCAGGGATTTCAGCACCATTTCATTATCCCCTCAGAAAATACTAATTTTTCCCCCTCGGTTAAAAGAAAAAAGACCCACCTCCTGGAGTCTGGAAGTCGAACGACGACCTTATCACCCTTACTCAAGACTATTTTCCCTTGTCTCATTATGAGAAAATTAATTCTCTGTTGTTGAATACACATTTCCCTTCTCATGAATTGGGCCAAGTGATCACAAGAATAATTCCCTTTTCCTCTGTTCAGGAAACTATTTTTTACTTTAGGAAATATATATATGTATCTATATACATATGTATATAGATGTATATATATATAATATGTATATATTTTATTTATATGTGCATGTATATTTTGTATGTATATATATATATATATATATATATATATATATATATATATATGTATGTATATAATATATATATATATATATATATATATATATATATATATATATATATATATATATATATATATATATATATATATATATCCTTAAGTAGGTGCATAAGGGGAACACTATTCTGGCTTTCAGCAAGTATGATGGGATAGGAAATCCAATCCCAAACCTTTTCCCTCTGATGTTCGAGGAGCTGTTGTGCCAACCGCATTTGACACTTGGTTACCCATATCAGCACTGATATGACCCAACGTTAATATATCATTTTTAGATGTGTGTTTGCATAAAAACTCTCTCTCTCTCTCTCTCTCTCTCTCTCTCTCTCTCTCTCTCTCTCTCTCTCTCTCTCTCTCTCTCTCTCTCTCTCTCTGCTATTTTTCATCCGTTACTACTCAGTTATTTTATCCAGTACGGGGAAATCAGTCTAGTTTAGTTGAATGTTAGTGGTATTAGTGATCAGTTTTTAGGAGCCCTGTGGTCAAAAGGGGAGAATGTAGGTCGCTGGGATGGTTAAATATGCATCATTCGAGAGCTTGAGAGAAAAGAGGAGTGTCGGAAAATCCTGGCTAGATGGGTGGAGTGGTGCTGGAGTGGAAGGGCTTTGATATCCAAGAAGCGGTGGACTGCATGCAAGAGAAAGGTGAGTGGTGAAGCGTTTGCAGGTGTTCATCACTACTAATCAACGTTTGTGTTGGTTTGTGAAGCGTGTGATATATGTGAAAAATTTGTGCCCAGAGAGTTCATCTCTGATTCTGGTTAAAGGGTTGAATGTGACAGTGATTAATGTCTTTTTTTCTCTAAAGTTATCCTCGCCTAGGGGAAATTTAGCAGGGAGGTTAGGCAACTAGGGAGCTACTTGTTGCAATGAATCGTGGTTATGACTAAATTACGATAGAGGCACAGCCCCACCCTCATTCCACGTCTGGAGATTTATGTTGAGGTCTAATATTAAAGAATTAATATAATTAACTTGAGATTTAGATGGTTCTGTATTCCGTTTATTAATGTCTGTATATTGTTCATCAGCATTTACCCCACAGGGTAAGGAGCTTCTTTCATCTCAGGCTGAATTGAATACGTCTAACAGCGATTGATATTTAATTTAAACGTAAAGAAGCCTCCTTCTTATTGGAATATAAACAGGTATCAAAATTTCTTTTAAAATTTCTTGGAAAATTATTTTCATAGGGACCCTCTGCGTGCAAAAATCAGGTTAATCATGGTACGTAAAATCATCTACTGCATATATATGTGTGTGTGTGTGTTTGGATGAATGCGTATATATTTACGTATAATGCATATGTCTGTACACACACACACACCCACATATATATATGTATGTGTGTGTGTATATATACATACATACATACATACATACATACATACATACATACATAGAAACGAACTGATATAAATCAGAATTGTCAGAGAGTGATGAGTTACCGCTGAATCCTTCCGAGTCCTTGAATTGGAAGGTAGTATCCTATGAGTAAATCTGCATTGCGTAGGAAAAGGGAGGAATGAAACCAGTGCGTGGGAGGATAGCATAGGGTTGAAAAGGGGCGGAGAAACCTGGGCGTGGTGCGAAACGCCCATTCTAGGCCGTAAATTTGTTGGCTGGACACGGGCGACTCTGCCAGTGGACAGCTATGGAGGCCTTCGCTCCAGCAGCGTCTAGCGTGAACGCTTGATCACGTACCGGCCTTCAGGAGCCAATGGGATCGTCCCCTTCTCGTGACGTCACGAATATTTGGAAGTATCTTTAGACTAGGGAGGTTTTAAGTGATTTTCATAAAATTTCAACGTTCGGACCCTGTAATCTTCCGTTCTCTAGCCTTGGCCTTGCAGTTGAGACGTGGCATTTTTTCTGTCTTCGTAAAGATTTCCACCTGACCTAATGAATCCTCTTAAGATTGAATAAATTAAAG
The DNA here is from genome assembly GCA_039081455.1 of Macrobrachium rosenbergii. NCBI lineage: Eukaryota > Metazoa > Arthropoda > Malacostraca > Decapoda > Palaemonidae > Macrobrachium > Macrobrachium rosenbergii. The sequence goes on along the minus strand of JANJGK010000012.1, from coordinate 43,507,039 downwards.
AAAAGGATTCACCAGGTCAGCCAACGCACGCGTTTAAGCGAGGCTAGGAATGACCTCAGTATTAACACTACTTTATACAGTATACTTGTTCTTCTGAGCTTTTACTTCATAGGAAGTCGTTCCCTTCCTTTAAGTGCAATTGGTCGCAGGTGGACTGTTCATCTTATATGCAGGAATTAATTGATTTTTTGTTTTAGTTATTCGTCGCCGTCAGTTACCCTCTAGATTAAAGATTCAGAGCAGGACATTCCGAAAATGCACCTTCTGTTATAGTATATTTCATTTACTCTGGAAAACCTTACTTTTATCTCATTTTATCGATACTATGAGAGAAGGATTTATACCAACTACTGGAGAAACGATATCACTAGTAAAGACATCTAGATTAGGTTAGGTTAGATTAAGCTAGAGGTCTTTGCTGCGGGCAAATTGGTAATTAAAACATGAAATTTCTTCTTATTATTTTTTACTTATTAAACATACAACAAAGTTTATTTACAAAAAGTAAAGAAATACCACCCAAAATCCATCAAAATAGTATTTGCCTATTTGAGTAGAAAATCGCACTAGCACTTTTACACCAGCACAGCCTGTGGCCTTTTTATAGCTGCGATCTCGATCGCTGCGAAGGAAATAATAACAGATGGCTTATTGAAACTTTTGCTCAGTTTTATTTATAAAAGTATTCAGCCTGTAAGAAACATTCAGCCTGTTCCATTGAAAGTAATGCCATTAGAATAAGGGAAATATAAGAGAAGACAGTCATGTTTTGTAATAATCTGAGAACATTCCATGCCTGAGACGGAGTTCATAGTATGAGCAGCCTTCTTCAATGTTGGTAGTCTCTCTCCTCTTTATCATTATATATATATATATATATATATATATATATATATATATATATATATATATATATATATATACATATGTGTGTGTGTGTGCGTGTACGCATGCATGTATACACACACACGCATATATATATGTATGTATGTATGTATGTATGTATGTATGTATGTATGTATGTATGTATGTATGTATAGAATAAGGGCAATTGGAAGGGTGACTTAATGTCCTTATGTGGCCCAGACCCGAAGGAAGCAAGAAAAGGAGAAAGGAAGGAAGATGACGCTTAACCATGATAGAAGCTAAAAGGGTCAGTCATAAAGGAAAAAAGTAAAGTCAGGAGAAACAGAAGCAGGAGGGGAAGTCAAAAGCTTGACAGTAGAATAAATTGTCTTCCTAAAAGGACTGCCGATTCCCTCAGATTAAATGAGGGAAAAGTAGGTCACGATTTGTAAATGGCCCATTGATGCAAGAATGAACTCTTCGGAGATCTCGTTTCTGGCTGCGACTTTGACATGAAATGGAAGAATGCACCTGTTGGTTTGATCACTTTGTAATCCTTGTCTCCGCTGTCCTCCTGTATGCCACCTTTTCTTGCTTCCGAAACATGGTCCATAAGCGTAGAATATTCTCCTCCTCTTCCCTAATGAAGCTGGATCTCCTACCCCTTCCCTTTAATGAATTACATCCCCTCTACCCCTTTGCCTTAATAAGGCAGCGTCCCTTTACCCCTTCCCCTTAACGTTGCTGCCCCGGACCTTCAACTTTTGTCTGTAGCCGAAGTAGTGAGCCGCAGGAGGAAGCTTTGGCGTGGTGTATAGCCCACTATTATGCAGACAAAGCTGGTAACTGGCCACATTTAGCAGATGCAGGCGATAGGTTGGGCGCCGTTCATCACTCCCTTGGCACAGTACTTATCCCTCCGGTACCACTAGGATGCAAGAAAGCCTCTCCGTCAACGTCAGCACCTGGACAACCTGCATCGCTCAACACCCACTACCTTGTTTGTCTTTGCACACTCCGTCTCCCCCCCCCCACCCACCCCACCCCCTTCCCCCTTCCACTTCAACACATCATTCGCACGTCTCCTTCCCTTGGTCTCCCCTT
>JANJGK010000012.1:43482589-43500089 GCA_039081455.1 Macrobrachium rosenbergii | reverse complement strand
CTTGTCTAACTTAGCAATTCTATTTTTTCTTCATTTACTTGAACCATTATAGTTTAGTGTTTTTTTATACCACGGTGTCTGCTGTTGTGTGTATGTTTGTTTATTTTAATATCAGTGCTTTCCATCATGAATCTGTGTTTGCTTTCGCGTGAGCTTGTTTGTTTCTTTGACAATTATATCAGAGTTGAGATGCTGCATCTGAAGTTCAATATCCTCCGCAGTATTAGGTCTTGTGTACTTGGGTATTAAAGGCCTCACTTAATTACTGTGTAATGTCTAACAGCACACAGCAGACTTGAGCCAATTTGCATTTGCCTGTAATTTAATTTCTTGCTGGGCATTTAACCAATTCAGTCCTGGGACTAATTTGCGTTTCCGGCAATTATCATTTGAACTATTGCTAATTTATGTCATCATACTGTATTATTAGAATGTCTCTATATGTTTGAATGTACTTGTATGTTTCCACAGGGGAGGAGGGAAGAGTTGATAGGTACGCGTTCTCTGTCTCCCTCTTTTGTTGTGCAGTCATTGTGAGGCTAAGCGGTATTTTCTTGTCGATCGCAGGTTTCATTAGCTAAGATTCAAGTCGCGGGATCTTCAATTCGCCGAAGGCCGAAGGTACTTACTGATTCTTGTAATTCATCTGCGAGAGGTCGTTTGGTTGTTTTACATTTTGCCCATAATTTTATTAATCAGACAATGTTCATGTGGTCCACAAAGGGTCAAAGAATCATGTAACTTCACTGGTTTTTTTTTTCGTGTTTATTTCTAAATGACGTAAATTGCCCCAATAATAACAGCGCAATTCTTCTCTCTTGCCAAAGATGTTTGAGAATAGAAAACCGGCTCTATAGCTCCTCATTACATTTTCAAGTTTTTTGCTATTTTGCAGGATGCATGCTTTCAGTGTTTTCTTAACGCATGGCTCTAACAAAAGTTTTTAATGCCCAACGAAGATTACACGGCAGTGTCGGTTTCCGTAATTCATTTTAATTTGGTGATATTAGATTGATGATTTGTTAGGTATTTCTTTTTACATTACCTCCCCTGTGGTTTATTATGATGATATTTATCATTTAGACAACTCTGCTGTAAAGGGGACCATTCCTTATGCACATGTTGAAGAGTGGCCAGTCAAACGTTGGAACGGTCTGACCTCCTGTTGGTTGTTAAACCATTTACGGCAAACAATTAGACTCAGAATAAAGAAAGTAGGAGGGTCGGCTGTTAGGAATTAAACAATTGCACGTAGCAATCAAAGTTATGAGGAACAACCTCAATAAAGTATAGTCCAGAAGAAGGAGAAAGAGAGGAAACCTGAGGAGGAGACGTTCTTGTGCAGCCTCGGAACAAAGCCTCTAGGGAAGTCGTACCACAAAGACAAATGGAAGAAATGCCTATAGAACAAAGAGAAACGCTTGTTTATGACCGATGCAACAGGAGGGTAATGGCAGTCGTCGTTGGGGGTATGTGCCTAAATTCGACTTCAGATCCTGCGTACATTTTCTCTTCTTTCCCTCTCTCTCTTTTATCCTTTCAGTGGCCCTCCACTGTATAGAAGATGATATGTGCTTAGTTTTTTTTTTTTTTTTTTTTTTTTTTGGTTTAATTGAAATGGTCTTCATACCGTTCTGTTTTGTTCTGCACGTTGAACTATGGGAGCCTTCATTGGGATGTACAGGGCGTTTGGTTCCAGTGGTTACTCATGTGGTAAATATGCAATGGACAGCCTGATCTCTGATATCCTGAAATGGCATAATACCTAAACGACAGTGTTGTGTACGGTTCTCAGTTCTGAAACTTTCCATCATTGAAAACTATGAAGTTAATAACGAGAACTAATGGCGAGATAGGAGAAACGTGTTAATTATCTTGTGATCTTCAATACGAGTGAATAAAGTAGCCCATGCTTGTGCTCTTTTCAGTATTTTTATATCAGTTAATAATTATTTGGTAAACCGTATCATGTACCAGAAGCTTCTTGTATCTAGAGCATTGTGAACGGTGCTTGTGCATTATGGGTAACGTCTTAACTCCGTTCTTGATGTTTCACAGGTTCAGGAAAATTAAGTGAAGTAATGCTGGCAACTTCGCTTCAAGTACTTGCTTCGGACACCGAAGTCGAAATCTTGTTATTCATATTTTTTTTTTTTTTTTTTTTTTTTTTTCACAAATACCGTTGTGGGGAGCAGTCCACTTCCTTATTTAGTTTAGGTATGAAAGAAACAAGAAAAGAAAAAGAAATAAGATCGCAGGAGTCAGAGAAAAGAAAACCAGGAATCGCATTCCAAAGTCTAGCAGTGAGGGGGAAAAAAGCAGACACTGAACGGAAATAAATCATAGTTTTTGCCCTGTTAATTAAAATGCAATATAAAATGCAGATGTGAAATACAACGAGAAAAAATCGAATGGCGCAGCGCAGAGATGAAAATACTCAGGGATTGTTTTGTACAGATGCGGCTGAAAGAGATATTGAGATGGAGAAAGCAGAGCGGATTAAGAGCGTTTACATCACAATTGAGAACGTACAGATGCGCACGGACGTTCAGATAACAATGAAGAGTCTTCATGTAACAATGAAGACCGTTCAGATGATGAAGAAAATTCAAGATAACAAGAAAGAACAATCAGGTAGCAATAACTAACATCAAGTTACAATAAAGCACTTAAAGATTAAAGCACGTTCAAATGACAGTATTGATAACCTCGCGTCTTAACTAGATGCTAACTGAAATAGCTGATTTCGCTTCGAACGTCATGGAACAAATCAGGAGTTTAATTGAGTTAATCATATACACTTTCCGACCGGCAGATCTCTCGAATTTTTCAGGAATCGTCGCGACTCTGGTGATGTCAGTGAAGTGAGAAGCCAAATGTTTCCATGTTCTTATTAAAACTTGGAAATCCCAGAGGAGAAGAGAGTGTTTGCCTTTAATATATGTTGAAATCCAAAAAAATCTAGTGAGGAAGGGACTGTGTTAATGATAAGGGGAAGGATGAGAGTATGAAGGAAAAGGCAAAAAAAAAAAAAAAGTGACAAAAGATGTGCCAATGGAAATAGCAAGGGGTTTGAGATGACAAGGATGAGAATAAAGTAGAGAGTAAGTGTGATGTGGTAAGGGATAGCAATAGTGGCATTAGAGGAGATGAAAAGAGAGGAGAGCTGGTAGGTCCTACCTGGTAGGTAGACAGGTAGGGAGGTAAGGAGGGAGCATCAGGTGAAGGAGTAGTGGGCGGAATGGGTTGAACATTGGTAAGGTCAGGTGAGCGGAGCGTTGTGGGATGCGTTGAGATGTTAACGCGAGGGGGGCGTGGCCGGTACCCGTGTTCAGAGGGTCTAGGGCTCGTTCCCTTAATGAACTCAAGGGCTCCGACTCCGATAGTGTCAGCGGCGAACATTATTTATGAACGGAATACTTCGACATTTGTTTTGAGTGCGGGGCTGTGGGGCGGCTCGCTCTCTCCGCCCCTCCACCCCCACCACATCGGGGGTGGGTGGGTGGGTGGATTGGAGGGCTCAGATGGAGGAGGAGATGGGTGGGCGTAGGTGTGAGTGTGTGTGTATGTGTACGTACGTGTGTGTGAGAGAGGAACGAGAAAAGTATGAGAAAAAGGAGAGAGAGAGAGAGAGAGAGAGAGAGAGAGAGAGAGAGAGAGAGAGAGACGTAAGTGATGTGAAAGAACAGGTGAAGAAACGTGATCGAACGGAAGTACAAGTAAAAAAACCAATAAAAGTTATAAATGCGGTGCAAAGGAAGTAGTAATACGAAAATATGAGAAGTGCATCCAGCGAAAGAAAGACGTTGCTAAGAATGGGAAGAGGGGAGAATAGGAAACGTGAAGTAATGATTAATACGAAAATTAACTTCAATATCCGGTTAGAGCGAAATGGAAATATTTATTTACGAGGAAAGTCGCACAAAGGAAAGTAGGGGAAAAGAGTCAAAAAAGAACCATAGCAGGAAGGAACTGGATAATAAGCAAACGCCACGACAGAAAAAGATTATGATTGGAAGGAAAGAAAATTAGAATAAATTCACAGGATTGTAAAGGGACCGAGGAACCAAATACAAGAATATTTTGGGGTTTTAGATTTGATTCTCTTCTTTGTTAATAGACAGGGAAATTAATGATGTAATACATATCCCGTTCGGTAAGGGGTCGTTTTGTCCAAATCGGTCTAGATTCATTTCAGCGCGTTCTTCGCCCCACTTTTCCGTTTTATTACATTTTTTATGCTTGCGCAAGAGAGAGACTTATTCATCGGAGGAATATTCTCTTCACTGAAACTCGCACTCGCTTTCTGTGTAAAGTGCATTAGGATTTTCTATAAGACGTGGAAATTTCCTTCACATTAAGATCACACTTTGCTTTCGGTATAAATTCATTATATGTGGATCATAGTAGCAGTAGTTTTAAAGGCTTAATTGACTGACGTATTTGTAGTTTCTGTATACACTGGTAAGCTGTCTTAAACATAATATTGTATGTAATACACATAAGAAATTAGATGTTTGCTGACAAAAATTCTAATATATGTATAATTTTGGTCAGCAAACATCTACTTTTTTATGTGTGAAACATACAATATTATGTTTAGGTCAGCTTACCAGTGTATACAAGAGAGAGAGAGAGAAAGAGAGAGAGAGAGAGAGAGAGAGAGAGAGAGAGAGAGAGAGAGAGAGAGAGTAAAGATGGGACAAAAAGAAACGGGATACGAGGCAAGGAGGATGGAAGGTGGAACCAGTGCTTATCTTTTTTCGTTTATATCGTTTTAGTAGGTGTGGGCTGCCCCCGCTCTGAAGGAGGTGATGAGCTCCATTGTTTTAGCTTTTGCGAATCTGTTGAGCCGAGGAGAGGCTGCGATATGCTGCCTCGGTTTTATAGCTTCGTGTAGGAATCTCTCTCTTTTATTTCTCACTGTTCTCTCACCCCCTCCCTCTCATCCCTAAGCCCCCTCCCTTCCCGGGAAGGAGGGAAAAACGCCCATTCGTGATTGAGTACAGTGTGGCTTTGCCTGATGGTTTTTGAGGTTATTTTGAGTGGTTTTTTGTGATTTTCGCTTTTTTTGGTTGAGTATAACATAAAAAGATGTCTTTTTTATATTTTTTTCCACATAAATATTGGCTAGGCTAGTTTCCTTTTTTCATTTCTTTTGCGTGATCCACGCTTGTGTATCTCTAGTAAGTACTTGTCATTCATATTGATTATTTAAGTGCCTGATGATTCACCATTAGATTATAAATGTTTTAGGTATTCCTTATGCTAATATTTGTTCGCACTTAGTCGTTAACGATGTATTGAGGGAGTTGCTAAATTTTGGTATGTTTGTGTTTTCACTTACAAGGCTCATAATATCCTCTGCTTATGTATGTCTGTACATTTTTGTGAGCATATATACATATGTATATAAATATATATATATATATATATATATATATATATATATATATATATATATATATATATATAATATATATATATATATATATATATATATATATATATATATATATACCTGTATATATATATATATATATATATATATATATATATATATATACATATATATATATATATATATATATATATATATATATATATTAACTTACCACTTACACAATTGTTCTGTGCATTAATGCAATTACTAACAGGACCTCATTAAAGCTGGATGGTATGTAGCAGAGATATTTAATCAGGAAAAGTTACAAGCTCTCTAGGACTAACAGTCCTCATCGTCAAGTATCCGTAGAATGACCGGACACGTAGTCCAGCTGTATTTATATGTGTATGGAGGAGTGGATTAAAGCCCTTGTTTTTTCAATTCCGTGTCTTGACTTCTTTGGTCCTTTGATTATCCTCTTTTTTCTGAATAAATATCTCCGCCAGATACCATCCAATTTGAATAAGGTCCTGTTGGTAATTTTATATACTGTACATATACATATATATATATATATATATATATATATATATATATATATATATATATATATATATATTATATATATATATATATATATATATATATATATATATATATATATATTATATATATATATATATATATATATATATATATATATATATATATATATAGTCATGACGTGTGCGTGTATTTGTGCAGTTTTATGCTCGACATTGTTTATTTCTCTGCTATTTAACATTAATCAACTGACGATTTAATTTACGTATAAAGTCGTGTCTATGATAGCTGCTCCTTAGCCAACAAAATGGCTTGTTGCTATCTGAATTAATTTTTTTTAGTAAATTAAAAGGGCAAGCGCTTATGTAAATCTCACAGAAATATAGACCAGCTTGATTTTCATGTTTATTTGTTATCGCATAACAATAATTGAAATTTATAATAAGAGCTCTGATCATTGGAAAAATATGATCGTAGATGATGGAATTTGTATCTTTTTCTCTTCAGTGAATGTAACCGGTCTCTAAAGAACACCTGCCACGCTTAGCTACATTAGCTGCAAAGATTGGAGGTTTAGGCTATACTATTTACTTGGTACTCAACTGATGTTAGTACTCTCAAAATGCCTTTCGCCACCTGCATATAGAAACTTCAAATCGAGTAGGTGTCTCAATTCCCTGCACTGTTTGGTAGTGTAACATTGACGGTAACGTTGGTTGCTTGACATTCTTTGAATTGCTCATAAAAGTATAGCTGTAAAACTTTTTTTTTTTTTAGGTAGGATCAGGTTCAGCTGTATTCCCCTTTGTTTTCTTTCATCCCAGTGTTCTTGGAGAATTCCTAGAGGACTTTTATTTAAAATTAGTTTAGAGTTTTGTCAAGCAGTATGTTGCGCTCTTTATCCTGGTTCGGTGTCAGTGACAACTTGAGGTTCTACAGCCTTTGAATCACCCTGGGAATGTTAATTCTGTATTATGTAGCCTAACATAATCTAAATAACTGTTGTTGTTGGCCTTTATTTGTCCTGTAATCCATAATTATGGCTGTTGTATCTTCAGAAGTGATACCAAATTACTGTTTTTTGTTACATCACAGTCTCTCTCTCTCTCTCTCTCTCTCTCTCTCTCTCTCTCTCTCTCTCTCTCCGTCATTGATAGATAGACGCTGTATACAGATAGTTATACTCTTGTTTCTTAGGTTGCTTCGTTCGGATTAATGTAGCATGCAGTAACCCTCCCACCACAGTGCCGCTAGCGGACCAGATACACTATAAATATTAAGAAAAACGAGATGACAACAGGTTTTTCCGTATAATTAACTGATTTGAGAGACTTATGTTGCAACTGGTAGCGTACATGGACAAGGTGTTTCCATGGCTAGATGAATAGAACAGTAATGATAGGATTGTATGGCAACGGGGTATTTTAATGCCCACCGGAGAAACTAATGGGCGACAGCTTCTCATTTAACCTTTCTACTCTCCTACCGGCTGGCTGCTCTCTAAGCTTCCTCACTAACCTATATTGTATATGGGATTTCTGTGTTACTCAGTGTATGGGAAGGCCTTTGGTGAGACTCGCGGCAGACGGTTGCGTTTGAGGATGATATGCTTGGTCAACATCTACAGTTTCTCTATAAGCCATATACACATTTGCAGCTATATACATGCACAAAGACATATATATATATGTGTATATATATATATATATATATATATATATATATATATATATATATATATATATATATATATATATATATATATATATATATATATATATATATATATATATATATATATAATATATATATATATATGTGTGTGTGTGCGTGTGTACAGTATGTGTATGTACATGTGTGTGTGTGTGTGTGTTGACAACCTGATTCCAGTAGACTTGCTGAGAATCGAAGTTGAACACCTTCGTTTTGAGATTTATATATCTCATCTTCATGCTGCGTATTTGTGCATTTATTTTCAGGTCACCTGTTGTTCACTACGTGCGCCATTTACTACGAACTTTTTTCGTTATTTTCGGAGAAGTTATTATTTGTGATAATATGAAGACAGTGTCACTTTATATACTCAGAGGTTACCTTTTTAGAGAAATTACTGAAAAAGATTTTCCTCAGAGATTATTAATTATTAGTCCCATGGACAGAGATTTTGTTGCAGAGATGATACTATCACTGATAATCGTTGAGAAAAAATAATATTGGCGCTTTTTCTAATGCTTGTTTTGTTAATGGCTTATTATCGTTAATTCTGATTTACTGTTACAGTATTAGTATTAAACATTTTCAGAACAGTTATTTTTAATTTTTATTAATTCAGAACTTACTGTTTATCAGTAACCGAGAAGTTATTGAATATTATCAAGTGACTGTTTGTAGTCGTCATTTACGGAGAAGTTACCGACAGTGGTTATTTCAGAGCCATTTTTCATAACGATTATTTCAAACCCCGCTGGTTTTGAAGAGATTATTGCTAATGATTATTTCCAGGGAAAAATTATTTTTACCGATTATTTTCGGAAATTATTGGTGGCGATTATTCCAGTAGAAATTACCGCTAGTGATTAATTCTGGAGAAGTTATCGCCAGTGGTATTTTTCCAAGGGAGTTATTGACGATTATTCCCAGTGAAGGAGAAGCCGCGATGGCGAATTTAATGGGTCATTTGCAAAGAACCAGGAGAGCGCCCAAAGAGAGGCCCCACTTTGAGTCCCTTGGAAGCCTTTCATAAAGAGGACACTGTGGCTATTGGCCGACTATTTAGGCTGAAAAGGAAGCCCTTCGTCTTCCACCTCGCCTCTAGTTTAATAGCCACCTTGATTTGTAGGAGTTAATGGCTACTTTTGTTTGCTCTCATTTTTTTAATAACAGGGTTCCTTTTTATTTTTGAATCGAAATTGATGGAGGTATTAAAAGAGGTTAGGTTTATCAAGCTACAGAATTCTTAAGTATTTGGGCGCGTGTGTGTGTGTGTTTATGCTTGATGTTAGTGCCGTATATTTTTACGATAAAATAAGCCAGTGCATTATTTTCATCGTAGTACCTTTGTCAAGAATTCTGAGCGCGCGTCAAAGTAAAATAAACTTGATATTTAAACAGAGGTAATTGAAATAGTTATTAGATCTAAAAATATTACTGATTTATGCACAAACATAAATACTCACATACTTATCTCTCTTGGCAATGAGATGTTTGTTAGTCTTTCACAAAATGCATTTTCCGTAGCACAACAACAATAAGAATTTTCTGTGAAACATGAAAGAATTTTACGCTTTAGAAACATCCTACGCCCTTCTTGCGTTCAGCCTGCCTCCAAATAGAAGCTTATCCATCGGCAGCCGATGGATCACATGTTGAAGTTCTTGTCTGAAAAGCTGATGACTTTTCAGGAAATTAGATTAAATGGAAACCTTTGATTTTGCTCAAGTACCCAGAATGACAAGACCACTAGCGCTCGGCTCTACGTAAGTCAAAGTGGTTGGCTTCGAGGGAGCTCTTATTAGTGAAGATTTCTTCTTCTTCTTCTTCTTCTTCTTCTTTTATTATTATTATTATTATTATTATTATTATTATTATTATTATTATTGTTATTAATTTTGGGGAGAAATTTCAGTTTTCGTACCGTGGATTCATATATAAGTATATTAGATTGATTGACAACGAAATTGAACATGCACATATATACGTATAGACATAATCTATGTACATATATATATATATATATATATATATATATATATATATATATATATATATATATATATATATATATATATATATATATATATATATATACACACACATATACATCTCTCTATCTATCTATCTATTTATCTATCTATCTATCTATATGTATATATATATATATATATATATATATATATATATATATATATATATATATATATATATATATATATATATATATATACATATGTGTGTTGTGTATGTGTGTATTTATTTCGAATGTGTAAGCGTATGAGATGCGTAGTTTTAGATAGTAAGAAGCATCCGCATACGTGGTAAAAACAAGGGCCCAGGTTGTGAGCCTTATACCCTAATCCCCTTATTACCTTCACACCAGAAGAGTAGCCTCCCAGGCCTTGACCTTAGCTTTTATTCATCTTGGGCGAAACTGGAACCGCATCCAGATTCCAGCGCTGGGCGCTCTTTGCTTGGTCACTGACAAGGGCGAACGACCGACATACCAAAAGCCAGTTAACTACTCCAGTGCCTAATACACTACTTATCAGCGGAGAGACAGAAAAGCTGGTTATTAAACGAAAGGCAAAATCATTTTGTGCATTTTGGCAGTTACAGGAAAACCGACGGGCAGATATCGGGAGTCTAGTAGGCAACGATTGAAAACCCACGTAATCATATGTTTTCGTAGTGGACCGGTGTTCAGTATTGGTTGCTCAGAGGCAATTTAGTGACACAGAAGATGTGAATTTATTTTGGAGTTGAAGTTATCAGTAGAAAAACGCTCGACGATACAAGTGCTGATAATAATTATTGATTTCGCGGCCTCCACGTAGAAACGAAGGTGTTGTAAAAAGGGTTGGTGTGCGACATCGGTAGTGCTGACTTGTATATCACTTCTTAATGTAATACCTTTCCTTCAGTTACTTTTGAACAGAGTCTCTCTCTCTCTCTCTCTCTCTCTCTCTCTCTCTCTCTCTCTCTCTCTCTCTCTCTCTCTCTCTCACTCTTGGTGCAATGTTATCACTCACTTGCTGGCAACTGAGGAACCTGCATCCCATTCCCTAGACCCGGGTGACGAAAAGGACGGTATGGGCGCACATCCTTTAAAATCTTTATGCCTCAGTTGATTTGAACAGTACCTGGTTGTTGTTAGACTGCTGGGGGCTGCAACACGTTGAGAAGAGAGAGCTGGAAAGAACAGACACGACAAAAATAAGAGACACCTTTGTTTCTATGTGGAGTCCTCAAAATCAATATGTATTATCAGTGCCTATATATAGACTATCATATAATCATAAGGAAAGAGACATTGACAAAGTAATCCTCCGCCCAGCGGGGGTGAAACCATTCGTGAAACAATCCTCCAAGAGGACATTGTCAAATTAGGAGCAGATTTGTATACTTAAGAAAATGCGTCGAATAATAAGATGATATCCAGGACCTACATTTTATGATTCGTAACAGCCAGCATTTTCTTGCGAGACTTTTGATATGATTTATGCCTATGTAGGCCATAGAAGCGATTTATCTCAAAATATACTTGTATGTTTTCGTCTGCCATCACTTAATTAATTAAATGGAGCGAAGTAAAACGTTAGAAAAATCAACTCATAGTTTTAAGGACGTCTCTGTTTGGCATTGTCGGCCACTTATTGTTTGCATTCAAGTTAAACGTAAAATGCACCGATAAAATTATATGCCAAATTACATTCATAAACAACAGCTTTTGTTTTATTGTTCACTGAATAATGGAATCGCGAGAGAAAAGTTCCATGGCGTTTTAATTAGCAGGTGCGAAGTGAGCAATGCTACCTTTCTCTCTCTCTCTCTCTCTCTCTCTCTCTCTCTCTCTCTCTCTCTCTCTCTCTCTCTCTCTCTCTCTCTCTCTCTCGATTCTTTGAGTAGCGTTGAATATTCTTTTATTTCAGGAATATATCGTATGTCTATGCTCACACACACTTCACTTACTGAATGATATTAGCGTTTGTTCTGCAACAGCATTTATTGCTCATATTTAATGTTAGTTCAAATGTAATACGGCACTATGTTTATATAAGGGTTGTATCCAAATTCAGGAGCACTTAATTTTAATTAGTTTCCAGATTTATGTTCTGTTTCCTGTTTCAATAGCACTGCTAAGTTTGAATATCTTTCTGCATTTACATGGTTGATCATGTTTTAAGAACTATAATTCGTTCTAAATTTTAACTTATAACCTATTTTAAGGATGAGTTACCTTATTGCGTTCTATATTTAAGGGAAATCCAATTAATGTTCAAGTTTAAATTTAGGTGGGAGATTAATCCTGCGTATATAAAAGCCTCCTCTTCAGATCTGTGGTGTTGTATCCAGGTATTTCACGTATATATGATATAAATTTAGGTGAAAAATACAAGATTTTATACTCAAGTTATGATTGTGGGTTTTAGTTTTCTGTAAAAGAAAACTGTTGGGATGGCTATTTGTCTGTCCGTCCACGCTTTTTCTGTCCTCCCTCAGATCTTAAAAACTACTGAGGCTAGAGGGCTGCAAATTGGTATATTGATCATCCACCCTCCAATCATCAAACATATCATATCAAATTGCAGCCGTCTAGCCTCAGGAGTTTTTATTTTATTCAAGGTTAAAGTTAGCCATTATCATGCGTCCGGTGGCTGAAAGTTTCATGAGCCGCGGCTGAGAGTTTCATGGGCGTGGCTGAGGGTTTCATACAGCATTATACACTGTACAGAAAACTCGATTTCGCCGAAGAAACTTCGGCGCATTTTTTACTTGTTAAATATGTTTCAATGTCTGATTTCGTATTCAGGCACTGTATAATATGTATGATTTTATGTCGTGATATTAGACATTTCAATTTTAATCATTTCATTTATATACGGTTTTGTAATCGTTAGAGATATATGATTGTTTATCAGGGCATTAAGTAAATGACTTTTTAGTTATGGTTAGTATTTATTTTTTTCATGTCAAGGATTTAGATGTATAAATGTATGTCAAGATGTGATTTTATACTAAGTTTGTACCTGTGTTATTTATTTCAAGTAGCTAGGTGCTCTGTCATATAGCTTTCGCCAGTTTGCAAACTAACTGACTTTTACATTCATTAGTACATTAAAGAGAAACGAAGGCGGTTAACCAGTTATCATTTCTGTAAGAATCCGAAATGGCTGACTGTATATACATGTTATGTATTCTTGTATGAAAAGCAAGTCCATTTGTACGTTCTTACATTATATATATATATATATATATATATATATATATATATATATATATATATATATGTATATATATATTACATACATACATACATACATACATACATACATACATACATACATACATACATACATACATACATACATAGAGATTCCAAAATCCTCCAGGAATTAGGGAATCGAATCCTATTACTTACAAAGTGACGGGCAACTGACGAACGTCAAAAAGTTATACAAACAGCTTGGTCAAGCATGCTAAAAGTTCATAGCCAAAAGTCCACTTGCATAGTGAGTGGCCATAAAACCAAACAGCTAAAAAAGTGCCAAATAATTTTAAAATTTAGAAAAATACTTAACGTAATCAATTATCCAGTTTGTACAGACCAGCTTTAACATTAAAAATCGAGGTCGTGTAAAGTCTTCTTTCACGTACTCTATTAGTTTACTTTAGACGATGTATGTAAAAAACGATTTTTATTTAGGATGTTTTAAATTAGCATAACTATTGTGTAAAAAAAATGGCGAGTGACGTACTTGCCACGCGGATCCAGTACTCATTTGATTGACCAGTACAATTTATGTTGCAGTCTTATGGAATTTTGTAAATATTACAGTTTACATTCTCATGTTAAAATTAAATCCATGAGGAATTTTCGACAAAAGCAAAAATTTTTAGAAATATTTAAGTAATAAATTAATTAGTACACTGTCTCGTGAGAGAGATACTTATCTGCATTAACACATAACTGTAGAGAAGAGAGGAGAGAATGTGATTATGGAATGCAACTCGTGTAGTGAAATGTGGATTTAGTGTGCGTAGACTTCTTGTATTTTAACGTGCCATGGAAAAATAAGGAGAGGCATCAGACAGTTTCCACCATCTACTAAGACGTTTACACTATATAGCTTACTGCAAGAATATAGTTTTGATAAAACGAAATCTGGAAATGTTGAAATGAACTGCTTCGAACCTGCCCGCAGAGAAAGGCTGAAACTCAGAGAGGGGAGCCTCATTCGCTTCATTTCCCCTGGAAAAGGTAATACATATTTCATAAAACTATTCCACAGCGAAGAGGATGCTTATCCCTTTCTTATATCTTTCTTGGCGGAGGGGAAAGGGGTAAAGATTTTGACCGGAGGTGGAGAATATGCAAATTCGGTGCAGCCCGGCGACCCCATAGAACCGACGGTCTGGAGGAAGAGGAAGGAGAGGCAAGGAAGGATGTGTATATATTCGCTCTGAGAAAAGAAAAAAAAGAGTATACATATTTGTGACATCCTAGTAGAGCCTCCATCACCGTGAATGAGTGATAAAATCGGGAGTATTTTTGAATTCTATCGATGGAGAATTGAATTTGGTTTCATATTTATCGCCCTTCGCAAGGGCCTCTTTCGGGGTTTGATATTGGGTTAGGAAGGGTGTCGTTGGTTAATATGGGCTCTGCGGACGCGGATGAAAATGAGAGAGAGAAAATAGAAAACGGCGATCGGAATATGCATGGGTCAGAGTCTCATATAAAACGAGAAAAAGGGGTCTTGGTCAGCAACCTTTGGGGTCGTACAATGGACGGAAGTCCTTCCATCTCCCTCTTTCGTCAGCTTACTGCAGACGAAGGAAGAAGCGAACGCTGAAGGAAGGGCAAATGGAAGGGAAGTCAGAGGGTATCTAAAGTGAATGAGATGGGAACGCCGGAATAGGAAAAGTCATTTCTTGGTGAAAGCTGGGTGCGAAAGATGATATCCAGGAATCGGCCAGAGATGGCTCTGAATTTTGACCTGTACGTGTGATTACGTGTTTGACTGTAAGCATGCAACTTTATTAACAATGACGTGTCCCAATATCGAGAGGATATTTATATGAACACACGCGCACACATTATATATATATATATATATATATATATATATATATATATATATATATATATATATATATATATATATATATATATATATATATATATATATATATATATGTATATATATATATATATATATATATATATATATATATATATATATATATATATATATATATATAAAAGTATACCTTAGATTAACCAGACCACTGAGCTGATTAACAGCTCTCCTAGGGCTGGCCCGAAGGATTAGACTTATTTTACGTGGCTAAGAACCAATTGGTTACCTAGCAACGGGACCTACAGCTTATTGTGGAATCCGAACCACATTATACCGAGAAAAGAATTTCTATCACCAGAAATAAATTCCTCTAATTCTTCATTGGCCGGCCAGAGCCTAGAGCTATACCGACTCGTCCAACGAGGAACTTATATTTCCTAAACCGTTTCAAAATTCTCTGACCCATCCATGCGCCTACACTAACCTTTTTCATCTCTTTTTACATATCTCTACATTTCTGACCCTTTCAGTTCTTCCCATGACAAATACTATGCAAGCAATTCATCTCAAAAGTTTCAATCTATTACCTCCCATTTCGCTGCTGCGGCAATACTTCATTTCCATGAAGGATAGGTGCTTCAACAATCCTGTCATACGTATATATCGCTGCTTCCAGGAGCAGTCCAAGTCTCTAACCAGTCTTTTACACACACACCCTACTAATCCCTTGCTTCACCTTATCGTGTTACGCACTTCTATCATTCTGCAATCACCTGTTACTATATTGCCAAATGTCCGTATGAATCAGTTGCTTTTATTTTTACACCTTCCATCCTTCCAGTAATTGTTGCATCTTCCTAGTTTCCTTTTACTCTTACTCCTGCTCACTTCAACTCTTACTTCCTCCAGATACTATTAAACGTTTTTTTTCTACGTTTCTCTGTGTCCCTTCACCATTTCCAGTCAGCCATATCATACTGTGTGTATGATCCATTTTAAATCAATAAATGAAATTTTGTCGGAATCGTTTACATTTTCAGTCGTTCCAATTTTGTTGTTCATGAGGAACTGTGGTTTGATGGATAAAATATAAAAATAAGTAAATAATAAAAGCACGAAAACATAGCATTTGTCGAAATTAAATTTATTTTTTTAAAAATATTACTTAACTCATTATGAATTTTAATATACCTTTTTAGTGTGGAAGCATGAGTAAATGTATTTATTGCGTATGTGTTACAGTATGAGAACGTGAGCCTGTGTGGTATTTTATCCTAATCCTTCTCATCCAAGCATAACTTACAAACATTGGACAGTCACTCAGTCACACAATCGCATCTTGCATGAAATTCCGTCAACTCTTAGTGTATAGGTCCTCTTAATTGCCCTCCTTACGTCCTTGGTAGTTTTTTCTACACCATTCTCAAATTCCTTTTCCACTCATGCGTCATTCTGTTCTGCCTCTCTTCTATCCTTCACATCTTCAAAATTTCTTATTCCATCGGCCCAGGAGTGCATTCACTCTAGACATCGTCTCTGTTCGCATCTTTTATTGTTAGATCCATTTGCTCCATCAACCTTTTTCTCTGCATTTGCTTCCCTAAAGTACAACTTATTCACCCTAAATGTGTTGCTCACATTCAAACCTCTACTGTATTATCTGGAAGGACTGTAAAATCTAGCCTGAGGGTAAGCTTCGTGAATACTAGTTAATTTTTTTTTATACTTAATATGACAAAAGATATGTTTTCATATTGTCAAAAGGTAGCCTACATGTTTCTCAAGTCTTCTTGATTTTATTTTTTAGTTGTGTTTGAAAACCAGTGAAAGATTAGAACTCATTGTAACCCTGAAGAACTTTTTAATTGAAGAGCATACAAAAATCACATTCCCGCTATTACTGTATTTTAGATCGTTCCTTAATGTTAACATTAGCCAACTTATAAGTTTATATATATATATATATATATATATATATATATATATATATATATATATATATATATATACACTGTATATGTGTGCGTATGTATGTATGACTGAAATATTCTCTGTTAAATCAGAATTCCATCTAATAAAAGGAGCCCAATGAAAACGCCTAAATGTAGAAAGTTAATGCTATATTTCAGAGAACAACTGTCTCCCTCTTCAGGCAGTTAATGAAGAGGGAGATAGTTGTTCTTTGAAATATAGCATTAACTTTTTGCATTTTTCGCATTTTTATGGGCTCCTTCTATATATATATATATATATATATATATATATATATATATATATATATATATATATATATATATATATATATATATATATATATATATATACTGTATATGTGTGTGTGTATGTATGTATGGCTGAAATATTCTCTGTTAAATCAGAATTCCATCTAATAAGAGGAGCCCAATGAAAACGCCTAAATGTAGAAAGTTAATGCTATATTTCAGAGAACAACTGTCTCCCTCTTCAAGCAGTTAATGAAGAGGGAGATAGTTGTTCTTTGAAGTATAGCATTAACTTTTTACATTTTTTGCATTTTTATGGGCTCCTTCTATATATATATATATATATATATATATATATATATATATATATATATATATATATATATATATATATATATATATATATATATATATATATATATATACACTGTATATGTGTGTGTGTATATATGTATGGCTGAAATATTCTCTGTTAAATCAGAATTCCATCTAATAAGAGGAGCCCAATGAAAAAGCCTAAATGTAGAAAGTTAATGCTATATTTCAGAGAA
>JANJGK010000012.1:43457589-43480089 GCA_039081455.1 Macrobrachium rosenbergii | reverse complement strand
GAATTTACTCGAGAATTAAATGGGATTTTAGTCGAGAGCTAAGTGATATATACTTTATGTTTGTTACTATTTTGCGTTCCGTCTTGTCCCCAGACGAACAGCCTGAGTGACATTAAGAGACGATTCAAGTTTTCGTGCATTTTTAAATTGAAAAATAGCATCTAAAATAGGGAACGAAACTAGGATTCCTACACAGTAGGCACGTAGCCACATCCCTTGACAGGTAAACGCAGTTCTCTCTCAGATTATGAAAAGCTTCTCAAAAAAATGGCAAAAGTAATCTCTCTCTCTCTCCCTCTATAGAAATACAAAGTGGAATGGTAGTTGTTTTAAAAGTATATAGCATTACTGATACGTCAGTATTTGTAGAAATAGATATTTTCAAACGACGCGATACACTTCTCATTGTGTTTTGCTAATAGAGTGTTTGCGTACAGCCTGTGGTGATTTACTTTTCACTGTAACATTACAGGACTTTATTTCGTATCTGTGCACATCTGTTGGGTTGTGGCTGGACGGAGTGGGAAACTCATAGCTGGTCACAGACTTAGGCTTATGATCGAGCAAAGATCCGCAAAGTCTGTTTGTTCTGTTGATATTCCGGTCGCTTCTTTACATATAAAAGAGAGATCAAGTTTCAACGAACTATTTCAGCAGTTATCTAAAAACATTAAAGATGCGTACTGAATAACTGGTGGCATTTGTTATAAGATTTCCTAGAGGATTTATAAACTAATTTAGATCATCACATATATACAGTTTTGGTGGAATTTACTCGAGAACTAAATGGGATTCTACTCGAGAGTTAAATGATATATACTGTATGTTTGTTGCAATTTTGCGTTCCGTCTTGTCCCCAAATGGACAGCCT
Organism: Macrobrachium rosenbergii; assembly: GCA_039081455.1. NCBI lineage: Eukaryota > Metazoa > Arthropoda > Malacostraca > Decapoda > Palaemonidae > Macrobrachium > Macrobrachium rosenbergii. Next base: position 43,479,218 of record JANJGK010000012.1, on the reverse strand, counting down.
AATCGACAGTGAGAGACGACTCAAGTTTTCGTGTATCTTTGAATTGAAAAATAGCCTCCAAAACAGAGAATGAAACTAGGATTCCTACACAGTACGCACGTAGCCAATATCTCAGAAAGATGAAGTATCCAAACCTTTTAAACCAAAGTGAAAAACAGAAAAGCTTTAAAATAAAGTAATTTTCCTTTCGGCCTGCGAATGGTCGTCGTGCCAGACGGAACGATGCTAAGACGCACAACTAGCTGTGCATTATAAAAATCTTATATTATTAATTCGTGGGTCATGAGATGCGATCATCTGGCGTTGGTGCGCCGGGGTGGGACTTGGGAGATGTATTTACCACGCTGTATTTACTGGACGTTCATCGGTGCCCATTTCCATATCAATAGACACTCCCCCTCCCTTCCCCCCAACCTATTCCTGTCTCCCCTCAGCCCCCATTCGCTCCCCATTACCATCCCCCTTACTTCATTCCCCGGGGACGTACGGAGGACGAAGACGTGGAGAGAAGGAAGAGCGCGATGAAGAGGAGAAATGAAGAAGAGGCGTCGTTAAGCGCAGGAAGAGCGAACAGAACTGGTGATAGCACTGCCGGTCATCTCATGAGCCGAAGAGCTAACATTAAATACATTGTATATAATCACAAGATTTGTCTTGTAAGAGTAACGTTGCTTCAAGGGAGACTATTAGGACACGTTGGTTGTGTCACATGAAAAACATAAAATATTTTAATCAGAAAAAAATTCAATTTTAAAGTAAAAAAGATAGATTAGATAAGCTGAGAACTAAGGATTTAGTTGCTTAAAAAGACATGATATATGTTGCCAGCGGGGTTATGTAACACGGGATGACGGACAGACAAACTTTCGAAATGACAATGAAAGCAAGAAACGGCGAGGAGGATGAAATCTTGAAAATACAAGTAATCCTCGCTAAGAGCATTCATGCAACATAAATTTGGCTTTGCAGAAAGGAAAATGTTTATCAAGGGACGTGGCCCCGTGCACACTGGTAGATCCGACACTGAAAGGGAGATAATGAGATTTGGAAAACAAAAGGAGGTCGAGAAGTACAAGATCTTACGAAGAAACAGTCAGAGCCATTTAATCTTTGACGTACAAGAAACTGAAATGTTGAAGAAGTTCATTGTTAAAATACATATATAGAAAAGTGGAGCTGAACAGTTATGGTTCCACTGTATTAAAGTTCATCCCAATATCCTGTATGCCTGTTTAGCGTTTCAGATCGAGATTACGTTTAATTATTCAGTATTATGCGATTGTCCCGTTGCGTGTTTGTGTATATAACTTATACGCGTATGTGACATATAACCTAACAAAATCCTCACCACTCGTACAGGTTATCAAACAGAATGAATCTGAACATAATAAGCCAGTCGTGAATATTGCTTCTTGAATGAAACACTACTTATAAACTCTTTTGACCCATTTGATAATATTCTTTTGGTATGTTTCTTAACTGGTTTGTTTTCCTTTCAGTCGTCCATTATTGTACATCGGCTTGGTTGCGAGGTAAGCGACGTTTTTCTAGGAACCTTGTTTCGTTTTAAATTTTCGCTCATTTTCCCTTCGTTGTGCTTGCGCATTTTGATACGAAGGAATTGCCTTCACCATCGTGAAGGTGTCCTCACACGTGCAGGTTTTCTGTAGCTTTTCCCATCGTATCGACACTCTACCCTAAAGCAAATAACAGTGGCAACAAAAGTGGAGACGCTCTCGTTTGCCTTTTCGGCCAGTGATCGGCACCTTTGCTTGCGTAGGGAGAATAGCTCATCCAATATGTTCTTTTCCCAAGGATAATAAAACTTGAGTCAGCGAAACAGAAGCATTATTAACCAGTTTAAGGGCTAGTTGACGTATACTACAAAACATATTCTAAGAACGAATTACTCCTTTAAACACTTTTCTTGTAAAGCAATATTTATAAATTTTAATAGTCTAGGCATGACTTTTTTTTTAGCCAAGTCGACAGAAAGTTAGCGATTGCATTATACAAGGTCTAAAGTATAACTTTCTGATAGATAAACTTGCTTATGAAGTGGATAGTATTAAGCATATCACTCAGCTGAATGTATACTGACTGCATCCTGAAGTAAGAAAAATCCTCAGTTACGTTAATAAGAGATTGGGCTTGTGTGACATAATACACCTTTTGGTGCCCTCTCTGGACGTATGTCAGGGGTTGCCCCCCTCCCCACCCCCGCTTTCTTATATGTCATTGCACTAATTCTTATTATTACTGAGTGAATATCTCGAAAAGTTTTCGAATGCAGAAAATAAATGAGACGCTGATTTGAACGTCGTATGAGTGGAAGGGATGATGGAAATTTGAGAATGTAATGAAAGTGGCTGTTGAGGATATGAGGAGGCTAGTCGAAAATACGAAGAATGGAAATGCGCCAGTTCATAAAATTAAAAATCCACTGCCGCAGGAATGTCCTAAGAATCAGGATGCATAAAGTTAGTCTGTATGTGAAACAGGTTCCAAAGACAGCCGAAGGACCAAATACGGAAAAGCAATGTGGGGTCAGACAACGAAGGTGTGCGAATCAAGTATATGTTAATGTGGTTGGTGCACGGTTGTGGACGAAGCTTGGGAATATATAAAAAAAAGATATACTTCATTACCAAGCATACTGTAGACCTTACTCAAATTTATTTGAGTTACCCTGACGTCATTATATGTTTGGGAAGAGTAATTTTGCCTCTTGTTGTTTTCGGTTTTCAGCCTTGTTGGTTGTCCTTATATTGCCATTTATAGCACTTCGTCGGCTGTGCCTTCAACATTACTCCTTGGCGGATCTTTGATTTTCCATTGACGCAAGGGATGATTTTTGAAGCCTAATGTCCCTGGATCCTGCGCCCTGCTCTCGACGATGCCTCTCCCGCAGGGGGTAGTGCTGTCAGTGCACTCCTGGCATTACTTAAGATTCTTTGCAGCGTCCATCGGCCCCTAGGTGCCACCCCTTTCATTCCTTGTACTGTACCTACGTTCTTATTCTCTTTCTTCCTTCTTACTGTCCACCCTCTCCCAACAATATTTTCATAGTGCAACTGCGAGGTTTTCCTCCTGTTACACTTTTAAGAGCTTTTCACTCCCAATTTCCCTTTCAGCACTGAATTATATCATAAGTCCCAGCCCCTGGCCTTTGGCTTAAATTTTATATTCCATTTCAGGACGATGCCTCCGCCAGTGAGAAACCCGAGATCGATCCCTGAGGGAAGGGTGAAAGAACTTGTGGTCCATTTCCTGATAAATTCTTGGTGCTTCTATTAACCGGAGCGGTGAATTAGGTGCCTGGTAATTAGCTGCATGCATCTCATATGTTGTATCCAATATTGAATCTTATTTGCATTTAGTTAAACTCGTTTACATATGTAAATAAAGTAACAAGGAACATGTGGGACCTGAAAAATGAGAATATGAAGCTAGCAATTGCGTTTGTTCAATTAATAATGGTCGTGTTCACGATGGCATTATTTAGAAAACGACTGATATAGCCACGTTAGGTTTCTAATCCAGTAAAATAAAATGCTCATTTACGTAACTCAAGCTTATATTGATTTCACTGCAACGTAAATTTGTAGCGCTTGAGCTAAGGTAACCATGACCTGGGGTTTTTCGTCACTTCATCCTTGGATGGATTAGTAGTCAGGTTTATATATATATATATATATATATATATATATATATATATATATATATATATATATATATATATATACACGCACACACACACACACACACACACACACACATATATATATATATATATATATATATATATATATATATATATATATATATATATATATATGAAATATCTGTTTGTCTGTCTGTGTGGTGCCTGTGTGCATGTGTGTTAGTACGTTTTGGTGTTGTTACCAAAGATATTAGGTGTTCAAAAAACCTTCTTATAATTTTGATGTACAGATTTTTTTACTCAGTGAGAAAAATTTGTTATTCCTGAATGTCATTCAGTGGGATTAACTGTAATTTCATGTCCCTTCAGAAAGAAGTTTTCCAGGTGATATACATTTTAATTTAAATCGCCTTATTTATATTTTTACGTCTTAATGAGGAGCACCAATAAAGAGGTACTCTGAGCCGTCATGCCAGAGCACGTGCGCGCACGTGATCCTTATGTCTGAATTCAGTGAACCGTTTACCCTAATGCCTTTTATGAAGAGCTTCCGGATACCAAATCTTGAAATTCTGTAGAAGTGATAATTGAGAAAGAGTTCAAGAGAGTGTGAACTGGTATATCGTTTGTGTACTGAATATTTCCGATCAAGAATTCGGTAATCGTCCTCAGTTGAAGTGTTGACTGCCTCGTACAGCTAGAAGCTTAGAACTAGTTATTTTTCGTGAAGTTTACTGCAATTTCTTTGTAAAGAAAAACGTTGATAACACCTCTTGCCATCACACTTTATATCCTGCTTGCATTGTGCCTAAACCCGTAATTCTATTTTGGCCGAGAAGACAGTAATTAATAACAGACCAGGGTATAGGTGTGGAATTGACACCCACCCCTCACCCACCCCCAGCCCTGTGCCTACCAACGGGTCAAATTAATTATTGATTGGCGTGAGTGACGCAACACCTGTTTCACATGCTTACTTCGGCGAATTTGAGAATCTCTCTCTCTCTCTCTCTCTCTCTCTCTCTCTCTCTCTCTCTCTCTCTCTCTCTCTCCAAAACCAAACCAACTTTATGTAGGCCTATTTCTGTATTTTCTAGTGTAATAACTTAATATAATGAATATTTAAAAACAAAATACTAAGGAAGACAGGTATGCGCAGTTTTCCCATTTTATCTGAATAACGTCCCCCAAAATAATCCACTCGTTAAAGTATCTCTTGAATATGTAAAGACACTGACGTAAGCGAGGCATCTTCATCGTCACTTCGAAATACATTCGACGGACTTATACATATTTTATACTCTGACGTCATTTTTCCATTACATGGCTCGTTGCGTCATGTACTTACTTACGAATTCTGAAGTGAATTAAGACCAGCTGAATTTCCACTTCAAAGGAGTGTCTTTGGCTGAGTAGCTTGGTTAATGTGAAAGTTTCAAATCAGGATTTAGAAGTCCTTCTCGGTCTTTATGACTGACAGGCCTATGACTGAGTAGCCTATTTTAGAATAATAATGAGTCGTACTTTTGTATAATCCCTGTCTATATCGGCATCATTTTCTTATCACTGGAGAGTAAAATACCCCAACTCCTTCCTCAGTTTTAAGTTTTAACTAGTTTCCCTCTTTACTCCCAGTAAGAAAACATCTCAGTGTTCCCTTGTCTTTCCGATAGTGAGACCTTTTCCATAATCACCTGGGCTCTCTTCCCACCCAGAAGGTAACCTCGGGTGGTGAAAAGAGCGGATCTGAAAGTCAAGGAATTTACATTTTCTTACATTAATACCGTAATGTTATATTGAATTGTAGATTATTTCAAGCAGTTACTGTTATTGCAAATCCCTTGTCATTTTAGTGGATCAGTCTTCGAAGTGACTCGTGTTATTGGAGTGAATCAGTCAGTATAGATAAATACTTCGTCAAGTAAAGTAAAGCAGTTTCCACTGAATGAGTAGATCTTCATAGGGACACGGACATCGATAAAAACTCTCGAAAGTCTATCTATGCGCAGTCATCGTATGGATCAGCCTTAGAAATGCTGTAATGGAGTCTGTACCTTTTCAGTCACATACGGTAATGCTCTCCTTTCTAACGGTAAATTTTCATTTTCCATAAAATTTATAATATAGATTATTTATCAGAGCTGCCTTTATATCTACTTCCTTTATGTCCCAGTTAAATTCTAGAAAGATAGAAGCTTATTGTGCAGCCTTAGTCGTTTAATAAAGAGAAGGAAAAACATTTAGTGTGTGTGCATACATACATATATATATATATATATATATATATATATATATATATATATATATATATATACATACACGTATATATATACATACATATATATATGTATGTATATATATGTGTATATATATACATACACATACACACACACACACACACACACACACACACACATATATATATATATATATATATATATATATATATATATATATATATATATATATATATATATATATATATATATATATATATATATATATATATATATATTCTGCTATGAATCTTACCAGAAGGTGGAATAATTTTCGTTAGTCATTCATGTTTAGGTGTCGATGACTCACAAATACCAGGAGACATTTGAGTGATGGGTTAAACTTGTGGTAGAATTTTACGTGGGCAATTTGGTGTTTTTTGTATAAAAGTTACTTTCAGTACATTTGCACTGCTACATGTAGCACTGTATGTTCTCAGGCAGATGACCTCTTAGCATTCGCCGCACCAAATATTCATATACATATATATGTGTATATATATATATATATATATATATATATATATATATATATATATATATATATATATATATGTGTGTGTGTGTGTGTGTGTGTGTATGTATATGTGTTTGTGTGTATGTATAAATATGCTGGCCGTAAAAATAACTTCTTTGCCATATTGCCATAACTTTTATTTACACAAATGGAATATTGCAGTTGAAAGAACATAATTCGTTTACTACAGTTTCGCTAATGAAAGGGTTACCATCCCGTTGAAGAGTGAACTCATTAAGGTCATGTTTAGAACAAAACTCATTTTTTAAATTAGTGTACTTGCTTTTGGATATGAACGCCAGTTACTAGGATTTCTTACTTCGTGGCAATTAACAGGGGAAAACACCCTTACTTTATTTATATTCTGAAGTAATTGGTATAACTTTTGCTACAAAAACCTCTCCCATTTTCTTTTTCTATCTGTTGAAAAAAATGTTTACACCTCGTCTACCTAAGCTTAGGTAAAATGAGCTGTTATTGATAGATTTAAAATCCAGACGCATATTCATTTATAAATAAGTCAGTTTAATCCATGATTTCCATTCACTTCATGTGTGGTGGTGCTGATTGAACAGAACCTCAGACAGGTCACCCCTTCTCTAATCTCTCGGCTGCTTACGGGTCATGGATTTAAAGGCGCGGTCACAAGGAGGTTACCTTTTGTCATACCCTAAATGAGGGTACAAAACGGTTTCAATGTTATCAACCGAGCCGAATTGTCCAATGCCGTTAAAAGGTCTTTGCCTTATTTCAGGGAGCTGCCAACAAGTGCTTAACCAACTTTCGTTGCTATGTTTGCCATTTATAATGTTATATCTACTGAACATCTGACAGCTTTGCGCAGATTTAGCTTGAAAGACTGTAGGCTATTTGCTATGGGCCTCGCCTATGCTAAAACTGATAAATATTGTAATACAGCAAATTAATTAATGGAACAATTCGCTTTTGTTACACAGTGTAACTCTAAAAGAACTAGGTAATAAAGTTTCTAATGTACTTACTTCATTTAAATTGTCGTCAGTTGGGAACGTACCTGAAACATAAACGGTCTCACTGTTATCCCCGCTACCGGCGGCTTTGGGTAAACCATGGGAACAAAATGCCAAAAAGATTCCAGAAAATATACCGTGCGACAGTGCCTTATTGTGTTTTATGTATGTATGTATATGTATGTATATGTGTATGTATATATATATATATATATATATATATATATATATATATATATATATATATATATATATATATATATATATATATATATATATATATATATATATATATATATATATATACATATATACACACGTGTGTGTTGTGCCTTTTCCTCTGAAACGCCTTAGACGCATTAGCTTCGAAAGGAGTTGCTCTTAACAAGATTTTAAAAGTACCCTTAAATTTACGAAGTAAACATTATATAATGAAAACACACAATCGTCTTACTCTGGGGAACCTGAGTTCGAATCCAAGTGAGGATGAAAGATATCCAAACATTCCGTCGAAGCCCTTTTTGTCTCTACTGACCTAGGCAGCGAATCATGTGGCCAATAGTTAATCAACTTTAGTGAGTCGTAGCTAGGAAGTAGAATGATCTCAAATTACTATTATTATTGGAACAGCCTCCCAAGGGATGTCGTGCAATTGGCATTGCAGAAGTTCAAGTGAAGATACAATGCATTATTACCCTAATACAATTCATCGTGTATATTAATATTTTCTTATATATTTATTTATTAATTCGTTAATTTATCTGTTTTTCCAATAGCTGATCTCCTCTTTCTGTATTTCCCATTACCTTCTGTTACTCCTTTCGAATGAACACAATATTCTCCTGAAGCTTGAATTTTAAGTCAGTCACTGTGGCCCCTATGGGCTAGTTCTATATGAATAGGGATCATCATCTGAATAATAATAATAATAATAATAATAATAATAATAATAATAATAATAATAATAATAATAATAATAATAATAATAATAATAATAATAGTAATTTGAGATTATTTAAAATGCACTTCTACTTCCTGGCTGCGACTCACTAAAGTTGACTAACTATTGGGTACATGATTTGCTGCTTAGGTCAGTAGAGACAAAAATGGATTCGACGGAATGTTTGGGTATCGTTCCATCCTCACTTGGATTCGAACTCAGGTTCTCCTGAGTAAGACGATTGCGTGTTTTCTTTATATAATAATTACTTTGTAAATTTGAGGATACTTTCAAAATCTTGGTAATAATATGAACAATGCAACGTCAGGCACAGAGAACATATAGTTAATTTTATGTCACCTTCATCAAGAGGAAGAGATTAGATATACTTCTGCAAGTTTTCATATACTCTCTCAGTACCGGACACATGACTAACCCATGCTGACCACGACGAAGTGATAAACGGCCACAAGTGTTGATAAGGCCGCTGGTGCAGAGGGAATGTGATGGGGAATGACGGAAATACTAGATTGATTATAGGGAGGGGTAGGGTGGTCATGAAGGGGAAGTGTGATGTGGCGAGGACGTGCAGTAAATGGTAAATATGCGATTACCGAGTTTAGACTACATTCAAATGACACAGAAGGCTGTCGCATTAGAATTTGTTGCTGCTCCTCTCCTTTCTAAAGATGTTCGGTGTCCGATAGCATCTTTTTTTTTCTAGTTGCAAAACTCAACTTCAGAATTTGCCAAAATGTTTTGACCTCCATAGAACGAAGCACATGTGTTGCGTGTATGCGTGCCTGGTTTTGAATATGTCTTTTGTATGTTATTTTTCTCTTTTGTGCCTAAAGGGGCAGGAAGCGCCAATGCCCTTCCTCAACGCTAGAAAAATGTACAAAAAAATATTTATGTCAATAGATTAACGGTGAAGGTATGCAATGATATAACCTAATTGACCACAAATTTTAACGGCTGGCTTTCTGGTCTCAGTCTTCTCACGGTATTTGTTGAATTATGGAGCCTTTCCTGAATCCTGCGTCTAAAAAGGTCATGTGAGACCCAGGCGGACAGCTCTCAAGAGCAGTCATGCATATAGAAAAGACAAAGATGGTGGTCTTCTGACGTGAGAAAAGTGAGAGCTCGAGTGCTGATGAGTTGGGAAATTTAGACAATCAAGGAGAGCACCAGGGCACTTTAGGCCATTCAGTGCCCAAGAAAGTGAAAAGAGGGAGTTGGAGAGGTTGGACAGCCAGAAAAAGAGATCCAGAAAATAAGGGATATGAAGCACAGGGATTCCAAGGTGGAGATGGGAGCCTTCCCCACAGTTGCACTAAGAAGTAACATTTAGAGAGGCTGGACAGCAAAGTTGAAGAAAGAGAGCAGGAATGAAGGTAAAGTAAAAGGCTAGAAAGTGGATGTAACTAGCGGCCTAAGTAATGCTTGCAGTGCACCGTGTGAGGAGCGCTCTCTCTCTCTCTCTCTCTCTCTCTCTCTCTCTCTCTCTCTCTCTCTCTCTCTCTCTCTCTCAATTCAAGATTATGTAAGAGATCAATTTTTCGTTTATTGAAGAGCCTACTAAGCAGACAAGATGCAAAGACAGCATCTTATTTGGTTCCACGTTGCTTCCGAATAAAATCACTGAGTTGCAATAATTGGTGTCACCGAGTCTTTTCTGCTGAACCGCATTCACGAATCATTGGAGTTTATATTTATCTTTTTCCTTTCACTTTCCGTGTGTATCATTGAATCAAGCAGGTTATGTATTCATATCAGTGCTAATGAATGGGCGTCTTTTCACCGAGGTATACGTAGCTGATTTAAGCCCTGTCAGTGTGTATTTTGTTAGACTTCCTTTGATATGAAATTGACGACAACAAACAGGTAAACTGATATATTTAAAGACCAAATTTGTCTTACAGCTGAAAAGGCATGTTTAGTTAGCATGTTTAACGGGGACATTGATACCACTAATTTTGGTGTAATTGCTTTAAAACTTACATTAGAAATATCTTTGTGTTCTATGGCTTCTTATGATACTTGGTACTGACAGTTTTCGATAGGCACTTTGACTCTGGCGGAATATTACGAGTCGACGCTAGAAGAAATTTGAATCGGTTTCGCTATTGGCGGATGAAAATCATATCCAATATTTTTTTCTCTCTCTCTCATATGACCTAGCAAGAAGACAGTCTTCTTGAAACATGCAGGAAATTTATTTCATCTTGTGAATGATCATGTGGTTTACAGGGACATTCCTCTTTCCATTCTTTGCCATTTATCATACTCTTTTTTTTTTTTAAATTGTATCTGTTGTAATTCAGTAATTACCTGTTCTCGTATGTTAGAGTAATCAATTGTAAGATGCGGAGAAAAACTAAAAAAAAAAAACTAAAAAAAATCAATTGGAACTACGCCATAATTTTTAACTAAAGCTCCCTAACCATTGTTGACGAAGATATGAGAGAGAGAGAGAGAGAGAGAGAGAGAGAGAGAGAGAGAGAGAGAGAGAGAGAGAGGATGCTGGGCAGTTTTTTTGAAGAGATGGTAGGGCTGGGAGGAGTGATGTTTAGGACGGCGGGTTGGCGGATTGACTTGATAATTACGGCTCTAAGACGTCGAAGGAAGGGAAGATCAGGGTTGAGGGTGTGAGTGTGTGTAAGGGGCGCGTGGGTCCCTGCTCATCCCCAAGGATTACCTTGCATGATGGTGGAGTTTCCGCTTATTCTTTCAGCATCTTCCCCCTTGGTGTTCTTCCCCCTTAAACCCTTCTTTAACTTTGTTCCGGAGGACGCCCAGGGCCCACAGTAAGCTGATGAAGTGATGAGAAGTCGAGTAGCTTCATGGGAAGATCCGATGACGAACGATGAAAATAACCGATGTGGGGTAAAGTGACTTGCAACAGCCAGTGACCATGTTCTCATGGAAATGGGAGATGGTGGAGGCATCCTCCTCCTCCTCCTCTTCTTTCCTCGTACATTTCCTTTACGTTTCCATGTGTTCTTTTGTCACTTGGGGGGTCTTTTACTTTGTTGACTTTACAGTCTTTAGTGAAGGCGCAATGTCTCAGTATTTATATATGTAATAACGCTACCCACATCAGTGATAAAATGTTATTTTCGTGTTTGTGAATTTTTCCCAGTCTTTTTTGTTTCAAGCTATTTCTAATTGTCTTCTTTGCTTTTATATATATTATATATACACACATATATATATATATGCATACATATATATATATATGTGTGTATGTATGTATGTATGTATGTATGTATGTATGTATGTATGTATGTATGTATGTCATATGATGTACTCCACCACGAAGAAGAATGGGGATTACGGAGGACAAGAGGAAATGTTTCGCCGTAACAGTTTCGCCTTCCATCAGGCCTCTTCCGGGGAAATACATACATACATACACACACACACACACACACACACATATATATATATATATATATATATATATATATATATATATATATATATATATTATATATATATATATGTGTGTGTGTGTGTGTGTGTGTGTGTGTGTGTGTGTGTGTATGCCATTGTCTAAAATTCTGTTTTAATCGTTGTCATTATGTGGTCATGAAGAACGCATACATTTTATGAACTATTTTGAAATTCTTAACTCAACTCCAAGCATTATAAGTAGACTAATGACCCGACTTGAGCTCTGTCGGTAGCTGGTAGTTTAAGCTGACGTCATCGAAAATTATAGGTAAATGTATGGGCTCTTGCAGTTTATTGAGTCTTCGATAATGTCTTCAATAAATTGATTTAGTGTCATCAATAAATTGATTATCAGTCATCATTATCATTGCTGTTTTCATTAATCTGAATGTTATATGCTGTCTAGAAAGAATACATATTTTTGATAATATATCTTTTCGAGCAATTTGAGATTAAAGCATTTAAAGTCAGAAAAATGAAAACGAAATTAAATATCTGGAATTCGTTTTTCAGAAAAGTTAATGTGACTTCTTCAAAACTGCGGGCAGCTGTTTCTGATCGTATAACCTGAATCATGATGTTTCATCAATCAACTGATGAGCCGACGTTGGATTTTAGTTCGTTAACTTTACATAAATGCCTCAACTTAATTTCAGTAATGTTCAGCATATCTCATATTTTTCTTGGTCATTCTTATGAGGTGTTTTTTTATTTTATTTATTTATTTTATTTATTTATTTATTTATTTGTTTTTTGTTTCTTTCAAAACTGACTCTGCTATTACAGTAGGTGAGAGTTTCATAACGTTTATTTTCCGTCCCCCTTTTAGACTGTTAAGCAGACAGGTAAACTAAACTAGTACCTTATCTCGTATTTCCCGGTTTGACAACAATTGTGTACCCCGCTGTTGATATTTTCCTGCTTATTATCTTTTTTTTAAATTGTTATTAAATGTCATTAAAGCTCATCGATGGCTTGGAAATAAAGTCGAAACCCGTCCGTTATTTTTTCACCTTTAGTAATGTTATATATATATATATATATATATATATATATATATATATATATATATATATATATATATATATATATATATATATATATATATATATATATATATACACACACACACACTAAAGTCTTTGCTCTTGATATATAGTGATTTCTCCTATGTTTGGTTTCTATTATCTTTCGTAATTAAAGTGTATGTTTCTCTCTCTGCTTTTGAGACCATTAGATGTAAGATAAGTAACTCCTGTGAATTTACCAAGAACCTTTATTATTTTTTCATTTAAGGCGGTAAATCTGAAAAATGTTTTAGGAGACCTTTCGTGCTGTTAAACGTGGGATTGTTGAGATAACTTTTGTAAGTTAATATATCTGGTTATGTTTTTTCCATGGCTACGAGATGATTTGTTTTTGCACTGTGTAATGTAAGAATGTAGAAGAAATACCCTCTAAGGTGAGCTGAGGGTTTAAAACCGAATCGCACTGCAAATTCACCGTAATGGCTTTGCACTGCAAATTCACCGTAATGGCTTTGAAAATAAGTACCAGTTTTATTCTCACCTAGATTAAAAATAAAATATTCTTTGAAACGAATAAGACTTATCGCACTGGAATCCTGGACTGACAGACTATACATAACGCACGATGTTTAAGGGAATTAACGTTATGGTAAAAGGTAATTTTCATTGTATCCTGTGCAGTTTTAACACACTCTCAGTTATAAAACGGTAATGACCTTTGGCATTAGAATGATGACAGAAATGCAGTATCGTTGCTCTCTGAAGGAAAAGTGGTCGAAACATGAGATACAATGTGCATAAAATTTTTAATCAAGTTACCTTTTACGTAATTGCTCATTCAGGATTTGCCAATAATATGTTCAGTATTTTAGACATGAAAGGATTTTATCCTACATATTTTTTATTTATATAATTTTATTGACTAAAATTTTCGTTGACTTGAAAAAATGTTGGTGAGAAAAGTCAGTCTCTAGATTAATGTCATTTAAGGCCTTAGTTCTTAGTTCAGCATCTTAGCAATTTTACGTCTTATAATTCCCTCCTCCTCCTCCCCCACACCTTCCCCACTTCTTGTTTGTAAACTCGGTAAATACATTGAAAGAGGAAGCCTCTAAAATGCCATTTTTGTGTACAGTTTAGTTTTAATGCAGAGGCCACTTAAAACAGTTTGTCTCCTAAAATCATCTTGACTTGGTATGTAGACTTTCCGTGGATTTATGAGAGGTCCTTTTCTCATGCAATATTTTGTGTGATTGTATTGCACTTTCTTTCCTATAATTTTCATTCTTCGGACGTTGCTGTGGATATTGGGCTTTGCAGCCAGCATTAAAGAGTGCTCCTATCTTGGACTAAAAATCCACGACTTTTCATTTGATTCTTAATAAGGATGCCTTTGCACGCTTTCGCGGTGACGATTTAGCTGCTTGCATGCGTTGTCACATTAAATTTCTGAGCTTAAGCAGCTTGCTCGAGTCAACCAACTTCTTGGATAATGCTGAAGGATTTTACAAAAGCATGATGAAATAAGTAAAGGACAGCGTTGCATTCACTTTCTGGTACTGATTTTGTATGAATGCAGCATTGCAAATAGAGGGTGTTGTGTAACTGCAATTTAAGAATTTGAACAAGTTATTTTCACCTATGTCTACTTTCGAAAGTCATTTAACCAAAAGGTGATTGAAATGACAAAAACTTGATTTTAAGTTTATATATGAGCAGGAAACCAGTTTTTAGTTTAGCTTTTAAACTCTCAGAATTATACACCGATGTATATTGTCTCCGTTGTTGTTTAAATAAATTAAACAAAGGATTTAGATGTTACTTATATGCTATAACGGGTTGAAAGTGAACGATGTAACTAGTGAATGCTGTAAAATTTCCAATCAGTTTAAAGATATGCTAACGAAATTGTTAAAGATGGGCGATGTAGCAAGTGGGCGCGTTAAGCTTCTCAGTTGATTTTAAGAATACCAGCAAAAGAGGTGAAGGTGATTGACATAGACAGAGACAGAGGACGCTGTAAGCTTCCCTGTTGATTTAAAGACACATTAGCAAAAGAGATGGAGGTGAGCGAAAAACTAGAGGGCGCTGTAAGCTTCTTGTTTTGAAGATATATTAACAAAAGAGTTGAAAGTGAGCGAGGTAGCTAGTGAGTGAAGTAAGCTTCCCAGTTGTTTTAAAGATCTACTAGCAAAAGAGTTGAAGGAGAGCGGTATAGCTAGTTAGTGATGTAAGCTTCTCAAATGAATTAAAGATCATCTAGCAAAAGAGTTGAAGATAAGCAATATAGCTAGTGAGTGATGTAAGCTTCCTGGTTGATTTAAAGATTTGCTAGAAAAAGTGTTGAGGGTGAATGATGTAGCTAGCGAGTGATGTAAGCTTTCCTGTTGATTTAATGATCTACCAACAAAAGAGTTGAAGATGATGGATGTAGCTAGTAAGTGTTGTAAGCTTCCCAGTTGATTTAAATATATACTAGTAAAAGAGGTGAATGTGAGCTTAGCGAATGGTGTATCTACTGAGCATTGTAAGATTTCCAGTTGAAGGTGAACGATCTGGTTGACGAACGCTTTAAGGTTTTCATACCATGAGAGCGTGAGATCAGCCGCTGCAAAAAATTTGAAAGGAATAACGGTTATGCATGAAGAAAAAGCCGAAAAACATAGCATGAATAGAAATATAAAGATATTGGAAGTGAGGAGCGAATAAAAGAGATGGTATATTTCTTGAATGACTTACCTCTATCCTTTCTTTAATAATTCTTTATTAGAGAGAGAGAGAGAGAGAGAGAGAGAGAGAGAGAGAGAGAGAGAGAGAGAGAACTGAAGCAAACTACACACTTGGTGGATAATCAGAGATGAGACACTGCAACCCCAAGTCAGAGATGGACGAATCCAGTCACTTTGAATATCGCAGATCTTACATAAGTTTTCCTTAGGTGTGCCTTCCTAATCTGTCGGTGGTAGAACACGTGCGATTGGTTTACATAACTTACCGAAGAAAAGATATTTCGTTTCATGTTCACGGCATTTTAAGCTTCTCTTGAAGCGAAAAAGAAAAAAATGGTGTGGCCATTAAAGTGGAAGGTGCTGATTCATCCTGAAGACTTGATTATATATTAGGTATTTATTAAACTAGATATTGATTGCTTTTATTCATTCCGTAGATTTGGACGAAGCAGTGGGGAGTAAATCTTGCTTATGAAATGCAATCTCTTTTGAAGGAAACTTACTTAGTGGGCTTTATGCGTCGAAATATCGCCATAAGTCATGATGGATGACGACCTTCAAGGAGAAGTGAAGAATCCTAAAACAGCAAAAACTAAATGTCGGTGAAGAACATTTCACACAACAGTATTACACGTACATAATCACTGACTACCTACGTGACTTTTTGAGGGTCCTTTTCAGTTTATGTGACCTTTGTGTAAGTTTATTGGCCATTGTATATTGAGAAGACCTGTTTGTTGACAATGACTATTTACTTTGTTATTATTCGTTTGTTCGCAATGAAGCCAGATCATAGTTTGGGCTGTTACATCTGTGTATTTAAATAGTCTTCTGTTATTACAGATATATTTAAATAGATGTAAATTTTGGATGCGGTTGATTGTGTTTGGCGTCCTGTCTTTTTTCCGATTTTTTGTGTCTATTCTTATTTATGCATATCCTGAGGGCATGCTGTTGCGAAGGTAACTGTCAGAGAACGGGAGAAACACGTGAGATCTAGCCAATTAGTCAGGTAAGGATTATTATTTTTTTTTTTCGAAATTTAGGGCATTTTTTAGAGTTTTCGAAAGGATTCTCAGTAGGAAACGTAAAAGTGCAGTCCATTGTTTCGTAGATTTCTTTAAGGGCCCTTTGTTGAGTAAACAGGATAGGCATTCGTATCTGTGGTGCTTAAAAGATCATACGCCAGTAATGCATCGTCCTCATTAATGAATAGCGAACCATTCTTCCATAAATGAAATTTATTAATGTTTTGATCACTGCTGCTTAGTCTTTGACACCGCTACCTGCATCAGTTCTCAGTGATTAATGGTTCCTGCTTTTCTTCTTCAAAACTTGGGTTTTATTTTATATGTAAGAGAACGTTTCACTTCTGTGCTCCTTGCACTAGCTAACTGCAATAAGGATGCATGCCATGTTTATTCCTTTTTATAATCAGCTATGCTTACTTTGAAACTGTTTTGTCAAGAGTAATCGATAGCTTACTTTAAGGACTGGGTCACTGACTGTGATTCTAATCCCGTTCTCATCACAGTGAATTTTTATTAGACCCGGAGAGTAGGGATCAAGCTGTGTGAAACGCTTCTGCATTTTACTTTTATCACTGTTGCTGGTCATAGAAACTTACATTGGTACCAGTACCAGCGAATCCAAGGCAAAATAATGATTGACTAAACACTTGGAAATATTTGAACGGATTTTTAAACGTATCGCAAAACTAGGTCCTAATAGGAGAGCGGAGACCTCTATAGGAAGCTGAGAAGAGAAAGCATAGTAGTCTAACCGAAATGTAAACAATTTTAATTTTAAATTGTGAGCCTTAAAGGGAGTTTAAATAATTTCCTTGATAGATATATATACTGTAGAACGAATACTTTCTATGGAAAGACCGAAAAATGGAAAATATAGAACATTTAATGATAGAGATACATCCAAGAAACGTAAAATGAGGTTTCCCAGCACTAAGAAATTGAAGTACGGTAAGTCAGTTTAATAACCGAAAATGTCAGTCAGCTAAGTTTTCGGGGGCGGGGGGGGGGGGGGGCGCGTATTGAAATAAAAAGTTCCGTAGTTATCAGAGAGCAATTATCGCCAGTGTCAACTTGATACAACAAAGTTATATTATACTCTTTGGTTACTTTTATGGGAAGACATCGTTGACCTTTAATCCCAAACAATTGGCATAGGTTTCGACTTTCATCATACCACAAATATTTCCAGCTAGTGCAGCTCTGGAGTCAAATTTACTATTGCAAACGTGCAGAATATTCTTTTTAACGTTTTAGAACAAATTATGGGATGTTATTTAATAATAAAAGTTGGATTTTTGTAATTAAGTTTGTTATTCTATGTGGTAATGTTCTAGTGGCTTCATATATTTTTATCGGTTGGTCCTGGGAGTCTTTTTATTTGCCTCCTGGATGACTTGGCTGTTTTACGGAGGAGGAGGATCGCGACTGTCCCCTGAAACGTTGCCTCGAATCTCTTTAGATCCTGAGTAAGATTTGTTTAAACCAGTACAAATACCTAAAGCCTTGATGATAGATTTTAACTAGCATGCGTATAAAGAGATTGAATGATATTTCAATGGTGTAAATAATATTTGAATAGTCGTATTATATGTTAAGCTTTGAGGTTTCATGTCTGGGTTATTAATTTGAAGTGTGTTATTCAAGTATAGGTTTTCCTTTCAGACATAATGTCATCTCTGGATGTAAGCTTGGGCAGTATTATTTGTCACTGTGCTGTGGTATTTGGCGACTACGTATTTCTTACGCAGTAGTATACCGTAGTAACAGTAAACTTATTTTTAAATATTATGACTTTAATCTTACAATTAAGTACATTCTATTATGTAAATAGGTTATTGATGTATGTTCTAAGCATAAGTAGAACCTATTTTTTTCTACTGGGGGTGGGAGAGGAATGTCATCAATAAAACTAGTGTGCATTATTCAGCCGTTAGAAAGATTTCACTGCATGTAAAAGAGATCGTGAAACGCATTAGACTTGGTGAATGTTAGTTTTCTTTGATTTTTTTGTCTGCCATGTTAAATAATTTCTAGATTAAAAAGAATTGAAAAAGTGAGATGATGAAAGTGTAGAAGTGGTGAAAAGATTAGAGTAGGTGAAAGGATGGCTCATAGTGTCTTTTGATAATCTGGTCATGTGGAAAGGCGAAAGGTTGATAAAGGAAGCTACTGATGAGCCTTCTGTGTAGGTGTGTGAAGAGCTTTATCTAGTGGAAGTTTTCTGCATGTAGGGCTCATCCACGATTCAGCAGTCAGATTACGAATGTGTCTGTGACCAGTTTGTTGTCTTGTGAGTCTCCAAAATTTCCAGCGGAAGGATGAGCCTTTTGCATTAATTCTCGTCTGGATTCAAGGCGTGCTGTTATAAGCTTAACCAAAATGTATGAGGAAATGGGGTGTCAAGAGGTCATTGCACTGCAGACATTACTTAATGCTCTTTGCAGCGTCCTTTCGGCCCTTTGCTGCAACCCCTTTCATTCATTTTACTGTATCTCCATTCATATTCCCTTTCTCCCATCTTACTTTCCATCCTCTCCTAACAACTGTTGCAACCCCTTTCATTCATTTTACTGTATTTCCATTCATATTCCCTTTCTTCCATCTTGCTTTCCATCCTCTCCTAACAACTGTTTCATAGTGCAACCGCGAGGTTTTCCTCCTGTTACAGCTTTAATACCTTTTGCTCTCAGTTTCCCTTTCAGCGCGCTGATTGACCTCATAGGTCCTAGTGTTTGACCTTTGTCCTAAATTTTGTATTCCATTCCAACAAACTAATTTAAACTAAAAAAAATAGCAAGGAAACGATAGTATTCCATAATAAGATTTGGATTTTGTATTTCAAAATCTTGGTCATCTTCCACTTATGGTACTCAACATTCTGCAAATTTTCAGTGTTGTAGAACTTTCAGCTTTATGAAGAGCCCTTCGATGCCGGGAGAGCATCTGGTTCTAGGAGAGAATTGTTCTCAAGTATAGGTACGAGTTACTCACTACTACCTTTGATATATTCTGTTTTTTTTTACCTTGTTAGAACATCAGCCATTTATTTTTAAGAGTATCAGCTCAAAGCTGTTTATTTCTTTATGACGGTTTCATATAAAAAATTACTTTTTGACCGACGTTCTGTTTCTTATCTTCGTGTCACGTTTTAAGACCTCTTTTAAAACTGAATTTCCAACCTGCTTTTCGCTCCTAGCATCCGCTTGATTTGAACAAGGCCGTGGCAATAGATGAAATCCTAAGAAATTCAAGTTGTTCTTGCTTCGTGATCATTTTTAAAATTTACTTTAAAAGAAACATAAACGTTGGCTTTTCTGCATTTGATATTTTACAACAAATAAGATATCGTGTACTGTATGAACTTGGTAACTGTATTTGCGGGAAGGGATTGATTCCTATTTAGATGTTATGTACTAAAGGCAATAATTTCAGAAAAGTTCTGAAGATATTTATTATGCCTTTTTACTCATGTTAGGAATGACAGGCCCTCGCCGGGAAAAGATTTCTACTCTTTCTGTTTTCCTACGGCAGAACTGGATCAAAGAGGAGCGTTATTTTCATTTCTTTATGATATAATTGCAGTCACTAGAAAAATTAGATCAGTCTCCTTCGTCATTTCTTTTTGTCTGATACAGTCAAGAGCTCGTTTACAATGTGCTATTCATGCCTTCGAATTTTACAAGAAAAACTTCAATTCTTCGTCGTTCATCTCGCTAATACTGATCTGCTCTATTATCTCTTGTTCCGTAATCTAAAATTTAATGATATGGGAAAGAAATTCTTATGCAGGAATTAAGAATTTTGATGATTTTGTGTTCATGAATATACAAGAAATTAATTTACTGCAGTACTAAATGTTGCAGATTATATTCTCCTTTTTGGAATTCAGCGTGTTGGTAATTTCCACAAACACACATGTATAACCAGAATTCTGAATAATCTTTTAAATAAGTATATATATGTTTGGGTATCTGGTTTTCAGTATTAAGAACATTTATACTGGATTTTGGGTTTCCATAGTGTTATCAGTAATTTTTTTTAGTAAATTCGATGATGTAGGTTAAATCATTATTCTTTTCATGCGTTGAATGCGATTGGATGTAGAATTTCGTTCTGTGATAGCTCTCTTATTCGTTGACCACTAGTGCATGTGATGTACGTCTGTAAAAGTGCGTCATCCTCATACTTTATGTAGCTTTCATTTCCATGCATCTGGGTCTTGTTTCATGATCGATCTGCGGTGGGAGGAAACTGCGTTTCCACAATAAGTGTGGGGTTGTGATCACAAGGTATGCTGCAAGTGAGTGAGTGACCATCCTCAACACCATGGACTCCCAGGAACCACCCCCTCACCCCGTCCCCAAATCCCCATTTCATCTCCTCCTCCTCCTCCTCCTCCTCCTCCTCCTCCTCCTCCTGTTCCCTCATCTCTCTCCCCACTTCTTTGCCGGGGAGAGAGTTTGGCATCTCGCATTCCAGAGGCTTTTGTTTTATCCCTGCCAAGTGTGTGTTTGGGGGTTTAGCATTGGAGGAGGGGGAGGGGAAGGGTAGAGGGAGAGGAGGTCCCTGTGTGTGTGTTTTGGAGGTTAGAGAAGTGAGGGTTACTGACAGATAAAGGGGAGAGGGGCGCATGGGCTAAGAAGGGTTAAGGGCAGGGGGCTGTAAGGTGAGGTTACATTTCAGGGATTCTCTATTAATCATTGGTTAGGGTTGCCGGATGATTTGCAATCTCTCTCTCTCTCTCTCTCTCTCTCTCTCTCTCTCTCTCTCTCTCTCTCTCTCTCTCTCTCTCTCTCTCGGTAGCCATGTGGATGCGAAAGTTATGCATTAATCCAATCCGCCTGAACAACATTGCCGGGATCTGTTATTCGAAGTAATATTGTGAATAGCGAATTTTGTGTTTAAAAATTCTTACCTTCGCCGATTATGGTTGTGATCAGAAACTTTTATCGGTTATGATTCATTTCTTTGTTTATTTTTTTACTTGATTTTCTTATTT
>JANJGK010000012.1:43450089-43452589 GCA_039081455.1 Macrobrachium rosenbergii | reverse complement strand
AAACAAAAGAGTGTAAATATCATAAAGATAATGACCCCAAGAAATATTAGTCCTAGATAACGACCCCCGAAAACCCTTGGGGGTCACTATCTAGGAAAGATCCGATTATTCGTTTCTGTTCGAGCAGGGATCTTTAGTTTGATTTACCTTCCGTGACTGTATTTGTGTTGGCTTGCTATGTATTTACAATTCATGTTTTCTATTCATTTACGCGTTTGTCGATGGTAATTTTCTTAAGTTACTCGAGTCGGCTGCTGTGTCGCTCGTCATTCAGTTTTGTCATGTATGGTTGAAGGTTGTTCGACTCTGTTGTATTTCTCAGTTCAGTGTTGTATATTTTTTCTTACGTGTTACCGAGTAAGTTATTACTCCCTGAAAATAATCTTACATGTTCGATGTTCATGCTAACTATACAATATGTCTTCAGTGAAAATGGCTGTTGTCATTTTGCATGATATTTAATTTCCCTGGAAATGTGGAAATATTTTCTAAACGGTTAACAAATTTTTAGGGAGTGAGGATTCGCTTTAGAATTTATTAATTACCTGTTTCATCCACCTTGTTCCAGCATGTGAAGGACATAAGTTCAGCAGAAGTAAGTTGCTGTTCTTATCCTGACTACGATTGCTTATATGCTTAATCATAATTCATTGCTTTATTGATTCCGAATGGTGCATGAGTCTTTACTGTGTTCATCGAATCACCTTAGTTTTAAAATTGGTTTATAGTGATTTTCTGAGGAATTCTCCTTTCACTCACTTTTCTTTGATTTTATACAAGTTCAGTGCGGTTCTTCGTAAAAGGGTCAGCATACTTGTGTATTCTTAATCTGATCATTTTAAAATGCAAACATTTGTAGTTTTGCAAGTTTAAAGGAGCAGAGAGGTTTTAAGTGATTGTCCTTTTTTTCTTTTTCGTAAACATCATACATGATATTAAATGGATGAGGTGACGTCTGTACTTATCAAATATTTTCATTATTTTGGGGATTTTCTGTGAAAAATCGTTGCTAAGAATTTATAAAACTAATGTGCTTTCGGTTGGAAAGAATATTAGAAATTAATTCACTGAAGATTCAGGTGAAAAAAACTTCGTATAAGGAATATTTAGATAAAACATTTTGATGACAGAATGTAATTACCAACACTTTGTTTACCAAGAATCTTCATCTCAAGAAAATAATATTTTTAATATATTCACCAAAAACACGTTTTTCCAAAAGCGTTACTCCAGGGACGAACAAAACTGCTGTCACTTTTTGTACCTGAATTACCATTGAATTGAAGATGATTATGAGTCTCTGTTTCATTGTAGTAGTGTCTTAAAACTACTCATTTCATTTGTCGTTCCGTAACAATTTTTATGTGAGTATTTCATTGTTTTCATGGAACTTTTTTTTTTTATCTCTACCATGTCTTATCTGTCGTCAGGAGTAAGTAGATAATCACACTACAATTGATAAATAATCCCCCTCCCCCACCGTCTGTGATTTAAGAGTGAAAATTTGATATGTTAATTAGGCGAATAAATTATTGAAATCTCTTCATATTAAAGAAAAGTTGATTTTCGCCAATGGATTTCCGAAATAAACACTTTCACGTGGTCATTATTATTCTCGAAGGCCTTTTATTCAAGAGGGTTGACAGAGGAAATGGTGTTAAGATAGGCAGTTGAGGGAGGGAGTTGGTGAATGGTGGGACAGGGGTTGGTATTTGAGGTGGGGGTTGAGGTTGGGGGTTACTGGACATATCGCTGGGAAAAAGAGGCGGTGGGGGAATGCTTCTAGACCGGATGACCAAAAGTTTGAACGCCTAAGAATGCTAATACCATATGGAAATCTTTGCTCTTGTCTTGTCTTATATCTTATCTGTTGTTTGACATTTAAAATTTTTCTTTTTGTATTTTATTTTATGAAGAAGCGATGCTGGGGAATAAATGACTCATTATTTTGGGTTCCCTGGATGATACATGATATATTGTTTGTCCAAGCACACTTCAAAAACATTTCCTGTGGCGAAGTAAATTATTTCACACAAGGATTGCGAATGAACTCGTATTTTGGATTGATTGCATTAATCACTCAGATTAAGTTGGCCTTCTGAGGCCAAAAGGAAAGACAGTACTTACAGATATTACGGACATTACTGACAAGGTGGCCGCATTTGTTCTTGGTAATTCCTCGTATTGTCGGCACGTGATTTGCCCTCGAAATTGTTTTCCTCTATTTTCTCTTAATAAGCGCGGAGTGGGGCTAACTCGAAACGCCTGTTGTGTTGGATGCTTATTCGTTTGTGTTGGGGTTTATTCTGCGGTATTTATCCCTCTTTTCCACATAATGGGTTCGTAGTTCATTTCAATAGGGGTTTACCCACGACTCCGCCACCAGTTTCTCGCCTGACAGAGATAATGTCATTTTTGTTGAATATTAGATGCCACTTATGGGCCATTATAGATCGAGTATAGTGAATATATTATATGTAGTTCGGATATTTTGGCTACA
>JANJGK010000012.1:43379447-43449989 GCA_039081455.1 Macrobrachium rosenbergii | reverse complement strand
AAAGATTTCATTTGCTTTCCTTTGGTTATGCGATGTGTTTCGTCCCGAGAAATTTGCATCGCCTAAAATTTGCTTCACACTAAACAAGTACGCAGTTAGTTAAAATTTTTCTACTTATAATTCTGCTTTTAATCACGAACACGAACTTACTTAATAGTTTTTTCTTTCCGCATTAAGTTTTGAATATATGCGTGTGTGTGTATATACGGTATGTATATATATATATATATATATATATATGTGTGTATGTATATTATATATATATAAACTATTTCTTTGTCCTCTTTTATTACTATAACTTCATAGAGTATGGCTAAACTGCGGTGAAAATTATATTGGTAAACGGAAAGTGAATTTAACACGAAAACCCAATAAATCGGATCCGTGTTAAATCCTTTCTTCCGCTTTCATTAATTCTGTACCACTGGAGTCCATATTATGCACCAAACGTTGGAAACGTATCGTCTATGGCGTAAACGCCGTTGCAACTGTTTGGGTTACATTACTTCATTAAAAGTACGATATGCAAATTATGTAAAAGACCGCATTTATATTCCGTATATTTCGTTATTTTAATTGTAGCTGCAAGATAGTCGCAAGAAATTTTTTGCAGTCGATATTGGATTAATGTCGCTGTGTTACGGCATATTATATTTAACATATTACACACACACATATATATATATATATATATATATATATATATATATATATATATATATATATATATATATATATATATATATATATCTCCAAATCGCCGGGTGACAACCACTTATCTTTCATAATTCCCCAACTGCATTGTTTCCGAGGTAGAGCGAATTAGATAATAAATGACATTTGTAGCTTAGTATTTGTGAGTATGAAAAATGTTACGGTGTTGTGATAGAAATTCATTTATATTCATGCTTACACACAGCGTATACAAGTGTATTGACTTATAAGACGATATTAAATAATGGATTTACCTCCGATTTTGTGGTGCACCTTGCACAAACCCGAATTTGTGCTCGAAGGAGCATAGAATCGAAGTAAAATTCTCTTCGTTCTTAATTGGATGCTAAATGATTTTCGTTTGTTTGTGCGGGTGAGGTAGTTGTGGTGAACTGCTAATATTTTGCTGGTTGTTATTTTTCATTCTTATTCATTTATTCATGAACTTGGTAGCTCAAGTTGGGGTGATATAAGGTTAGACTCACCTGTACTTGCCGTTAGGAAGAGCAGATGTGTGTATATGTGTGTGCCCGTAAACAGATGTAAACACACCTGTATCAAGACTGTCCTCCTCATTAATTAGAACCGGGATATCCTGCCTAACTCCCCCATCCTCTCCCCCCCCCCACACTTATCACTAATAATATTTTTCTGTTGAATTTTATCGTAGAAATGGCCAAGTATATTTGTTTCTTTGCCTTATTGAACGTGTTCATTTATAATAATAAATATGCAACAATTGCTTTTCGTTTTCCCTCACAGAAATATCATGCTCTCTTTATCTGTTTATCTATCTATCTATCTATCTATCTAATATTAATATATATATATATATATATATATATATATATATATATATGTATATATATAATTTATGAGCGTGTGTGTATGCATCAAACACCATAGGGAAGAAATGAAAAACGGTTGTGAATATGTATGTATGTATGTGCACACGTGTATATATTATATATATATATATATATATATATATATATATATATATATATATATATATATATATATATATATATAAATTGACAGTTCCTGGTGCTAGCGTCTTAACAGGAATGGTGAAACCTTCCGACGCACGCATTTAAGGGGAAAGTATACAGTATGTGTATGTATATATATTTAGTATGCATTATTATTATTATTATTATTATTATTATTATTATTATTATTATTATTATCGGATGCTTCCCTTTCGGCATATGATTGAGAATGAGGCTTCCAGCGAAAGGAGAGGTGTTAGCGTTTAATTTTCGAGACAGAATCCTGCCTTCGAACCTATTAGAAATCATATGGGAAAATGTGTACAAATACAAAGCGTTGAACTCCGTGCGTGTATTCTCACCTTTTATACACGGACAGAGGATTGGGCGGTGATAATTAGTTGGTGCCACTATTGCCACAGGTGCGTTTGTTGTCTCCATATTAACAAAAAAAAAAAAATGCTGCGTTGTATGGCGATGTGTTCAGGTTACATTATATGGCGTTGTTGTGCGCCGTAGCTGATGGGGGATCGAATAGATTCTCTCTTTGTGTTTTTTTTTTTCCTTTTTCATTCCTCGGTGGTTCTCGATGGGAAGGTTTCGGTTAGCTCTGTTTGACGATAATTTGTAACTTTATTATTATTATTATTATTATTATTATTATTATTATTATTATTATTATTATTATTATTATTATTATTTATTTCTTGGAAATTCACCGTAACGCGATATTAGCTAGGCCCTACTGATATAGGTTATAGTTTTATTGTAAAATATTAAAGTTAGTATTTACTGTATCCTTTATGTTATTCACGTAATGAATTATTACCGCTTTCTGTTAATACTATTTTTTGTGTCGAACATTTATTATTATTATTATTATTATTATTATTATTATTATTATTATTATTATTATTATTATTATTATTATTATGGAAATACTATTTAATCTCTACTTTTTTTTTAAATAAGAGATGTACTGCAATATTAATTTTTTTTACCGTATTATAAATCTGTACACTTGTTAGTGTGACCAATGACATCTCCACATTTGATGCTTGTACGAATAAAATAATATTACAGACAACGTTGATGCTATCTTGAATTAGTTTACTTAGCGCTATCTTGAATTAATTTATTTATAGGCCATTTCATTAACTATGATACTGAATTACACGTTAACCTCCTCTAAACGCAAACTTTATTGAGGACTGACATTTATGAAATTTATGTACCGCATTTCCAAATCGCGCTTTCTGACTGCGTTACCCTTTCGGATAAAACATTCACGATATAAAGTTGCAAGCGATCCATATTGCGGTTCGTCTGTGAATTATTATGTGCGGGAGATTATGGAAATGATGCGCACATTATTTTATTCAGCAGTTAGGGAATGAATGCGACAGTGACCGTCGTGCTGGTTCTTCTCTGGAAGTAAGTTTGGGAAACGGCTTAATGGTGAAACCAAAAAAATTATACATATGTACATATACTGTACAGTATATATATATATATATATATATATATATATATATATATATATATATATATATATATATATATATATATATGTGTGTGTGTGTGTGTGTGTGTGTCTGTATATATGTGTATACATATATATATATATATATATATATATATATATATATATATATATATATATATATATATATATATATATATATATATATATATATATATATATATATATGATTTTAGCCATTAAGTTATTTCTATCGCGTTCCACTGTTTCAATGCCAACCTGAGATAAGCGGATGTGTAACGATCATTAGCGCTATCTTTCTCGAAGTGCACGGTACCAAGAGACAGCACTTTAGCGATAGCAACGGTTGTGTGTGTGTGTTTGTGTGTATGAGGAAAATGGTATGAAGTTCTGTGGTGAGGGCGAGGAATATTCGTTGTGAAGGGGAAATTAGGGCGTTGGGGGGGGGGGGGGGGGGCCGCAAGGGGGAAATAATGGGGACGGAATTCGCAAGGGTGAGCTTTTGACGGACGTCGCAGGGTGTACCGGGATTAACGAATGGAAATATCGTTTGGAGAATCGTAGTCGTTTAAAATAATAATAATAATGATATATGTATTGTAAATATAACTATATATAATATATATATTGTGTACATATATATATATATATATATATATATATATATATATATATATATATATTATATATATATATATATATATATATATATATATATATATATATATATATATATATGTATATATATATGTATATATATATACATATATATATATATATATATATATATATATATATATATATATATATATATATATATATGTATATTGTAGTCCGCCCAATAATATATTTCCTACATTCTGCGAAATATATATATACATATATATATGTATATATATACAGTATATATATACATATATATGTATATATATATATATATATTATATATATATATATATATATATATATATATATATATATATATATATATATATCGCAGAATGTAGGAAATATATTATTGGGGGACGACAATAGAAATGTATATAAAATTATGTAAGAGCTAAGCGAAAACGGCTTAGACTGTTATTTTATATATTGTATATTTGTATCCTGTGTATGTTTATCACGCATGCAATCATGTGTTGTGGTCTTGTCAGGCTCCATATGTATAGTATATATAATAGAGTACAAGTGTTCCAGAGTATACTCAAATGCGTATACGCGTGATAGAGAGCGGTAACTTACTCATGTCCAGGGAGGAACTTCCGATATGCGTCAGTCTTCGATAGATTTTGGTATATGTTCACATTGTTCTATTTACTGGTGTGACAACGATAAAAAAATTTCATTGTTAAAAATTCATATACAGCATTTATGTACATATATATATACATGTATATATGCACTGTGTGTGTATATATGTATATATATATATATATATATATATATATATATATATATATATATATATATATATATATATATATATATATATATAATCGTTGGGAATGGTCGTCGATAATTCAGCGATATCATTTTATGGATAATGTACGTGAGTGTTATCTCTCGCTTCGTTTTGTAGCAGTTGGTATATGTATCTCTATTATTCCTTTTTATTTATTGATTGTTATCGGTACGGAATGGGGAAGTTTCGGTTTACAGCTTTGCTAATTATGTAATACATACACACACTATGTTTATATATATTATATAGGAAATAATGATGAAGTCAGTTTAGTCCTATTAAAGTATTTATTGTAGTTGATTGTAATTATTATATGATCACTTCAGAAATAGATATGATGATTTTAAAAGTCGTCAACTGAAGACTGCATACGGTAAAAAAATCGAGGTAGGGAGTTCTTTCCGCACGCATTGAAGTCAGTGAAAATAAGCTGCCGCAATACAACTTATGTGTTTCAGGAATAGCGAAGGACTTTGAATATCTAGTATCACCAGACCTTGAGTATTTGAGGTCCTGTAGATAAATTGACAAGAATATTTTATAATGAATGTTATTATAGAACACTGTTGACATCTTCGGTAAAAGTTGCGCTGGGATCATTACTGAGAGTCGAGGATAGTAGCGGCGAGAAAAATGCGAATTCATTTCTTGAAGACGAGTGAATTGTATAGCAAAATTATAATTGGAAAGTTCTTCGAAAATATTTTAGTAGAGATCAAGAGAATTTCGGAAAATCTAGGAAAAATCTCAATTCCTGATACCGTCTTGAGTGTAATGTGTAAAGTTCTTGAAAAAACACAATTCATAGTTCAGGGTGAAAATAACGTTTGAAAATGCGGTATGAAAACTGATAAGAAGCGAGTGATGCTAGTGGGGGCCATTTCAGTGTATAGTCCAGGGAAAGGGGGGCCAGAAGGGATGGGGGCTTTATGGAATGATTTAGGGCCCGTGGAAAATAGTCTAAGACACGGCTTAAGGATTATCTCCTGTGTTCACCACCAGTGGGAGGTATGGAAGTGATAGCCGGGTACAGGACATGTTTCGGACTCACCGCCAGGAAAATAAAGAGAAAATGACTAGGGAGAGATTAAAGAAAATTTCTCTCTCGCTTTTTCTTTCCGTAGTCTTTTTGGATATAGATTACGCGAGAAATTGCGGCAGAAAAGGAATGCGAAGTGAAATGGACTTCGTGTCTGTTTGCTGTGCGCGGTGCGGTTCTCTTGTGATAGCATTTACTACTACTACTACTACTACTACTACTACTACTACTACAATAATAATAACGATGATAATATTTCTAGAAGGATAAGTGTGCTCTTGACATAATATGTGTGGAACAGTTTGTCGGTCTATTTTAGAATTAACTAAGAAACTTCTAAATTTATTTCCCACAAATGTTCTCCATCCTAAATGTATTAAAAGTTCGAAACTCCAATAGTAAAAAGTTGGTGGAGAGTGTGAAATTTTTTTCTGTCTGCGTAGGAATGTTTTTTGCGGGGTTTTAATTGTCAAATTAATCCTTTTCATATCTTTGCTCCTCAGCGGATCTCGCTATCATCAGATCCTACGTGTCCTCATTTATTAAGTTCAAGAAAATATTTTGCCTTTTACAGAGGGGTTTTCTGCCTTTTTTGGTACGGTATTAATTTGACTTTATTAGTGCTTCGTAAATTTCTTATTTATTATTGGTGCTTTTTTCTTGTTTATTTGGTTATTTGTCTGTAAGCGTAATGTGTCTATGCTTACATTTTATAATTTATATATGTTAGATTTTATGTTTTATAATTTTACCACGTCTCGTAAAAAAGAATAAAAAAAAAAAACTGTCCGATACGTAATTGAAAATATTCTATGTTTTTCCTAAATTGCATTATTACAATTTCGATTACCTTAAAGAAAATGCATCGCGCACAAGCATTGCGGTGTTGAATAACATGGATAGCTCACCTGTGCTTCAAATCGTCTCCGTAACAAACCTGGCTAATTAAGTGCTTGTAAATCTCAATTTGCGGTCGTTTTGATTGTTACGATATGACAGGAAGTGGTTTAATTTTGTGAAAAAAAAATGCATATATATATTCCCCTTTCATAACAGCGGTTTCACGCTTTTGGCCACAAGTGCAGTAGAGGTGTTCGGCAGCTTTCCACGTGCATGCACGCGCGTGGTCCCGTAAAGGTGATTTATTTATGAGTTTTTGCGTGTGTTAAGAGACCCGATTTTTCCGCGCGGATAAGCATTGTGATAAAAAAAAATTTGGGATAGACAAGTATCTTGAAGTTTTCTGTGTTACACAGGTTCTAAATACAAAATGGTACATGACCTGTTTCAGCAGTGCATTAAAAGACAGGCGAGAACTGCTTTTAATTATTATTATTATTATTATTATTATTATTATTATTATTATTATTATTATTATTATTATTATTATTATTACCGAGGAGTGGTACATCTTGGGAATTCGAGGTTGTGGAATGATTTGCTCGAGCCGGAAACGAATTCTGTATTAATAATAACAACAATAATACTTCATTCTCATTATGGCATTATACGGGAGTATTTTAATTGATTATCAGACTGTATTATCAGAAGCCGAGGTTTCATAAATCATATTCATTTTTATAAGGTTTTGCTGAATATACCGCTTAAGCTGCCCCTCCCCCTGCCCCTCCAGCGAACATGCCACCGACTTCAGTGCTTCCTCGAGTGTCTTCAGAGAGCTATACCTACGGTCATTTTAATTTTCTTATTCTTGTGTTTTCCGGTGATCCTATGTTTACTTTGTATTTATGTATTGTGGCTTTGTAACAACTCCTGTGTTCCCTCTGTTAGTTGTAAGAGCTATTCAGTCATTTTTTTCAACGTTATTCATTCGTTTATTGTTCCTAGGTTTTCCATTGAACATATATTTAATTTGTATTTGCTTATATTTGGTTATAATATAGAAAAATTCTATAGTGGAAGACGAGGTTTTTTCCCCGACAAATGGCCACCCTCTAGGAAGCCATAGTGCGAGGCCATTTAAACCCTCTTTCTGCGGACGTGTTAACCAACCAACAATAACAGCGATTTTTCGAAACAAAGAAATTGTCGCCGCCAAAAAGTAACAAAAGATATAACAGAAGAAAATGCAGAACCGCACTCAAAAAATGGAATGCCCGAGAAAAAAACCGAGGGGGTGGGAGTCGGGTGCGAGAATGGAAAGCCAAAAAGCCGTAGATCCACAAAAATGAATGAAGAATAGAAGGAAAAGAAAGCATACACACATATCCTCTTAGGCCAGTTCCTTTTTCCCCTCTCATGGGAACACCGGCGAAAACTGGGTCCGCTTGCCACTCGACTGAGCGCCACCCCTCGGGTGTGCGTAGACACCCTCTTTTCCTCCCTTATCCTTCTCTCTCTCTCTCTCTCTCTCTCTCTCTCTCTCTCTCTCTCTCTCTCTCTCTTGATCAGTCTAGTAGTACTTTCAGTCTTATTTCTTACCCTCTTGATTATAGATCATGAGGATTACATAGTCTAGCGCTTTTGTTCTTACGATGCTACCCTGGCCCTGCCCCACCCACCCCCTCCGTAGGTTCTTCTTTCGTTTGTCTCCTTTTTCCCTTATTTCATGATATCAGCGCTATTCTGCCTTCCGTGTGTAGGCTTAAAATATTCTTCGGATCCCGTCTACTGTGATGTCTTCTTTCTTATATCCATTCTCTCTCTCTCTCTCTCTCTCTCTCTCTCTCTCTCTCTCTCTCTCTCTCTCTCTCTGCATCACGGTATTGTCCATATGCAAGTTACAGACGAATATATGTTGTTTGTCGTTCTTTTTTGTTTGAAGAAATGGACTAAATGTATGTTGGAGAACTGGTATTGGGGATTCATTTTATTAACGAAATATATACATTTTACTCTGTCTGCGTGTGTGTGTGTGTTTATATACATACATACATACATATATATATATATATATATATATATATATATATATATATATATATATATATATATATATATATATATATATTTGTGTGTGTGTGTGTGTGTGTGTGAAAAGAAGGAGAAGGGGCGAAAAGCATAAGGAAATAGGGAATGTGCCCCTCTCATCCCCTTCCGACGTAAAACTGCTGGCGACTGCTATCTCCGTGATGCTGAGAAGCTTTGCGTGGTCTTTAGCCGAGTCTTTGGTGCACTTACTTATCGACTGAGTGATGATAAGTAGACAGAAAATCCTCCCATAATAATGGTGATAAGAAGACAAAGACAGGGAATGATATTTATTCATATTTTTCATTCAGTATATGCTGTCCGTTTTCTTATATTATTGTATGCACATATAGGTGTTTGCGCTGATTGATTGATTAAAATAACCTAGCGTGTCGTCGCTTAGGTAATGCGAATAACTAAGACCCCTGTTCTTTGGTGTATTTTTTCGAATTCGGGTACATGTAACTTTCCACCCATACACTCTTAAATATTCTAGGTGTTGTTAAAAGTCATCGACTGTGTCCGGTGTTTTCCGATGCCTGGGGCAGTACATTGTAAATAAGCTTTCACAAGTTGTGTTAGTTACAACACGTTTAAATATGCCTAGTTACTCTTGCATGTATATGTTTCAGTTTCTAATTATACATATTATTATGCATAACGGCAGTTTTAAAAGTATAGTTTGCGTAACAAACCAGTAGAAGACTCACACATAACAGCTGCTAAAATGTTGCTTTTCCGTGTCGAGCTTAATAAAAAACTAAGGCACTTGTATCAGATTAGAAAACAAAAGGGTCCAGTATTTTTTGCTTGCTTTCTAATGGCAGACATACTTAGTTGTCATTATCTTGCATTCTGCAAGCAACACTTCCAAATGTAGTCAATAGCGCGGAATCATTTAAGATCAAAATCACCGATAAACCCTTGTGAATATGATTCGTGTCAGTACATTGTTGTAGAGGCAGGCAATGGAGGAGGCGGGGAATATAGGAGATGGACTCTCCTCTAAGTATACGGCGAACTTGAGTGTTGGGAGAAAAGAACCCATTTTAGACCACAGTAATCATCAGTTCGGTTTAACTCAATGTGGGCGTGAGTGCGAGTTGTATATGTGTGGGCGGATTGGTATGGGTGTGAAGTATCAGTGTCTCTCCTGCCAACTAGAATTAGTGCGCTCCAGCGCCCATGTTGAGAATTCCTTACCCAAACCCACAGTCTCTCTCTCTCTCTCTCTCTCTCTCTCTCTCTCTCTCTCTCTCTCTCTCTCTCTCTTGCACACACACACGCGCGCGCGCGCAATGTGCTGTGTTAATTTCTGTGCTTTGGTTTCTTAATCGCTTAAGTTTTGTCTGCAGATTGTTCTCCGTGCCAAAGCTGTGTCTATAAAATTTGAATTACCTTAAAGTTCTTTCGCTGTTAGTAGACAGTGGCCGCCTTAATCGAAAGGAATAAGGTGTTTTTTGCCAGATAGAAACCATTTTAGCTTTTCCAATAACGTAAGGAGAGAAAGGAGGAAAATCTTTTAAAATGGGAAGGAAAAATTAAGTCGCCTGTGCTACATGACGATGGGACTGAAGCCGTATAAAGTAGTTAACATTTGCTCTAGTGCTGTTATAGAGCTATCTTGCTCTTAGCTAGTTCTTTGGACGTCAAGAGAATAAGAAAAATTGAAAAGTCTGCGGTTAACTTTCTTTCATGTCACTCGTATCCTCATTTAGATTCTAATGCATATTGATTTTTTTTTATTTTTATGGAATTGTAGTTTTATGTTAGAATCTACGGCGAATCTCTAAAAAAAAAAAATGTACGTTTCCAGTAAATTGTCATTTACTGACAGACTGGGAAAGGTGTATTAAATGCTTCAAATTACTCTGGCTGTAGAACTTTTAGTCACTAGACCATTTGAAGAAAGGATCCCGATTCATCCTTAGCCGTTCCTTTGACTGCTCCGTGGAGCATCCTGGCGTTCTAACAGAGAATCCGACCAAGATCAGTTACCGTCCGGGAGACGCCGCCGTACGCGACGTTTCCCATTCCATAAAAGTTGAATATTCCCATAAAGCCGAATGTTTTTCGGTGGGAAGCCACGTAATGAGTGATGCCCTATTTGTCAGAGAAGCAAGAGAGACGGAATGATCCCAGCCTGTTGAGTGTTGGGAAATCTCAGGCTAGCGAAAGGATTGGAATATTAAGGTATAGGGGGATCTTTTTTTTTTTAGTTTTTTTTTTATCGTATGTTAACGCATGCATGGAAGAGGAACTAACACTAGATATTGTTTCTATCCAGTTTTATTTCGATACGGAGACGTAGCTTTTTTCATTCCAGTTATTATTTTTATATTTATTCAGTTTATATAGATTTTTTTTTATTTAAGTGACATTATAAGCGAAGTTATTTATTGCTTTCCTGCTTAAATACTTCTGGGAGACATGCAGTGAAATTCTTGTGGAAAAGGGTTGGACGTGTGGCGATGTTAACGTTAAGGGAGGGGTTGAGGCTCTCAGCTTTCCGTGCCTCGTAATCTTTCCAGAGTCTGTTCCCTGGGATGAGGGGGGCGGGGGGGCGGGCGGCGAGGAGAAGTTGTTAGGTTGGCTGGGGGATTTGATGGGTTCTAACCCCCTCTAAACCCTATAATTTAGGTCCACATTATAGGGAATTAAAGGGACTTATTTCGACAATTTCCCAAGTGTTGTGATCATAAAATACTTCATCCCAAGACCGTCACTTGCTAGAGGGTAAATTTCACTTTTTTTTTCTACGGAATTAGTAATTTAGTTATGCTTGCAATATAGTATCTCATATTTGATTTTTACTTCATATTATTTACACTTACGTGGTATTCTCTCAGTAATTTCATATTAATTTTTAATGATTTCCTGACATTCGTCACCGTTGACTTGCATAATTTTGTTTGATTTTTATTTTTAATATACCTTTCAATGCTGACTTGACACAATCTGTAGACTTCCTTTGCATGTTGTGTATATCTTGTGCATGCTTGTGACTTTTGTCCCTTGTTGGTGTTTGGTTTTGTTGCTACCTATGACAGTTTGTTTTTTAACAATGTAAGATTCTAGTTTTATTTTACTAATGATTTGTTTGCAGCATTACTTGTCATTTTATCATCGGTAGTCTGTAAGATGTATTTATGAAAATTCTTTTTCTTATTTTTTCTTAATTTTCAGATTAGAACAGTTTTATTTAGCCATAGATACAGTACAGATATTAAAAAAACATAGTTATGGATACAAGAATTAAGAAAAGAAAATCAGATGCAATGAAACTGAATTGACTGGTTTTTTTTCAGTAAGATGCCTTCAATGTCTTGTAAACTATTGGGAATCCGAAGCTCAGTTTTTTTTTGTGGAAAAAGAAAGGGAGAAAGGAAATATATGCCAGAAATCGATGTTTATTTGATAGTAAACTTATCGTTGATGATTAAACTGTTGAAAAGTTGTTAAAGGATTTCAGGTAAAATTTGACCCCTATTTGCCGTACTTATTCAGAATCCTTTAAAATGTTTGTCATCACTGTTTGAATGGAGATTTTTTCATCCGAGTTTAATTAGTTTTTTGCTCAACGAAATAGTTTAGTTAGCGGTATTTGTATTATATCATTTTTATTTCATAGATAATTAGAGTACATTACGTGGTTCCAGCTCAGTGATCACAGTGGTTGACTTCCCTCTACCCAGAAACAGGAATATTCTATTTATGTCATTCTGCTATTAATGTCAATTTTGTCGTCTGATGAGAAAAATGATCCACACTGATACTGTTGCAATCCTACGTCTCTTTGGTAACTTATTTACTAAATGTTTTGTATTTATTGCCATTTTTCACCGGGGCATTAGCTTCGTTAGTATATTCGTGAACGCTCCACGTGGCAAACGCAAAACTGAGAAATGGATATAGCGATCGATTAATAAGGAAAGAGAGAATCCTCATCACGTACGTCACTGCATTTTACATATCAATCACCAACTTAACCCGCTTGGCATATTTTGTAATTAATGTTTTCGCTATTAGGAGCCACAGATGTTTTGAGTTAAATTGCCCGGTCGCGTAAAATCTAAAAGCCCATATGTTATTAAGGAACACATATCAGTGAGAAGAGTCCTTTGATGCCGACGGCGGCATTAACTCTTGGTGCCGTCAGTGTATGGCTACAGGTGATTATTATTAATATTTTTTTTTATTATTCATATCATAACATCAATTGACGTTCGAGCGCGATTATAAATAATTACCCGTAATTATTCTTACATTGAAACTCTGCGTATCTCGAATTATTTATGCAGAGCCTTATACCTACAGTAATTTTATGTTATTTCGTTTTTGTTATTTAAAGGAGTCTAGGTGGTTACGACCCAGATTGGTTTGATTTTTTAACTTTTATGACTTATTACATCAGTAAAAACGCTGACATTTGAGTTTAAGAAAATAGATGAGTTCCAAATAAAACAAACTTGCACGTAAGTCCGATTCCTTTTAGCCATTATGAAGAATTACACTGCTTGAAAAGGAGATGTGATTGAATTTCTGAATCATATATATGTACAATATATATATATATATATATATATATATATATATATATATATATATATATATATATATATATATATATGTATGTATGTATGATGTATGTATGTATGTATGCATGAACTGTTTTCGTTATTTTGTATATTTTTTCTTTTGATTTCGATATGACTCCTTATAATAAAAAAAGGGAATTTTTGTGCGGGCTTCAGTGTCATCTTTTTCTAATTGGTTAAGAGAACGTGCGTCCTAAGGGGCGTTTGTGTGTGCGTGTTCCTGATTTTTCCTAACAGCGCTTTTTGCCTACAAACACAAGCACAAACAACTAAAACGGTGAAAGGATGTTTTAAGATGAGTGAGAGAGATGTCTTCTCCAGTTGTGGGAAGTCATTATGGAGTAATCGGTGTACAAGCTAGAAATCAGTATTTCCATCTCTAAATGACCTAGCTTAGATCTTTAGTGACGGACTCTCTCTCTCTCTCTCTCTCTCTCTCTCTCTCTCTCTCTCTCTCTCTCTCTCTCTCTCTCTCTCTCTCTCTCTCGCTGTAAATCCTCCCTAATTCAATGACCCTGAGGCGTTAACGATACCAAAACAATTACCCAATCATGAAAAAGCTATCAGGCAATTGAGGACGGGTTTTATCCCCCATCCTCCCCCCCCACCCTTCTTCTCCCGGGGGTAAACTGAGGGTAAATTGTCGTGCTCGGAGCCTTCGAGGGGAGGCTTACACTGAGTTTATACATATCGTCCCTTGGGCTGCAAACTGCCTCGTATCTGTGCTGTAATCGGCACTAGAAGGTCATTCCTTATCTGTGGGTCGTTGTACGGATTAATCGACTGTGATCGAGTTACGTTTCTTGCTGCAGAGAGAGAGAGAGAGAGAGAGAGAGAGAGAGAGAGAGAGAGAGAGAGAGAGAGAGAGTAGTATCTGTACTGTAAAACTATTTTACTAGATTCATTTCATTTTCCCTTTTGCTGGGGGAAAATTGTAAATTGATCTAAATATACATTAATTCTTACAAAATTAATGTATATTTCTTCGAGCCACGTCGTCTTTTAGCTTAAAAAGAGGCATTTGGAATTTCAGGATTTATTATTTAAGAAGACATTCAGGTGTTAATTTTTTATGAACCAGGTATTTATTTGCAAGATTTGCTTACTGACAATTGCTGTCTAAGTTGTCTTTTAGAAATCTTTTTACGAAGTCAGACGATTTGGTATCAGTCATATTCAGCGTGAGTTACTGAAGTTTACGAAGAGGTAAACATGCATAGTTGATTTCCGTTACATGCCGAGAGTATGCCTCGATGATAGGGGAATATAGTGGACGTTTATCCCTTCTAGGAGGATCATGTTTGAAAGAAGATCGAATTCTGACATTTAGAATTTAGACTGCTGAAAGAAAATCGGGCCTAGGCACCTCTCCAAGTTCACCTAAACTGGCGGGAGAAGAGTGGATAGAATGTAGCTCAAGTATAAAAAACGTATCTTTGTTATTCACGAGAGCTCAGGTATTGAAAATATTAAAATTTTATGAAAAAAATCGATGATTAATCCAAATGACGGTCAAAATACCAGATT
The DNA here is from genome assembly GCA_039081455.1 of Macrobrachium rosenbergii. Lineage (NCBI taxonomy): Eukaryota > Metazoa > Arthropoda > Malacostraca > Decapoda > Palaemonidae > Macrobrachium > Macrobrachium rosenbergii. The sequence continues at coordinate 43,435,219 of JANJGK010000012.1, read as the reverse complement.
TCCATCCCTTGAGTGTATGTATACGGCCCCTGTGGGAAAATTATTAGTTGATTGATTGCGTTCCGCTTATTATGTGTAAGGCTGGCAGCTGCAAAATAATGATTTCGTTTAGCTGTTATTGATTATTTCGCCCCTCCGGCTCTGTCTCTCTTTCTCCCTTTTAGATCTCTCTCTCTCTCTCTCTCTCTCTCTCTCTCTCTCTCTCTCTCTCTCTCTCTCTCTCTCTCTCTCTCTCGTTTATCAGGATTTTGGTAATAAAAACAAACATTTCCTCCAACACTCCTCATAAATATACCGACGTTCAACGGTGACTGACCGATATTAGTTGTGGTGCAACAATTGTCTGGGTTATTTTATTAAGCATCCGGCGACATAAAACCAGGTATAACGTTACGCTTCAGCACTATTCATAATGATTATCACTTTTGCTACATCGTTTATTTTTGATATAACAGTCATTTGTTTTGGTTTTTAAGGCAAGAATGATCTTGGAATTCAAGGCGTTGATGCTGGGCTTCCCATAATTCCATTTGATGGGTAAGGCGTTAGTTTGCGGATCGTTCCCGTTAAAAATTAAGAGCTGGCACGCTTTCCTTTTATAGTTGAACATTTCAACACGGTATAGTTCCTTTAGTGCTTTAATTGTAATGTTTGCTGGTATATGAGAAATTATCCATTGATACTATTGATAGTTTGACTTTTATATTCTTTATGGTTAACGTGTTGGTAAAAACGAAAAATGATAATAACAAAACTCGGCTGATGTGGTTAAAGAAATTGTCTTTACAGTAGAAAACGTTTGCGTTGAATATACATTATGAAAAAAGCAAGCACTTTGAAAGACGGGAGAATTTTGTTCTTAGAAAACGTCTTCAGTTCCTTGCAAGTATTTCTGGAGCTTTACTCACACATTCATTTATTTTTACTGCTTTCATAAGTGATGAAGTGACACTGCAAGAAATAGCAGGGATCACGTCATTACTGTTAAGGCTTCAGGGACCGTATTGACAGGCAATCCTAGCGGGTTGTGCCCGATTCGTGCCCGGCTGTCGTTTGCCCCACGGTCGCTAGAGTAGTCGGAGTAATGCGCACATTTCTCAGCATTATGATTTATTTTGTTCGTATGTAGAGACATGTGTCTTTATTTGCTTTATTTTTCTATTTTCATCCGACGATTGACGGTTGACTTCATTTGTACTATTCTTATTATCATGTTAATAATACGAGCGAACTGTACGAAATGCTGAAAGTTATCGACATAGATGAAGAAGTGTATATGCCTTTGAGGAATTAATTTAAACTTCGCTAACGTGATCCTAAGGATAAAATGATAGCGTAGAAGGTTTAAGAAGCCACGAATTGAGAGATGGCGAGATGAAACCGTAAAGTAATCCAAGATGGCGGTCGCCAAGGCATCCGAAGGAAGGATCTTGATGTCAAGCATATGGTGTGAGCAGATGACACGGGGATTCCAGAGTTAAAGAAGTGGCCCGTAAGGATTTGTTTGATGGTGATTTCGTAAATTAACTTTTTTTTTTTACTTTAATGATTGATCAATTCCTTAATGATCTCTCTCTCTCTCTCTCTCTCTCTCTCTCTCTCTCTCTCTCTCTCTCTCTCTCTATATATATATATATATATATATATATATATATATATATATATATATATATATATATATATATATATATATATATATAATGATTGATCAATCATTAAAGTAAAAAAAGTTCATACGTATATATATAATATATATATATAAATTTTTCAATAGATGCTATAATTAACATTAGATTGCATGTTGAATGGTATATACCAATTGTTACCCAATATTTCATACTTTACGCTATTGTTAGGAGAATCGATATACCGAAGTAATAATGTAGTAAGTAATTATAACTCGGTATTGCTCATAGATACCGAGGACGCGAATGATTGTAATTATTTAATCTGTGTAGCACTAAAAGCCTTTGTAGATAAAATAATGCCTAATCAATACTGATAGGCAATTGTATTATTGATGGTGTAGCTTTTTTTCTTTTTTAATAAGAATGCTGTATTATTTCCTCTTTGCACAGAGTTATCATGCACAACATTCGCTGTGCCTTATTGGCACAGTGCTTATTATTAAAGTTTGTTATCACTGTTTTCTCCCTTTGTTATAAAGAAATATTGTAGAATCTTTCATCTTTCGTGAAACGCGCAACGAAACTTTCACTTTGCCATATGATGAGGTTTTCTCTTGATATGCAAAGAATTTTTCACTTCGACGCAACACCGAATATGCAACGAATCCACCTGTGTGGCTCGACTCTGATATTTCTTAGTTCATTAATGAACTACGGAGCCCTCGTGCTTAATATACCAAATCTTTTATATTTCTCTGTGATATACTCGCAAGTTTTCATCATTTCCTCTGATATACAAAAATTGTTCATCCTTGGAAGGCTTGACACGAAGGGGGGAATCTAATACGGATATTGATTTAGGGAGATAGTATCTTCTTGTGCTGAAATACTTCACAGTCATAATTGTCACCTTCTTAGGGTGATTCCTGTTCTTCTATATTTTCTGCTTTTTATTTTATTTTCCATGTTTTCAGCCTTTTACATTACAAGACTAGTTTTAAATGAATATGTTACATATTCATTGATTTATATAATGGATCATGCGTATCTAGATATTATCGTAAGAGGATTATACGAGTACATTCTTTTTGTGTGGAGAGGTCCATCCATCTCCCAGTCCTACGCAATATTCACGCATATCCCCGTCCGTTTTTTCCGCTTCCAGTGGTGTTCCTTTGCTATCATTTCAATGCAACGCTTTTAATTTTGTCGGAGGTGGGAGAGGAGGTGCTCCTCTGCTTCCAAACATTAAAAATTTTTCATTCATGCCTTCGGTCCAATTATCGTATCCTATTTTTGCAATATATTTTTACGCATTTTTATTTCCTATCCTAGTATTTTTTTACTTGTCCCCCTGGCTTCTTTCAATTACACGAATGATTCCCCACAATTTGCAAAGTTCGATTCATCTATTTCGGATCTTTTCGCAGCCCGTCATGTTATTTATTCATTGCCTCCCTGTTTCATACCGCGTATATTTATAGGTATTCATCGCTCACAGTATCAGTGCCCGAATATAGACCCCGAAATATTTTATCATGTGGATGTGATGCAGTATATTTTAATCAAGTTATGAAAAACCCTTGCACTTATAAGTTAATTACCCTCTTTGGGATATTAATTGCCTCTGTTTGATGAGACCATTTTTCTGTGGACACGTCTATCATTAATAGCATTTATTGGAACATAAAAAAAAGAAATTTTTAAGAGGTTTGCTACTCATGCGTCAACATAATGGGAAGTAGCTAGTCTCTCTCTCTCTCTCTCTCTCTCTCTCTCTCTCTCTCTCTCTCTCTCTCTCTCTCTCTCTCTCTCTCTCTCGTTGTTATTGTTATTTGGTCCATTACAGAAGGATGGGTCGGCTTATGGAGTTGTAATTATCTATAGGAACTCGCTTTTAACCCTTCTCCAAGCGAATTTGTAGAAGGGTGGGTTTTATATATACAGTATATGAGGCTATTTGGTTTGACTTTGACTTTTGGATTCCATCCATTAACTGATACGCCGATTGCCTTCTTGACCGATATGTCCCGTTGAATGCTGGAGTAACATATCGTTGAGTATATGTTACTACAGTGGCTATACAAGAAATGTCGATGTCAGAGGGCTATTCTTATTAACTTGGTCCGGTATTGCAGTAGGTGAAAAAAAGATTATGATTCCTTCACTTCATAATAAGCAATATGATGTGATGCTTCGAAGCCCTCGTCAACTGTAGTGAAACCACTTCCGTATGTAAATGGTATGTACTGTAGAAGAACTGGTCCATTGGGGTTACCCTCTGCTTACAGTACATGCGGTCTGCAGCACAATGGTTCGCCGTCTCCCAGGTTCAGATGCATCCATAGCTAGATGTTACTCGGGTTATTCCTCTCTTGATTTTTATTTTTTATTCATGAATATATGTGCATGAAGGAAATGTTAACATATTCTCACTGGTTAGACATATGAGATTCTCTGATATTTCACCGTTCGACAGCTTAATATTTTGTTGTTACTTTTAGACAGTTGAAGGACGTTACCTGTTCTGAAATAACATTAATTCATTAATGATGTTAATTAGTAGGATTTGTTCGCCAGAGACTTGTAAAAGGTTTTTATTATTTGTTGGCTGTCACTAATTATTATTGCTATTATTTAAGGCTTATTGTCCGTGGAATATTTTTACACAATTAATTAATTATTTGTGAACTGACAGTAACGTCTCCAGCCTCCACCACCAAGTGTAATTGTACTGAATGTTTCTTAACGGTGCACTTATTAAGTGATCTTAACACCCACTGAAACAAGCTGGAGACGATTGTTAAACATTCTACGTTCGAGGATTGCATGATACTACGTCAAGATACGAGCTCTTAATTGGTTTTACGTGTGAAACGCTTTTGTGCAAACTTGGGCCGAAGTACTTGGTGTTAATGCCTTATCAATATTTTTATATTGATACGGCTGCTTTTCCGGAAAGTTAGGGTATTTTACGCTTTAAATTTATATTAATCGATCATATTCAAATCAACTGCTTTTTCTGTAGTGTTATAACGGTGACATTCATTTCTCATGTAAAGTACTATCGAAATTAGATTGTATATAATATTGACACTCACGTCGATAGCGAATATTAGAAGTTAATAATAACGAAATACTAAAAAGAGACAATTGTCGTCAACATCATGACTGGTGTGTAAACGTAAAGAAGCTCGAGAGGGAAGATAACCTGGTGGATGAGTGTGAGGACGAAGGGGGTGAGGGTTGGGGTGGGGGTGGATTTCTCCACATTTTCTCCAATTTCGCTCTCGTTCCGAACGACCAAAGTTTTTCAAGGGGATTTCTCGCCTCTTTGTTTACTTTAGGGACTTCACCGGCTTGGGACGAGAGGAAGATTTTTGCTTATTAGGAGCCTACTACATAGAAAGCCGAACGAGAAGACCTGTCTCCTGGTGCCAATGCTGCCAGTGGTGTCCTGGGTTAAATAAACTTCTGTTTATGCGTTTAATTTTCCCATGTATTAAAATGGTCTTATATGTATGTGGGTGTTTTTGTAAGCCATGAAATTGTTTTAACAGTATACAAAGTTCAATTCATATATGTGCGTTTGTCTGTCTATGTATTTGCAAGCCAACATGGATTTTATAATTCATTTTCGAAGCTCTTTTATATCATTCAAAATAGATTTACTTACATGTACAACTTTTACTATTAATTGCCTTGATTTTTTTTTAGTATATTTACTGCCTCTCAAATCTGCTATCATCCAATACCCCAATAATATAGTGGTAGAATTTCAGATTGGAAAAGAGCAAATGGTCCTTTCGTAGAGATCATTCGGGACATAAAACTGGAACGAAATAAATTTCGCTGAAGCTTATTAGCCTCATGAATTTACGCCTGTTGTTGCCTGGCTTATTTAATCGATTTTAGTTACATTTAATCGGATGAATCAGTTTTTACCCCAAGCATTAAGAGATGAGTCGTAATTCAGTGCTGGAAACCATACATCGTTCAATTGTCTGTTTCAGCGTTTCGTAATTAAAAGTAAGAGTAAGTCGGAGTTTTTTTAGTGGTCTCCATCCTCATTATCTATTATTGATGCAGTTGGCTTGCTTGTGGTAGGAAAGGAATTATATCCTCATTTATATCGGTTTTGTGTTTTAATCCATTCATGCGAATATGTTATAAAACGTATGCAGGCAGACACGAGTGGAAGAACAGAAAAATAATAACCTACAATAACTTGTAAATATTCATTGGCTGCTTCCAGTCAGCTCACGCGCAACTAAACAAAATCTCAAGGCGAATAATCATCCAACGCGTTCAAAAGCATAACGGAAAATTTTTTAATATTCAAAGATGACAGATTTTTTCTGTAAAACCCGGGACCAAATTGCACAATCCACTTAATCAAATATCGCTCAGTAGATACACCACAAATGTTTGTATGTTTGCTTGCATACATTGACTTTGACACTTGATAACACTGTTTCTGTGTTTTCCTTTTTTTACATAAAAATATGAGTATCAGATTACTCTACCGGCATCTCAGTCAGTACATGATCGGTTTTGCTGATATTATGAGGTACAGTTTTCTTAGAGGAAGTTTACAGAAAAAAGGTAAAGTCTTTATGAAAGTAATTTGTCTTACACAAAAGTTCTTTTTGATGAAGATGCTGTTTACTTTGACGTAGTCAGTATAATGAAGGGCAGTCATGCTACCAATTAAATATTTGATTGTGACGGCTTACCGGTGTCATGCTAAGAATGAAAACGTGCGTCGTCGGATCTGGTTGCGTGCAAAAGAATTTACAAATATTAAAAAAAAAAAAAGAATCAACTCAGCGTAGTAGAAGGGAAAAAGGCGAATTGAAAAGGTCCGTAGGGGGTGAATGAAGGCTGGGCGTGGACGTTTGTTGGTATGTGGGTGTTTGGGGGGCCAGGGAGGTGGTACGCGTTCCAGACAAGAATGGAAATGTTGAAAAAGCAAAGCGGTGAAGGAGCGCATGAAAGGAGAGGCTGGGAAAATACAAAACAAAGGAAAAGGGGCAGTGAAAGAGGAAGAACAAAGGAGAGGGACAAGAGATAGGGATTGGTGGGGGCGGGGGATAAAAAGGGGAGAGTAGGACCTGAATGACATCAAATACGAACTTGAAAAAAAAAAAAATTAAAAAAATAATTAATTAAAACCCTATGGGTTACGGCACATGACTAGCTGTGGTTTATTCTCTTTATCATAATGCCCATTGTCAGCATCATCATACGCGTCTGGAGGCGGCAGTGGTTGCGTATTATTATTGTAACTATTATCTGGTTATGGTTATGTTGATTAGGCTCTTTCAAACGCATTTGTTAGAGACGTTCTGACCTGTGGAGTCTGACTATATTCACGTATATTTGTTTCCCTTTCAAACATTTTAAGCTGTTTAGATTTCTTCCATGAAATTAATGTTTTTCTTCCCTTGTAGACACAGCCACGTTGAATTGCTTATGCTAAATTATAATCATAAGATTGTTATCACCATTTTTACACTATTAGATTTAAAGTGTAAATCTCAGTAGTATGTGAAATGCAACTTGAACAACAGCAGTTTTATTCATGGTGCATTCTCATTAGCTGCTGACTTACCACTGGAATTTGCGAAATTGGGCCTTTGCTGATTAAGTGCTGCAGATTAGTATTCTTATTACACATGCATGCGTAACGAAGAAAATATCTTATTTGGTCTGTTAGGATAACGAGTTTGGTTGTACCAAAACTGCTTTTCGTTTGCGGTGGTGGAAAATGAGGGAGGGCACTGTGCTTACCTTGATTTTCAGACAAATTTTCACTTTAGCAACAAACTGCTTCCCTGCGGCAAGAAGTCAGAATTTCTTAAAATGTATTTTTATGGGAACGCCAAATTATTAGTTTATATAGGTAGTATAGAGCTTATCTTCGCTAACTCAGAACAGAAGTATGTAAGATAGATTGCCTCAAGTTATTTATTTATTGATATTCATGGAAATGATGTGCGTGTTGATAAAATGGATATGATGCGTGCTGAAGTGTCGGGTGAATAAACGAGAGAAAAAATTATTTGGACAGAATTGTTTGCTTTTCGCTATTTTTTTTATTTGGATTCAGTGTTATATTGGAAATATCTCATCTGGTAAGCTACAGCATATATGATAGGGCTGAAATACGTAGTTTCTTATGTTCTTTCGAAAATGCTTTGATGTTCCGCAGTGTGCAGCTAACGTTTATGTGTGGTATGTGACTTTTTGGTTTCATCTGTATATGTATGTGGGCATATACCACATTACATAGTGTGTATAAGTTTCATATTTCCAGTAATACCTAATGTTTGTATAAATGCACTTTTGATGGATCTGTATGTATACATAAAAAGTGTACCCGTGAGTGATTTTGGTTGCACTGTGTAAATAGATGTGAAGGGTCTCCGTACTAGGCACAAACACTTGAGCAGAATACGTGTTTCAATGACGGCCAGGATGAGGTGTGCGACCCTAGCAGAGTCCGTGAATTATGAATAATTGTGAAAGGCAAGAGTAGCGGCATTGTCTCCTGGAGTAGGAAAATTAGGATCATAATATATTCTTTCATGTTCAGCGTATCATTCATTAGCGTGACTCTATGTCAGATCGAGGGATGACGGTCGCTAGTACCGGGCAGTAAAAAAGCACTCTCTCTCTCTCTCTCTCTCTCTCTCTCTCTCTCTCTCTCTCTCTCTCTCTCTCTCTCTCTCTCTCTCTCTCTCGTTTTTGCAGACGAACGCACAAGGACAGTCAAAAAGCTTTAATTAAAACTGAAGGTCATTTTGGATTCGTTGCAAAACACTTACCTGTGTAAGAGGAACCTTTGGTCCGCAAATGGACTTGCTTCAACAAAGTGTTTTTTTACACACACACATATGTATATATACAAATATACACATATAATATAAATTTTATATATATATATATATATATATATATATATATATATATATATATATATATACATATATATATATATCATACATACATAAGTATAAAGAGAGAGAGAGAAAGAAAGAAGATGAAGACGGAAAACTAGAATGTGTAGTAGGTATTTGTGTAATTTTATACTTTGCTGTTTTTCGCATTGATATTAATCTAAATCGTATGAATTTCACTGTTCCAGCTGCTTCAAAAACTCCATATTAATTAAAAGATTAGTTCTTACTTTTATGACCGTACCTAACTTTATAATACTTTTAAGGCAAGAATAAACTCTGAAACTGCCGATCCAGACGCCTGAACAAAGTTCTAAAAGCGAAGGCAGAGGCGTTACACAAATTCAAAGTCAAAATAATACCTCAGACGTTTCCCTTAACAAATATACGAAAGTGAGAAAAAAAACAACTGTAGCATCAGCGTCTTACGTAAATCAACATGCATGTCTGTAAGCTGTTACACCAGGTTAGATAGAGAGAGAGAGAGAGAGAGAGAGAGAGAGAAGAAGAAGAAGAAGAAGAAGAATGCTTGAAAGAAAGGATGTTAAAAAACACTCATTATCTATATTAGCAGAAATGACTTTCACGCCCGACACCCATTTAGAAAACTCTAATAACGGAGGAAAAGCTAATAGTGCTTTTCCTCACTCCCGTTGTCTCTGTCTCCTTTCTTCCTGCCTCCTTCTCTCGCATTCGCTCGAACCGACTTTCGAGAGAGGTGGAGGCTGCCGGATTAATGCTTCATCATCGTCGACGTATCTTTTTTTCGTGCGTATTAGTCACACCTTCCTTGATTTCCACCAAGAATTTCAAAGTTGAAAATTGCGTAACCGATATGTTTGCCTTGTCTTCGATTTCTGCCACATTAATTGTGGTCATGGGGTAAAGCATACAAAGCATTCATTTTATATAGTTCCTAATGACTTTTTTTTCTCTTTTGATTTTGTAACTTTTCAAAACTTGATTGTCAGTGTAATACTTTCAGGTAGTGGAATTCTATTTCACGTTTCTCCCTTTCGTTTACCTGCCAGTGAGTAGGACGATTTTTCCCTGTATATTTTTGGTTTTAATTTTCGTTTATGTGTGTAAATGCAATGCCGAAAAATATCAGTTGTGACATAGAAGTCACATTTTACAGTAATTTCTCTGCAATTCAAAGAAGAAAATGGGAGTGAATAATAATAATAACGACAGAAAAACATTTTCCTCGTGCAAAAGAGAGAATCCTATGAGTGGTATTTGTAAGAGACTTTGGGAAATTCGTTGATAATATTTTGTTTCAACTTTCAAACATCTTCCCCTCCTTTCCTCCCTCTCTTCCTTCCTCCTAGCGCACAGCTCCCTTCTCCTTCCTCGTCCGCCTCCTACCAGCCCCTACCCCTTCCTCCACCACATCCACTCCACCTGACAACGTCCGCCGTCCCGAGTTCCTCTTGGCGTCGCATCCGGTGCGGACCTCATTATCCTCGTTATTATAATTAATATCTCACTAAACATTTTGTTATTATCATCATTATGTCGTCCTCTCGGCTCCCGACAGCTACAGTATATGTGTATTTACATTTTTATTAATGACAGTGGGGGAAACGGGTAGCGGCCAGTCATTTGCCTGGGCGAATATGGGTTGCTAAATGATTTTTATTCTCGTAATTCATGGACGTACACAGTAATATATATATATATATATATATATATATATATATATATATATATATATATATATATATATATATATATATATATATATATATATATATATATATATAATAATGATGTAATGGGAAATTCTTCACGGCGTCGTTACGTGCGAAGTAAATAGCTAGCCAACACTTTCACTTATCTTGCGGGGTTTGGGTTCTGGGCTCCAAATAAGTTTGAAGAAGAAGAGATGAAAACCGTTTTTCCTTTGCGAAAATTCTTCCGACAAAGGAACTCTCAAATAGAATGTTACATAATATATATTTAGAGAGTAAACAATAGGGAAGATGTGCCGTAGGATCGGCGCCCTAACACATAAGCACCCACGCCCTCCAGCCAGACAAAAAGAAAACTCATTTGTCACTGTCGATGTCCCTGGAAGATGGCTGTTCCCCCTCCCTCCCTCCCCCCACCCTATGTTCCTCAGGCATCCCCCTTCCCTTTCCTCTCCAGATTCACTATTCCTCCATCCAGTCTTACTAAGCATCATCATCAGCATTCTCCTCCTCGTCCTCCTCCTCCTCCTCCTCCTCCCTCCATATCCCTCCCTCGCTAGAAACATATCCACCTTTATATTGCCTGAGGAATTATGAAGCCTTTTAAAGATAAGCAACTTTTAGAATCTCTTGAGCACTGAGTTGTAGATGAGTGAATTACATTCGAATCTTCCAGTACATACTGAATAATGAGTATTGCAACACCAAACGCCAGAATGGTAAAGTTCAAAACCCCAGATCCTGTGTACAGAGAATAGTTTTTGATTTGAAAAATATATTCCTTTTTATGTAATGTATTGTACCATACAAGTAAATTTCTTACGTACAATATTATTTTATGAAGTTCACCCGATACAATTATAACGTAAAGTCTGAACAAAAAAATTATAGTTATAAAAAACTAATACAACAAAAAAACTAAATTGTATTACATATATAAATTGACATAATTACACACGCATGCAAAACTACTTAGACACATACATACATTATATATATATATATATATATATATATATATATATATATATATATATATATATATATATGTATGTATATATATAGATATATAGATATGTGTGTGTGTACAAACCTTTGCACATCAGATTCGTTTAAAATAATTTAAGGGGCTATAGATAGCACAGAATAGACGGCGGCTGCTGGAGAAAGAATGTGCAAATAAAAACCACCCGTTGAAACGCCACTGTAAACACACATCAACTTGTATTGGTAGACTCTCTCTCTCTCTCTCTCTCTCTCTCTCTCTCTCTCTCTCTCTCTCTCTCTCTCTCTCTCTCTCTCTCTCAGACTGTTATATCTTGATGAGCCTGAAAATTTGCGTCTGGAGATTTATTCTACGCACTTTTTAATATTTCTGCTTTGATACGACAAGGTCTCTCTCTCTCTCTCTCTCTCTCTCTCTCTCTCTCTCTCTCTCTCTCACACACATACACACACACACACACACACACATTAGCAGCGACTTGTCATTCAGACATCTTGATATATGAATATGGATCTAACTTTACCAAAATGATTTCTTGTTATATTCCTTAGGAACTTTTTTTTTATTTTAGAAAGTGCATATAATATACATTGAATATTTATTATTTTGAATGCACTTAAACATTAGGATAACTATCATCATCATTGCCGTCATCTTGTATCATCCCGTCACCATTGATTATAATAAATAAGCCATTGAAAATTAATAACTTGTTAATCTTAGATACTTGAAGTGTAAGGTTATAACCTTGAGGGTATCTAGCAAATAGGCCCGGAGGTCATTCTCCAGAACCTATACTAGGTACCTTGAACAGTTTTCGTGGTCTGGAAAACAGTCAGTCTAACCTTCTTTTTGCTCTCTTCTCTTCCTCTGCGCAGACCACGGCGGAAGACCAAGACACTCATGAAGAAGGACAAGTACCCCTTGGCATCCGGTCTCCTCCCATCCGACCCCACGCGACCTCCCGTACAGCAAGTGACCCGAGATATGTACAATATGACCAATGGTTACATGCCCAATGGCGACTACGGCGATTACGGTGAGTGGCGTAAGTTGATCCCCCAGGTTTTCGTTTATGGTGGTGGTGGCTTTGTGTGATGTGTCCGTGTGCTTGCTGTTATTTTGATTTTGTTTGCTCGTGCACATGTACTCACGCGCACGCACACACACGCACACATATACATGTATATATATATATATATATATATATATATATATATATATATATATATATATATATATATAAATTTTTATCACATACACCTTGACTTTTTTATATTCACAAACATTAGGTTATAAATGTCGTGTAATATCCAATTCGCTCTACTTCTAGAATATCACCGAATGGGGATTTGTAATTGATAAACGATTTTGTACCTGGGATATTCGAATGCCCGACTGTTGTCGATCAGTACTCTTGGGTGTTCGAATCTCCCAGGCACCGAATTGTTTTGTCAGTTATAATTCCCCTTCGGTGATATTCCCGATGAATAGTGAACTGCGTGCTAAACGGCGTTTGTAGCTATATATATATATATATATATATATATATATATATATATATATATATATATATATATATATATATATATATATATATATATATATAGTGTGTGTGTGTGTGTATATATATATATATATATATATATATATATATATATATATATATATATATATATATATATATATATATATATATACACAGTATATATATGCATGTATGTATATGTATATATTTTTTGTTTCGAATGGTTCCTGATATTGGAGTGCTCTGGGTTCGGGATTCTGCTCCCTGTACGGAAACTGACTCCCCGATGTGAATTAATGCGCACCTCAAGAAGCCTATATGGATCCCACGTAAATCCCTGAAATACATTTAGGACAGGTATGCTTTTAGACAATACCAGAGGACATATAAGGACACTGCTGAAGGCCCTCTGGTGTTGTCTATAAACATACTTGTCCTAAATGTATTTCAGGGATTTACGTGGGATCCACCAGTAGGCTTCTCAAGATGCGCATTGATTCACATCGGGGAGTCAGTTTCCGTACAGAGACTACAATCTCGAACCCAGAGCACTCTAATACCATTCGAAACCATGTAAAACCTACATTGAGAACAAAGAATTTAGCATGTATATACATACATACATATATATATATATATATATATATGTGTGTGTGTGTGTGTGTGTGTGTGTGTGTAAATATATTATAGTCTGTGTTTATGCCCGTGCCAGTTGTGTTTGTGTTTAGATGTTTTCTCAGGTAACGGTTTAAGCTTGCTGCTTTTAAGTCACAAAATTATTTCAAGTGTCAGTTATTTGTAGTGGCATTTAGGCAGAAAGTTATACACACTTTATAAACATTAGCTGTCGGCTCTCTGCATTCCTTGTCTTGGGCGAAAATATAGACTAAACCGACCAAAAATAAAGATAAAGTTATTTTTATCTATTGCTAACGACTCCGTTCCACCTGAATAGATGTTTTAGAAAGTTAAGATGGAGAAAGGGGGGAGAAACAAATTTAGATAAAAAACAGAAAGTCATCAGACGATATTGCTTTTAATCCCACACTTGTATGCTGAAGCCGAGCCACAAATTATACAGAGGCTATTCCGTGTTCCTGGAGAGAGAGAAAGAGAGAGAGAGAGAGCGGCGCCGCGGGTAAGAGAAACAGTACATTGAGATTTGTATACAGTCGAGTGTGCTCTGGAATTAATCAGGCTATTTAAGAATTAACAAAATAGACGCCGGAGACAGTTAGTTTGGTTACTTACCTCTCGTTTCGCAATTGAATTTTGCGTAGTTCGGGAAATGTGAAGTTGTTTGGTTCAAGATATTACATTTTCAGTTTATGCATTAGATTATGTAAAACGTTGAGTGAAAGGTAATGTTGGTAAGAATATATATATGTATATATATATATACATATGTATGTGTGTGTATGTATGTATGTATGTATGTATGTATGTATGTATGTATGTATGCATTTATGTATACATGCGTGCGCACAACAATTGAATACCAATCAGTATAGGCATTATTGCGAAAGATTTCTTTGCATCTTAACGTTCATATTAATTAATGTACTTGCTTATGCAAGAGACTGGGAGAGAAAGAGCGTTGCTCAAGGAATTTCATATCGTAGAGAGGAAACTAGGAGGGATCCCCCTCCCCCTTACTCCCTCTACCACGTCACTAATCTGTTACATCCTGTGGATCAGATTTCTCAACTCACCTTTCGTTTCGTGTAGCAGATTTTGCTCAGATTTGCCGCTTCCTCTCATCATTCCGTGACATGCCTGTGGCCCATACGTCCATCTCATTCGGCCCCTACCGAGTACAATGTATAATGCATGATAGGAGGTTAACTTCAACAGATACTAAACACCAAAGATGGAATGCAGATACAGGGGAGAGGGGGCGGAAGAACGCTGAACATCAGTGCTGCCAAGACCAGGAGGTTTCTGGGAAGGCTGTTACCTGGCTCTGGTAACACTGCATGGCTCAGATGGGTTACACTGGTTTACCTGTAGATACCCTTCTCAGCTACCTACCTGCCTCTCCTTTGTACCTATTATACTTCCGTACATTTACCGAGGGTGTCGTAACGACACCCGAGGCCTACCTGTCTCCCGTCTCCCACATTTTTCAGGTCCTGTATCATTATGAAATTGTGAAATCCTATGGGAGTCATGATCACATTGTACGGTATGGATACGTCTTTCAGCACAGGCACGCCTTCTCTTATCTCAACTATCACTCGGTTATTGGTGTTTCCTTAAGTGAATCTGATCTCATATCATAGATGCCCTCCTCATCCATTTCCTTATCGACGTCCCATCGCAGCTTACAGATTTACTAATCGCCTCGTCCAATTATCAGGTCCTAAGAGGGCCCACGGGGAAAATTGATCATCAAAGGTTCGGTTCACTGTTGCTGGGTTGTAAGAAAATTAGGCAACTAGTTATATATGTACATATATTCATATATTCATAAAGTATGTATACACATATATTTACAGTATATGAATATATATATATATATATATATATATATATATATATATATATATATATATATATATATATATATTATAGCTAACTATTTGTTTAAATTTTCTGGCGTACCGTAAACAATATAATAAAAATTCTAGTCATATGTTCCTAACCTACATGAATACGATTTGCACCATACATTAGACAAACCAATGTAACATTTACAATCGTTATGAATTCATACGTTTGAGAGTATTCGGCGTAAGTGGCCGGTTCTCGTTCTTCTTCTCTGTCCTACCCCAAAAGTATCTACTCTCCCATCTGCCGTTATTGGTATCTCCTTGTAACATCAGAACAAAGTACCCCGCCTACCTTGTTTTTCTCGCCTTTTCTTTACCTGTTTCCTGGTGACCTTCGCACGGGAGCTCATTCGGTCGAACTTTGGAATATTTTAGGAACCACCGGCGAGGGGCCTTCGTTCCATGAGGAATTTTAAGCCGATTACGACTGGTGACATGAGCTTCTCCCCTCCCCCATTTGTCATTCATATGCTGCGTCTGATCTGCTACATATCCTCAAGTGTTATCGCATACAAATACTGGTACGGTCGACGTTTTCTCAAAGGTTTCAAGCACATGAGCTACAGAACTATGTGGACTACTGTCTTTCTCCCTCTCTCTCTGATATACAAATATATATATATATATATATATATATATATATATATATATATATATATATATATATATATATATATATATATATATATACTGTATTTGTGTATGTATATATATATATATATATATTTATATATATATATATATTTATATATATATATATATATATATATATATATATATATATATATATACACACAGTATATATGCCTTTTTCTGATTTTCCAAGGGTGGGGCCGGAAGGATACAATCTTCTGATTTTACAGAAATTCTTCAGGAGTAAAGGTTGCCAGGTTGCGCTCCTATTCTTGGCCACACTGAATGATGGTACTCTTTTAAAGCTTGGTAGACTTGTGGGTAATTGTCTGGTAGTGAAATTTATATTCAGCTCCTCTTAAGCTTAATCCCTGGTCGGGATCGCTGTTTTTAATGAGCTTCCTCCACTTGTTTGTATCTTCAACGACTCATTTCATAATTGTTTTGGCAGATTCTCTTCCTGACTCCAACCTTCCCTATTTATGCGGCTTGAGAGCAATATTATATATATATATATATATATATATATATATATATATATATATATATATATATATATATATATATATATATATATATATATATATATATATATACTGTATATATATAATTGTGTGTGTGTTTGTAATGATAAATGTAATGAGAAATTAGTGGCATTTTAAAGTTTTGATAAAAATTACGTCATACGAAAGTGTTCTTAATTGGGCGCACATATGTATAAGTGTGTGTGTGTGGAATTCTAAATGAACTGTATAAATTTAGAAGTTATCTTGGTATTTTATTGATTTTAATATAAAGTTAGAATAAGAAATAAACTGTAATGGAAACTTTTTCTACTTTGCATTTAGAAAAAATGGCTCATAGTCCACAAAAATATTTTTTCGCTACAATTTTTGGAAAGTTTTTGGAACCTATTTTATTCTGATTATAACGGCGAGATTTTTTTCTTGTTTGCGTACTGTCACTCAAAGTATCGCATGAATTCCCATAAGCTTAATTTTTCCATTTGCTGTAATTGTTAATGACTTCGAGCTGATCATCACTTGCCGTAGCAGGAGAGATCTTTAACCTAAATCTAGACATTATGGTCCTCCCGGGAAACTGTCCAACACCCATTCTCTGTGCATTTTCCAATTTGCTGTTCCATTATTTTATCTTATGTGGCGTCCCCGACAGGCTTCGTCAGTTTTTAATCATCATATTTAAACTTCCTCAAATGCCTCGTTTAAAAGCGATTGTGATATTGTTAACTTGAGAACAATCAAACATCTGAAAATAATCAGCTAAGCTTTCTTAATTGCTAAAATGGAAATATTCATTGTTGCAGATTTTACATTGGCATAGTTGTTAATTATCATTTTCCAGCGGAAGCGTGAGGTTCCAGAATTGATTTTATACGTTAAACGGAACGGGCCCTTTGTCGCCCCGAGGCCCGAAGGGATCCAGTCAGGCAGTTATTTTCCAGTGTCCGTCATTCCCTCATTAACTTCCATTGTAGACTGTTCTGTGGATACATTAGTCGGGGCTTTTCTTTACCGTAATCTCAACATCGCCAACAGCATTTGACCATTCGATCACGGCACCTTCTTCAAACCCTTTCGATCTTAAATTCATAACTGTCATGAAAATATTATATACACACACACACACACACACACACACACACACACACACACACACACACACATATATATATATATATATATATATATATATATATATATATATATATATATATATATATATATATATAAATTTGAAAATTTATACCAACACTGTGCAGGTGGTGCTGGTCCTGCCTGCGGTTGATATCAAATTATAGCAACCACAAATCAGGCAGCCATACTCACGCCAGGTACAGCTCATGACACTTGATACCAAAGGTGGGGCTGGTTTAGGGAAGGGGAGATGGGCGGTGGAAGAGAGAGAGAGAGAGAGAGAGAGAGAGAGAGAGAGAGAGTGAACGGCGGTGAACATGTGATAAAATAATCATAAATGTTTTGTCTAGAGTGCGCCTGGTTGTTTTACAGACACTGTTTATTGTATAATAGACTTTTGAAAGAAAGCTAGTATATTTTTTTCGGCGTAACCAATGAAAAGACAAAAACAAATTTGCGATAGACTAGAGCGAAAAACCTAGGTTTTTTCACACCTTTGTATCACTTCTGTGTTGGCCCTGCTTACCTAGTTAAGGTATGGGGAGGATCGCGTTATGTACTGCCGCGTGATACCTCCGATCAGCCGGGTGTTTGGAATGAAGAAAAGGGAATAAAACACTGATTATGCAAATTAAACGCTTGGTGACCAACAGAGACGAGGGGAGACGAAGGTCTTAGGGGAGAACAAGGGTTGCAAGTGCGGGTCCCTGGGGGGATTGGGAGCTGGGGTGGGGCTGGAAGGTGTCTTGTTACTGTTTTTTCTCGTTCTTGTTCTCGTTATTATACTGTATATTCAGCCCTATTTCTCGTTTGATGTCTGATTTTTTTGTTGTTAAATTTGATTTCTTTATTTATTTAGCTTTCTACGTTCTGCTATGTATAGCTTACTTTTGATCTGCTGTAGGGAGGCTAAGTTCCTCGGCTAGCACTTTGCTGGGCCTGCATTCGAGTCCCCGACCGGCCAATGAAGAATTAGAGGAATTTATTTCTGGTGATAGAAATTCATTTCTCGCTATAATGTGGTTCGGATTCCACAGTAAGCTGTAGTTCCCGTTGCTAGGTAACCAATTGATCCTTAGCCACGTAAAATAAATCTAATCCTTCGGGCCAGCCCTAGGAGAGCTGTTAATCAGCTCAGTGGTCTGGTTAAACTAAGGTATACTTAACTTGTAGGGAGGCTTTTTTTTGCATGGATCAGATTGTGTGCCTTTTCTCATACTTTGACAGTTATCTCCAATACCTAAGAAGAGTTTCTCTCTCTCTCTCTCTCTCTCTCTCTCTCTCTCTCTCTCTCTCTCTCTCTCTCTCTCTCTCTCGTTTTGTCATTTTTACTCAACCCTCTTTGCTAGCAGTAATTTTTCCACTTCTTTTTTGGCATGAAAAATCCATTGCTTCCTAAAGTTGATTGGATTGAAAGGGGAGTGGCAGGATGGGAGACTAATCAAGAAGAGGAGCGATTTCCCGCGACTGATAAACGCCGTTTGCCCAGCGAATGATTTCATTCCGAGCGTGCAAAAGGACGCTAATTGAGGGGACAAGGCACGAATTTGGAAAACCGTCGATTAACAAGACAGATTGTTACACGCATAATTGCTAATCGGCGAGATAAAAAAAAAAAAAAAACTCATGAAGCGGCTGGTGCCTGACCCCGCTGCAGATATTGGAAGGTATACTAAAATATTAAGTGTAATCAGTGTCCTGTTATCCTGACTTCTTTTTCTGTTAGGCTTAAGGTTAGAAAATGACTTTAAATTCCCCGTTATTTTCCTTTATCGTGGTTTTTAAGACGGATCTAATAAAATTCCTGAGACACCTTTATCCTATCGTAAAGTCTCAGATATCAATCACGAATCA
Source organism: Macrobrachium rosenbergii (assembly GCA_039081455.1). Taxonomy (NCBI): domain Eukaryota; kingdom Metazoa; phylum Arthropoda; class Malacostraca; order Decapoda; family Palaemonidae; genus Macrobrachium; species Macrobrachium rosenbergii. The sequence goes on along the minus strand of JANJGK010000012.1, from coordinate 43,415,704 downwards.
CACCTGAGGTTCTAGTTTATCTTTATATTTGCCAGCATTGTAAAAAATATTTGAAAATTCAATGAACTCCGGTGAAATCACAGCGATATGGAAATTACACGACTGAAATCCTGTGTGCAACACGCTTCTTAATCACGAAATCTGGACTTTTTATTGAAAAGCGGTAGACCTATTATTATTATTATTATTATTATTATTATTATTATTATTATTATTATTATTATTATTATTATTATTGTCTAGAACGGCGGTATTGGTTTACTATCACAGTTTAATAGGAATTTGGTTCTAGGTATATTTATTAAGTGTTAGAAGGATTTCTGTATAAATTTTACCGACGTATCATTAAAATAAACAAAGCAAAAGGTGGCGGGTCATAATAACCACCAAAGGTGCAATCCATAGAGTGATAACATCAGCGCTGTGAATATTCGAGGCTGTCATTGTATGAGGCACTGAAGCGTTCCAGTTAATGGATGAGTGGGTGAGGGACATACGCCGGCGTTCTCGTATGCACGTGTGCCTTTACAAATGCGTATATTTATAACTTACTTCCACGAGGTTCTTATGAGAGAGAGAGAGAGAGAGGCTTCATTGACCATGCTGACAATGTTCTTTCTCTCCCTCTTACTACTCACAACCGAGAATTCCCCTGTCTTCTCCCTGGGACGAAGGGGCATTTCATATGATAACAGTTAAGATTTTTTGACCTAGGAGGTAAATTGCTTCTAGTTGCTATTCGACTGCTGTGAGTCGTAGCTATAGGGGAGAGAGAGAGAGAGAGAGAGAGAGAGAGAGAGAGAGAGAGAGAGAGAGAGAGAGAGAGATGAGTGATTAATACTCTTTCAAAAGGTATCCCATCATATAATCACAGGCGGGATGCTGCGACGAGATCATTTCTCCCCGACCATTCATCAGATACTTCTTTTTGCATCACTGCTGAAATGCCCGTCTCTGCGTCATCCATCACCCAACCTCAGTCAACACATGACGATTGGAAGTTTGTTTCTCTACAAGAATATTTTTGTGATTATTTTTTCGCAGTTATGGCGGTACTGATTGCAAGTCATTTTTAGCATCAATTGTTCCCAGTAAAACGCGGTTATGTAGACTGTTTGGTTTGGTTTCACTTCCTCTGTTATTATGTCTCATGTTTTTTTGTTTCTCTTCTTCATTGCGCTTTGCCTTCGTAGCTTTGTGCGGTTAAGGAGGAGCACGAAAAAAGGAATTCAAGTACTTCATCCTGTTCTTTAAACTAAGCCATGCGCTTCTGGTTATTATTGTTGGACTGCCTAACCCGAATTCTGTATGCGGAAGGAATTAAAAATCACTCAGTATATTGAAATTTCAGTTAGTTTCAAAAATATAATCATATTGCGTCAATACTTGTGTAACTCTATAACCATTCCTAAGCACAGAGTAAAATTAGAAGGTAAAAATAACCTCTCAAACAGACTTTTATTCGGGATTTACTGCAGTTTGTTAGCAATCGCCTTTCACAGTTGTGGGAAACCTTTAATTAATTATGAACTGCTTTTCTCCCAGGCTCAAGTTTGAAGGCAGATGACAGAATGCATTTCCATGTGCCACAAGTAACGAGATATAAACACTCAAGCGAAATGAATATCTTGCCAAAATATCCTGCAAGATATATGTTTCCTAGTTTTTATTCCGAAGGTAAATCAAGTAATTGGGAATTCGTGTTTTGGTTGTGGATTATTATTTATTATACCTCCTCAAAGGTTCTCCCACCCCAACTACCTCTCTCTCTCTCTCTCTCTCTCTCTCTCTCTCTCTCTCTCTCTCTCTCTCTCTCTCTCTGCAGATTATAATCTCAGAAAGTACTTGGCAGGAAGCGGATCTCGCCTATAGCAAAGCTTTGCTTATGCTGGTTATATTAAATTAAGATGTGATAATTTGGCTGAGAAATTATAATAATGCAAATGTATGAGACATCGGTAATTACGACTGATGACTTTTCACTGAAGATCGTTCCGAAAAAAAAAAAAATAGGGGGTTGCAGTTTTAACATTCAAATCTGTACTTCTTATTTCCCATGTACTCCAGTTTCGATGTTTTTTCATTTTTTTTTTTTTTTGTACTATTATTCCCTAATATTTACTAAAGTTTGTTGAATGCAAACAACCTGACCTGCATTGTATACAAAATCGTGTTGCTCTTCTCCTTCACAGGATACGGGTATGATGGCTACGGTGCAAGCCAAGGCTATCCATACATGACAAGCCAAGTCTACAGCGGTTACGACATGACCAGGGGCTACTCTCCGACCTCCTCCAGCACGCCTTCCTACATGAATGGATCGTACAGTTCTGCGGCCATGTATGCATCGGCTCCATCTCCTTATTCCATGAGCCAAGTGAGTATTGAGGATGGGTCTTTTCTCTTCCCTTTCCAGTCGTGGTTATTTCTCTACTGATTCGGCTTTCCACATCGCTATCTGATTTTTTTTATTCCTTCGTTTTCACCATCCTATTTATTTTCTCTGTCGTTAGTTCTTAGTGTTGTTTTCCATTGAAATTATTATTACTTTTTGTTTTAACTATCTTCCATAGTTATCTCAGTAAAATTTATTTTTGGGGACTGTTATTATATTGAACATGTTTTACGTTCCTCATGATTGTCTGAGCTCTGATCATTTTCAGTGGATCGTTGTCCTTGAATTGATTTGTATTTTCCCTATTGGGACCTCATTGTTGATTTATTTTTTTCTTATTCATTATTGTGTTAATGGCTTATTCCTGTATTTGTCTGTACTTATTAGTAATCCTTCAACAGTTTTATTTTATGAGTTTCAGTATCCTTGTAATGATATAAGATTTTTTGACTATTTCATATTAGGATTCTACATAATGATTTTGTAAAGACAGAATTGTATTTTGGTGATTGAAATGTTATTCTCATGAGACGAATACGTTTTTATTTGATTAGAAGCAGAAGGTTAATTGCCATGTCTCTTTCCAAAGAGTTCTTTCTGTATTGAAATTGTGTTTGCTAGTCATTGTCCCTAACGAGACCTAATTTCCTTCGGAAGATTCTTCGACTCAAGAGTGCTACCCCTCCTCCCTTGCAGATGGCGTCCATGGCGTCAGGAGTTGGTTCTGTGGGCTCCGTCGGATCTTCTGCGTCTCATTCACCGACGCCCATCAAGTCTGAGACGCCCACTCTCCCAGTGTCATCCCCTGGGGCCACTATGCCTCCTTCTGCAAGCCATACCACGGCAAGCGACTATCAAAGTAAGTCACTCTGGTTTATACTTCCCTGTGTGAGTAAGAAACCAGGATAGGCCAGTATGATTTTTTAGGACGGGAGAACTTTGAATGCAAGTCTGAGCTGTGAATTTTCATACATTATTTTTTTGTGATTAGGAAACTCATAGAAGCTACGGAGACTGGTGAAGGAATTTGAAAGTGGTTGGAAAATTGAAGACCGGTCATGCTAGCTAGAACAAGATCGTAATAATAAATGGATTGAAGACAGTCATTTATCATCAATAATCTCCATTTTATTTAAGTGTTTGTGTTCTCTTTGACACACAGAAGTAAAATGAGGTTCATCTTTGTTAGATAGATTAGAACCAGTTGTCTGAAGGGTGAAGAGGGTTGACATTAATTCAAAAGTACGGGAAAGAAAATAAAGAAGTTTCAGATCGTATTTTTGTGACAACAGAAGGTCTTATGCTGTACCTGTATTAGGATGAGAGGACTTATAAAGTAGACAAGATGAGAAAGGCAGTGTGTCATTCACGTGAAACGTTGATTAGTCAAGTGTTATAAAATCGTTGATCAAAATATTGTGTAAAACCGTATATCTGTCGAATGATAGGGAAATAAAGAAAGCCAGTGAAACTGCAGTAACAAGAGTTTGCAGGCGTGTTTGGAAAGAATGATTAAAAGTAAAAGAATTGTAAAAATACGAGAATGTGACGATAATGTTGCAGTAGCGAAAGAAATAACGCAACTATTTAGAGGTTAAGTTAAGTTTAGGTTAGAGGAAAATCTGGGAAAATATGCGTAAAGAAAGGGTTAGTCAACGGCCAATGACTGTTGTAGGATAAGATTTAGGAAGGATGTCCCGTGATGTCTAGAGAGCAGGAAACTTAAAAAGAATATTGCTTGCCTTTAGAGAGATTTGTGATTATCGGGTTGGCGTAAGTTTTAGAAAGAATACTTATCATTAGAGTTGCATGATTTGTGTATAGAAGTGAGCAGAATATCCTGGAAGTGAAAGTGCATGTAAAAAATACAATTGGTTACTGCTATGAAAGTCACTGTCATACACGACAATGCAGATCGCATCGATAGGAGTTTCGTGTTGTTTGTCTTTCTCAAGTCATATACAATTGCGTTCAAAACAAAAAGAAAAATTTACAAAGCATGCTTTGTAATTCAGTACCTGAATTAGAAGTTATATAATAGAAGTATTTCACAGTTTTAATTACCTAATGATCATTGCATAAGTGAAATTTAATGAAATGGAATATATTATTCCTTATAAGTCTTTTTTTAAGTATTTTCGATTGCCAACAGTTTAAACATTTAAATTTGCAGAACATAAGACTTCTTGCTTCCATCTTTTGTCTTTGTTCCTCTCAGTCGTATAATATTGTTCGTTGTTGGCTTCCCTTTAATGTTGCTTCATGGATGTAATGCATTGTTTTGCTTCCGCCTTGTGCAGGTGCCGTGATGAAACGCGAGTATGGTTCGGGTCAGCCTGGACAGCAGGACCTCTCCCAGATGATCTCCATGTACCTGCCGGGCTCCCAGGAACGCCACGAACAGCAGAAGGCAGCAGCTGCCGCCGCATATATGTCCCACGCCCATTATCACGCCCACGCCGCCGCCTCACCTGAGCAGATGCCGCCCGCGCCAATGCCACTCGCCCATATGTAACAAGGGGTTGAATGAAGCGCCTGTGAGCCACATCATCTTTCCCCCTAAAAATCGAGCCGGGACTAAAACACACCGCCCACCTCATGAGGCCTCAGGAAGCAACGCTCAGGGCACCAACACCTGAAAGAATTATTATGATCATTACAGTGCCACCTTGCGACTCCCTCACACAACATGGAAATGAGGCTTAAGAGACACAGGTGTCTGTAGGTAGACAGGCACACCTGGTGCCAGCAACCTCCCCTTCTCCCTCCCCCCTCCATCCCCCATCCTTTCCCTCACCTACCCACGGCCACTCACACTTGTTCTGGAATGCTAAAAAAAGTCTTTTGCTTGCTGGGTTTGTTGTCGCTGTTGCTGCTGCTGCTGCTACCGCTACTTCTCGCGCCTGCTGCCTGGTCGAAAGGATGAAGGACTTATGATCAAAGGGCTGCAAACCTTCTTGTGTATCGCTGTTAGTACGGTAACTTCATATCCTCTTGCACTGAGTACAAGTTTTGAATGGGTGTGCTGGATCTGGAAGTCAGTGACTTCTTGGTCAAACCAAGTCCTAAGTTGCTGTGGTCCAGCGTCCAATTTTCTGCCGTTACCGTTACTACGAGAGAGAATCGTTCTTACATGGAATCCCTAAGGGTTTTCATCGTCAAGACCGTTGCCCCTTTGGTTGGTGCCTATGATCCAAACGTCCCGATAATGAGAGCGGCAGCAGAAAGGAAAGAGACGTGGACGGAATGCTCCAGATGATAATGGCGCCGATGCTGTGAGACGACGACGTCTTTCTGAGACGTAAAAAGAAGAGGAAGAAGGAAGTGAAGCGAACGAAAGAAGACTCGGTTGTGGGTGGTGGGGTGACGCGATTGTGCTGTTGGTGAGTGTGTGTGTGCGTGCGTGCATGCGTGTGCGTGTGTTTGTGATGGTGGAGGTGTCTCATCCAGTGAATTCCCGGCTCCGACTCTAGGTGGCTGGAACTCTCTGATCAAATGTGATAATCGCATAAATGTAATGTTATGACTAAATATTAATACTATTAATGGCGAGAATAAATAAAAAATGGTGTGTATGTAATACTACGTTCTTATTGCCATAATTTATACGGAGGTTTGTGTGTTATGATACCTGAGGCCTTCAGGTAACGTGTTAGTTAGCGCTGGTCATGTGTACACGTGTGTGTGTGTCAGTGTGCACGGCGGGGCCGGCCAACCTTGTACATAAAGTTTGCGCCCTGTACATAAACCCCCTCCCCTCACTGCTCCGGGGGCTATCACCCTCACTCCGCCCACGCTCGGGAAGACTCAAGTGTGAGTGTAGTTAAGGGTGGGTGGCAGCTCCCGCCCCGCCGGCCCCACGCTGCCCGCCCCTCCCCCGTAGCCGCCCACCTCGCTGCCCACCCAGCCTCCGCCCGCCCCCGCTTGAATCAACTCCACTGTGCCCAAAATCCGAAGTGTCGACGGCAAAGTCGCGATTGATTGATTTCATTCTGTAAATTGGCGTTACAATAATTATGGCCATTGGCGCCGCAAAAAAGACGATGATAGATTAGATGATGGTCATGAAAATTCAGAGACAGTGGTACTGAAAAGATCAAACGGAGATTCATCAAGAAGTTCTCATATGAGAGCTGGTGTTGTCCAAGACGCACAGAACCCAAAGGGGAGATTTGTCCCGTTAGCGGGACAGTTGTGGTCCCCAGATGTCACCCTGTTTTGCCCTCTGTGCCGCCTAAATTCACCCGCAGCTAATACTGCAGCTGTGATCGCTGAAGAAGCAAAGTGTTGATTCGTTTTAAGAGGAGGAAGATAGTTGATGATGATGATGATGATGATGGCCTTCGCGTCCGTCCGCCCTGGTTGGATGGATGAATGATAAAAGGCCTCTTTGTTTTTTCCCAGAAGTTACGACAAAGTTATAGGAAAGTTTCCTCTCTCTCTCTCTCTCCTCTCTCTCTCTCTCTCTCTCCTCTCTCTCTCTCTCTCTCTCTCACTTTAACACCTCCTTGCATAAAAACCGCGGTGGGTGTCTTACAAAGACGCGTAGCACTGTGGGCGGCACGGGCGGGGTGGGCGGCAGCGGACCAGTAAACCGGATCAGGTGATTGATCCTTCTTTGCTGTCCGTTTTCATCTTTTTTGGCTTTTATTTTTATTTGTCTAATTCTGTATATCATTTGTACATAATGCACCAATATTTGTCTTGTTATACAACACAGTGGATGAACCGACGTTTCTTTATCGTTGGAAATGAAAAAATAAAAGAAATAAGTGGAATGGAGTTGTTATTACATACCTAAATGTCGTCTTATTTTCTGATTATTATGTACATATAAATTAATGTATTAGTTTCAAACATGCAGTTCTCCGAAAGGACCGGGTGAATTCCTACTTTTGAAAATATTGTGGCCCTTTGTATAAAGTTATGTCTGTTAAGAGTTTTCTTTGTCGTTGTTTTCCAATTTTTCAAAATTGTGAAATATATTCGTACTCTGTGTAGTCCCTTCATAATCACACCCATAACCCACATCATTGTAGGCAACAGTCTGACTGAAAGTTATTTTTCAGCTATCCCATTGATCTTAGGGAGTGGTGTATGGACCAAGGTTCCGTAGCTTTAAAATGGGCTTCTGTAGTTATTACTGTAATAAATGATTTGATGGTAATTCAGGCTTTGAGAGTCTACGGATGCTGCTAGGTAAGTTCATAGGCGAGTGCAATATTGCCCCACATATGTAACTGTTGCAGCAAAACGGATTCTTCAGTAAAATTACACGAGGAAAGAACCAGCACCTGCAGTGTCAACGCTTTTTAAACAAGTTTCCATTTACAGGTTCCCAGCACAAGATGTTTGTTGCCATGTGTATTTATGAGTATTGCTGAACACGGTAGTATGAAAAGACGCAGGAAGGAATGCAGATCAGAGAGATCAGAGAAGAAAAGTTTCTGGTACAAGGGGCAATATAAAAAGAAAAAAAAAAACCGTTCAGATGTGAACATTAACGATTCAGAGGCATGACCAAGCAAAATCTTTTCCGATCAGACTCATGAGGATTCGAACCATTTAGTCACCCTCCTGTTACTTGGTTGCCTTCATTCGCCAATCAAAAGTGTCTCCGTCGTCTGACGTCAGTCATTTGGAACCTTTCCATTGGTCCGTGAAATATGTCATAGCCATGCATCATGTTTCAGATCACTTCGCTGTGAGGTGAAACGCAGCCATATCCTTTGATTTAGGTTCCAACCTGAGAGCGACCTCGCCTGAATAATGAAATCACACGATGGAAGGCAGCAATCTCAGCTGGATGTAATGGCGATATTTATGTAGGGAGGCAGGTGTGTAGTGCAGAATGTATCGATCACACTTTTATTGATCGGTTGCGAACGTAATATATTTGAGACTAGCAGGCGACGTAATAATCCATATAAAATGAAAATCAGCACGCCTTTTGCTGTCATGGGCAGGAAAGTGAGTGCGCATGTGTTTGGCTTCTTAAAAAGGATTTTTTTTTCTTTTTCCTAATGTTTAATTCAACAAGCGTTACTCCTTCTTAGCCGATATGCTCTTAAGAAACCATTTATATATATAATTATATATACATAAACCTGTATAATATATATATATATATATATATATATATATATATATATATATATATAATATATATATATATATAATATATATATATATATATATATATATATATATATATATATATATATATATATATATATATATATATATAATATATATATAAAGAGCGCAATCATCTTAGATTCTGATGAAAATTTATCCTTCATTGCTGGTTTTCAACTAGGGATAGTGTACTATGGTGTGTGTTTCAGAAACAAATTAGGTTTACCATTCTATGTGACAACCGGAACTCAAGTACAGCAACGTATCCAGTAGACAGTCGAGAACTAAAAGCAAGTTCTCCACCATGTTAAACTAGAGGCAGGCGTAAGTCGTTGTTGATGAAAATTTGTTCGACCCTTCCATTTACTAATTTACCATACATTACCCACTTGCAAGGCCTAAAGCACTACATAAACAGTATAAAATTCATACTAATCAAACTCCAAATATCTAGGAGTATGTCGCGGCTTTGAAACAAATAATGAAATAGTATGGATTTGTTTAAACTGAGAACTTCCACAAAGTCGACAAGAAAGGTTAGGCTTTGTTTTTCCTCATTCCGCGCCGCCCGAGTTTTGTTGGTTGTTGAGTGCGTAGTGCTCTGTCTTGGACCGAAGAAGTTTGGAAATCCAGCTGCCTTAGGATGACACGGTAAGGGCATTCAGTATGTGAACGAAAATAGGTCGATTATGCAGTGTGTAGAATCTTGATGGTTATGAAATACCACAGACGGAAGAGTCGAGTTCCTCTGTAAACTTACGTTAGGTTACCATCATGGCGTTCTCTTGGACACTGAAGTCATCACGTATAAATTTCCGTTATCTTTAGGTTGTAGCATGTTGCCGATGCTAAAGGCAAATGTAATATTTTTGTACTAGAGTTTGTGCATGGTAACAAAATCGGACTTTATGCAAGAACTGCAAAATAGACACTGACCTGTACAAACTTTTCGAACTAGGTTTCCTAGCCTACTATGGCTGTTTCCCATCCGAAACACCCTGAAATAGGGTATGGCAAATAAAACAATAAATACGTTAGTTGCTCCCAATATTTACGTTGAGTCTTGAGAAATATACCATTTTGTTTGTGTTAGCACATAATGGAAATATATATCATATATACTGGTGTATAAGGAAATATATTTAAATTTTATGTATGAAATGACATGTAAAAGTGTATCGTATGTTACTTTAGTTGCAATGTTATCCACAGTACAGGTAATATAAGACTTTGGTAACGAGAAAAAACTTGGAAATTTCGTTCCTAAATCTTTCTGTCCAAGTCGTTAGCAGTCATAATAAAAGAGCCCAAAAGGAAATACACAAGACTAGGCTGGTCGTTAAGGTGAGAATGTGTAGACTACTATAGCTTTTTAGAACAACCAACAAGCCCATTGCTGGTTAAAGATTAGCTCATTTTACATGTACTTCTAATGTGAGCCCGTGTAAGGGCTTCATGAACTGAAGCTACGATAATTGTTTTTCATCTTGTTGTAATAGAAACAGAATGCGTTCTTCCGTTACTTCGCAATACTGAGATAAAAAAAAAAAAAAAAAAATCCTCGTACCCTTATGGTATGTACTCGGCTGGCAGGTAATTAACGAAAGACTTCATTACGGGCACAATTGGTGGGTTATTTGAACATATCTATGTTCATGATCATATATTCACAAGTATATATGCATATATAATATATAATTATATATATATATATAATGTAAATTAATATATATATATATATATTCATTTTTGTATATAGATAAACATGTATTTATATTAGATATATATAATTTTATATATATACCGTATATATAAATCTATATATGTATATATTTATATATATTTATATACATACTGATATATATATATATATATATATATATATACATATATATATATATATATATATATATATATATATATATATATTCATATATATACTGTATTTATATTTATATACATTATATATATATATATATATATATATATAAATTAACATATATATATATATATATATGAATGTATACTGTATATGTGAATATATATGTATGAATATTTATATACTGTATATGTATATTTGTATTTATATTTATATATAAATATACAAATCTGCATATATATATGTATATATTGCATATATGTATATATATGTACATGTATGTATATATTGTATGTATATGTATGTGTGTATATATGTATGTATATATTGTATATATATGTATGTGTATATATATATACATATATGTGTATATATATATATGTATATATTTGTATATATGCATGTGTATATATATGTATGTATATATAGCCTATATGTCTGTATATATATGTGTGTATATGTATGTATGTATATATATTTATATATATATGTATCTATATGCGTATATATATGTATATTTATATTTATATAAGTATATATATACATACATTATATATTATATACTGTATATATATAGATATATATATGTCTATAAAAATTGCACGTTGTCTACTGGAATTTTAAGTGATATTTGGGATAATGTAAGTTCGCCATACATTCGTTATCTACATAAAAGTTTTCAACTTTGGAAATCCAATGAGAAAGATTTCAGGGTCAAATGGTTGGCATTTTATGACCCAACGCTAAGCAAAAGCCAGAAATAAGCCCCATAATGAATGTTTCTTATGGTTTTGACTTAGTAATTTATACTTATTTTATCACGTAAATTTAATGTTCTATAGATAACGAGACAGGGAAGATGGTAGAGCATTAGTTCTTACAGTAGGTGGAGTGAATTTTCTCTGGTCCATATTTTTTTCGTGTCTTGTTGAAGGTGTGTCGGTCTTCTATTGCATCATAAGGAATTTAGCTCGCCTTGTTACACGTATATGAGCCAGTAATATTGCTGGCCATTATTTTAATAAAGTTTGCGGTTTATGCAGTATTTGAGTTTATCCTGTACAGTAGAGATAGGTAGACGTAAATTAGACGTTTTAATTTGAGTTAAGTTTGCCCAAGACAAGATACATTATCAGAAGCCGAAGTACTATCACTTGTAAACCACTTTTAATGCAAACGGAGGATAAAGTTCTAAATGGGGTTATGTCAGGACTGATATCAAATAAACGAATATCCAGTATTTATCTTTGTTACAGAGAAAGTAAGTTTAACTGGTGGCTGTCCCTAAAAGTTGACCCACTGACCAATGTGAGTGTAAAGAAAATAAAAGTACAAGGACACTCCACGCAGAGGGGAAAAAGTTAAACATAAGCTGAATTCAAAGGGAATCAGAAATGTTAAAATACGTCACTAGTGCTGCTTCAGCTGTTTTCCCCAGTTCCTCAAGTTGCCCAATGAGGCTCCGTTGTCAGTGACGTCTCGAAATAAGCTGTTAAACCTGGAGAGGCCCGGTGCTTTTTTTCACCATTTGCTTTGGTATTTTACACAATAAAATGGAATTTAATTCATAATCATTAGGACTTTGCCCGGGAGGTAAGTTGTAATATTTAGGATCCTTTCATACGCCTATGCCAAGACTTCCAGGAGCTGGATATTCTTTTGAAATACAACTATTATAAACTTTTAATACTCTTCACTGATGGAATAGGTTTAAAGGCCTCCCGTAAAGTTATTAAAATTGCGACACTCGCTTTCTGCTTTCTCATTTGCCGATAATTCATTTCCATTATATGGAACGTTGGACGTTTTACGGAAGAATTTTCTGACCCTGCCGCTTTTTCCCTCGTACTTGTAACGTATGTCAGGCTTTCCATTCTCACAAATATCGCGCTTAAATCATAATCCAAACAAGTTATCAGTTGCACATAGAAACCTGCATTTTAAATTCATGCGGTATGGCAAGATGATCTTGGTCTGGTTATGAGGTAGTTGCCTTAGCTTCAGTATGAAGACAAGATTTTGTTTATTTACTTTCCTCTGCAGAAGTAATGTCACGTAAAAGTAATTGGCGGACGTTGCGAAAAGGGAGCTTGAGCAGGTTTCCATGCAGTCTCCTCTCTTAGATTGCTTTACAGATAATGAAAATATTTGAAAATCGCACTTCTGAAAATATTAGTAGTGAAAAATCCAGCATATTTTAAGTAGCCCTCTATAATCACTTACCTCACTGATCGGGCAACAAGTTGTTACAAACAAAAAGCTCGGTGTATAAATAGTACATATATAATGCAGTTATTGTTAAATGACAAGGTGAATTAAGTGAGACTCGAAGCATAATCTCTCTCTCTCTCTCTCTCTCTCTCTCTCTCTCTCTCTCTCTCTCTCTCTCTCTCTCTCTCTCTCTCTCCGCGAGATCCCTCTTCCCCCGAGTTCTCTCTCTCTCTCTCTCTCTCTCTCTCTCTCTCTCTCTCTCTTCTCTCTCTCTCTCTCTCTCCGAGTTTCTCTCTTCCTTTCTCTATCTCCGAGTTCTCTTTCTCTATCTCCGAGCTCACACACTCTTTCTCTGTATCCGAGCTCTCTCTCTCTCTCTCCGAGTTTCTCTCTTCCTTTCTCTATCTCCGAGTTCTCTTTCTCTATCTCCGAGCTCACACACTCTTTCTCTGTATCCGAGCACTCTCTCTCTCTCTCCTCTCTCTCTCCTTCTCTCTCTCTCTCTCTCTCTCTCTCTCTCTCTCTCTCTCTCTCTCTCTCTCTCCAAGCTCTGCATGATTTGGCGCTCTGTACTTCGCAGCGAGATGCCCACGGCGATCACATCAGCGTTTAAATCAGTTTTCTTAAAATAAAAAGCATGGGTTGACTTCAGCATGGATCTGGCAGTCCAGTCCGTCAAGCGTTGTGGGTCAAAGGCGGGGTATCGGGGAAGGAGAAAGTGAGCCAGCTGGAGGAAAAGAATAATATACATGAAGATCAGTGCACTGTTAATTAAGTACTAATATTAAAATTTAAATGGGCGGGGCCTAGAAGTATAACCCTCACGTCGTCTCGTGAAATTTATTAGAGTAGATTATATTTTGTGATCAAATTGTCCAAATTCATTGCCCGTCACTTATTTATAAATGAAATTAGATCATTTATTTTGAATTAGGAGTTACATTTTCTCGTAATTATTTGACAGTTCTATGTATGCTTAGTACACCCGGGGTATGTAAAAATGTCATGATTACTGTCTTTTTCATTTAGGTGTGTGTTAATGATGTTGAATGGTAGGTGTGAATAATGTTAAATGGTCAAATGCCACACTCGACTGCTGCCATAAATTTTCGAATTTATATAAGCATTATCCAACCTAAAAGACTGGGCTAACCAGACGAAACCGTCTCGTCACCTCCAGGAATGAATAATAGAGCAACACCTTTTACTCTCCTGAGACGAGTCGTAATGGATCACGCAACACCTTTATCCGCCATCGTGGTAGACACTTTGGTCACCCATGAATTACCAATGGATTGGGTAATGCTTAAATAGACGGGACGTTTAATATTCCATGGCTAAATTACTCCCTTGGTAGGGAGGGGAAACTCTCAGGGGGAAAGAGAAGAAAATGGACAGTGATATACTATTAGGAAGAAGTATTTTGCCCCTGGGATTGACATAAACTTATGATATAGATTAGTGGCTTCTAAAACATTTTGCAAGTTCCTACCCTTCGGTTTTTGGGTAGTTAGAATTTGGAGATTCAGTTTTCAATTCCGCTTAACCCTTATTTATTTAATGTTTGATTTCGAAAATTGTCAAGTAGCCTCATACTCTCTTGTTTTTCTTAAGCGGTTGTGGTGACTTCGTAGTTTGTTAAACCTTTGTTTTTCAATATTGCCTTATCATACTTCATTTTAGTTTTCAAAATCAAAGTTGCTTATATCTGTAGTTCAAAAGCTAACGTATTCTTGGATTCTGATTATAGACATATTGTTCCATAGCCAGGAAACCGTATGCCAGCATCCCTGGTTTATTCCGTCTTGTCAACTTTTTTTTTTATCTGTAACAAGCAAGACATCATTCCTTATAGTTTTTTTTTCATGGTTCTGTTTTATTCTTCGATAATTTCAGAAACTGAAAATATCAGCTTTTGACTTAATGTTTTGGCAACCATCAACTTTGCCTCTTACTTTCGCCTCTTTGGAATCTAATCTCCCTACCTTCTCGAGTTGACTTGTGGTGTTTTCTCTTTTTCTCATTTTTGGATTCTTGTTTTCTCTCTATTCTCATTTTGTGAGTCGTGAGTCGCAGTTTATTTCTCATGTTTGTCACCACTCAGATTTGCAAGCTCTGAAATTGCGTCTTGAAACTGCGTCTATACCACTAATCCAATTATTTTGGAATCTGCTGGTCGTACTTTCAATTTAAGTTGACTAGTTTGTTGTAATGTTCAAGGTTTTCGAGTTTTGTATTGCCTCTAGTTTCAGTAGGATAGTGTATCCCCAGTCCTTTCAGTTTTGAAATCACCAGTAATTCTCTTTCACTGTTTTGAGATTCAGGTCCTCTTCCCTCTCTTTCGAGTCTTAGATCCTTCCCCTTTCCGTTGCTCAGTTGAAAGATCATTTCCCAGTTATGACGTTTACGCATAAGCCCTTTTCACTTGCTAATGCTGAATCGTAAGTCCTTTCCATTTCATTTGGTGGGTAGAAAGCCCTTTTTCTTTTCCGCCGCTGCGTAGTCTTGGTCCTTGTCCCTCTCTGTTTGTGAGACTTAGGTCCCGGTACCTTTCAGTTTTAGTGACTTTGATCCCCGACCGTTTCTATTCTGGAGGTTAGGCTCCGGTCATTTTCTGCTTTAGAGACTTCAGTCCTTGACATTTTCTGTTTTGGAGACTTTGGTCCTCGACACTATTTTTTTTCTAAGACTTTGATACTCAACCTCCTCCTTGACACTTTCTGTTTTAGAGAGTTGGGTCCCATTCCTTTCTGTCTTGGAGACGATGGTCTCAGTGCCTTTCATTTTTAGAAACTTGGACTCTCGATCCCATTCTGTTTGAGACTTTGGTCCTTGACCCTTTATATTTAGAGACTTTGGTCCTTGACCCTTTATATTTAGAGACTTTGGTCCTTGACCCTTTATATTTAGAGACTTTGGTCCTTGACCCTTTATATTTAGAGACTTTGGTCCTTGACCCTTTATATTTAGAGACTTTGGTCCCTGACCCTTTATATTGAGAGACTTTGGTCCCTGACCCCCCTTTATATTGAGAGACTTTGGTCCCTGACCCTTTATATTGAGAGACTTTGGTCCCTGACCCTTTATATTGAGAGACTTTGGTCCCTGACCCTTTATATTGAGAGACTTTGGTCCCTGACCCTTTATATTGAGAGACTTTGGTCCCTGACCCTTTATATTTAGAGACTTTGGTCCCTGACCCTTTATATTTAGAGACTTTGGTCCCTGACCCTTTATATTTAGAGACTTTGGTCCCTGACCCTTTATATTTAGAGGCTTTGGTCCCTGACCCTTTATATTTAGAGGCTTTGGTCCCTGACCCTTTATATTTAGAGGCTTTGGTCCCTGACCCTTTAT
Source organism: Macrobrachium rosenbergii (assembly GCA_039081455.1). Lineage (NCBI taxonomy): Eukaryota > Metazoa > Arthropoda > Malacostraca > Decapoda > Palaemonidae > Macrobrachium > Macrobrachium rosenbergii. The sequence continues at coordinate 43,399,724 of JANJGK010000012.1, read as the reverse complement.
ATTTAGAGGCTTTGGTCCCTGACCCTTTATATTTAGAGACTTTGGTCCCTGACCCATTATATTTAGAGGCTTTGGTCCCTGACCCTTTATATTTAGAGACTTTGGTCCCTGACCCTTTATATTTAGAGACTTTGGTCCCTGACCCTTTATATTTAGAGACTTTGGTCCCTGACCCTTTATATTTAGAGACTTTGGTCCCTGACCCTTTATATTTAGAGACTTTGGTCCCTGACCCTTTATATTTAGAGACTTTGGTCCCTGACCCTTTATATTTAGAGACTTTGGTCCCTGACCCTTTATATTTAGAGACTTTGGTCCCTGACCCTTTATATTTAGAGACTTTGGTCCCTGACCCTTTATATTTAGAGACTTTGGTCCCTGACCCTTTATATTTAGAGACTTTGGTCCCTGACCCTTTATATTTAGAGACTTTGGTCCCTGACCCTTTATATTTAGAGACTTTGGTCCCTGACCCTTTATATTTAGAGACTTTGGTCCCTGACCCTTTATATTTAGAGACTTTGGTCCCTGACCCTTTATATTTAGAGACTTTGGTCCCTGACCCTTTATATTTAGAGACTTTGGTCCCTGACCCTTTATATTTAGAGACTTTGGTCCCTGACCCTTTATATTTAGAGACTTTGGTCCCTGACCCTCTGTATTTAGAGACTTTGGTCCCTGACCCTCTGTATTTAGAGACTTTGGTCCCTGACCCTCTGTATTTAGAGACTTTGGTCCCTGACCCTCTGTATTTAGAGACTTTGGTCCCTGACCCTCTGTATTTAGAGACTTTGGTCCCTGACCCTCTGTATTTAGAGACTTTGGTCCCTGACCCTCTGTATTTAGAGACTTTGGTCCCTGACCCTCTGTATTTAGAGACTTTGGTCCCTGACCCTCTGTATTTAGAGACTTTGGTCTTTGACCCTCTGTATTTAGAGACTTTGGTCTTTGACCCTCTGTATTTAGAGACTTTGGTCTTTGACCCTCTGTATTTAGAGACTTTGGTCTTTGACCCTCTGTATTTAGAGACTTTGGTCTTTGACCCTCTGTATTTAGAGACTTTGGTCTTTGACCCTCTGTATTTAGAGACTTTGGTCTTTGACCCTCTGTATTTAGAGACTTTGGTCTTTGACCCTCTGTATTTAGAGACTTTGGTCTTTGACCCTCTGTATTTAGAGACTTTGGTCTTCGACCCTCTGTATTTAGAGACTTTGGTCTTCGACCCTCTGTATTTAGAGACTTTGGTCTTCGACCCTCTGTATTTAGAGACTTTGGTCTTCGACCCTCTGTATTTAGAGACTTTGGTCTTCGACCCTCTGTATTTAGAGACTTTGGTCTTTGACCCTCTGTATTTAGAGACTTTGGTCTTTGACCCTCTGTATTTAGAGACTTTGGTCTTTGACCCTCTGTATTTAGAGACTTTGGTCTTTGACCCTCTGTATTTAGAGACTTTGGTCTTTGACCCTCTGTATTTAGAGACTTTGGTCTTTGACCCTCTGTATTTAGAGACTTTGGTCTTTGACCTTCTGTGTTTAGAGACTTTGGTCTTTGACCCTCTGTATTTAGAGACTTTGGTCTTTGACCCTCTGTATTTAGAGACTTTGGTCTTTGGCCCTCTGTATTTAGAGACTTTGGTCTTTGACCCTCTGTATTTAGAGACTTTGGTCTTTGACCCTCTGTATTTAGAGACTTTGGTCTTTGACCCTCTGTATTTAGAGACTTTGGTCTTTGACCCTCTGTATTTAGAGACTTTGGTCTTTGACCCTCTGTATTTAGAGACTTTGGTCTTTGACCCTCTATATTTAGAGACTTTGGTCTTTGACCCTCTATATTTAGAGACTTTGGTCTTTGACCCTCTATATTTAGAGACTTTGGTCTTTGACCCTCTATATTTAGAGACTTTGGTCTTTGACCCTCTATATTTAGAGACTTTGCATCGATACCTTTTTTCAGAGACTTGGACCTTGGCCCTCCCTTTTTTAGGGATAGGTTCTTGCTCCTTTCTGTTTTGAAGTCTCGGAGACTTCGGCCCTTGATCCTCTCAGTGTGAGAGGACCTCGACCCTTTCTATTTTAGAGACTTTGGTCCCCGTCCCTTTGTTTTTGAGACCTGGTCTTCGTCCCTTTCTATTTTAGAGGATTTGACCCTCTCACCTTTCTGTTTTTGAGACCTGGCCTTCGTCCCTTTGTATTTGAGAGGATTTGATCCTCGTCCCTTTCTGTTTTTGAGACCTGGTCTTCGTCCCTTTGTATTTGAGAGGATTTGATCCTCGCCCCTTTCTGTTTTTGAGACCTGGTCTTCGTCCCTTTGTATTTGAGAGGATTTGATCCTCGTCCCTGTCTGTTGTTGAGACCTGGTCTTCGTCCCTTTCTATTTGAGAGGATTTGAGCCTCGTCCGTTTTTGTTTTTGAGACCTGGTCTTCGTTCCTTTCTTCCTTTCTATTTGAGACGATTTGATCCTCGTCCCTTTCTGTTTTAGTCTCTTAGGCCCTAGTCCCTTTCTGTTTTAGACTCTTAGGCCCTCGTCCCTTTCTATTTTAGACCCTTAGGCCCTTGTCCCTTTCTGTTGTGAAATATGAGGTCCTGGTCACTTTATCTTTCAGGTACTTCGGTCCTTGGCCCTTTCTGCTGTAGAGGACCTCGTACCTTTCTGTTTTAGGGATTTTGATCCTCGTACCTTTCTGTTTTAGGGACTTTGATCCTCGTACTTTTCTGTTTCAGAGACTTACTTCCCCATCCCTTTTTGTGTTTTAGAGACTATGGTACACTCCGCATTCTACTTGGCGACTTAGGTTCTTGTCTCTTTCTGTTTTAGGCCAGGTACTCACGATCAGGTTTACCTGTCAGCCCATGTGTCAGTTCATCGATACTGATGTTAAAACTTAGGTGTGGACGACATTTTGTGGGCGGAGTCAGTCCACTCGCCAGAACGGATGAACTGATGGAATTACCTAAACTTCATCTGACCGACTGACAGGTGATCGCACGTGTGACGGGTAAGCAACGATTTTGTGACAGTTCGCCGCTAGATTTCGGCTGGGAAGGATCTCAGCCGCTCGGACCACAATATGAATAAACTTTGTATAGGCCTAATTCTTTTCATTGTTAGACCCTGCGGCGCTATTTGTGGAACGTTGTGATAAAAAATAAAAAGTATATATATTTCCATGTGATACAGACACTTTTTTATAAGCCTAGGCCAGTGTCCTGCCTTTTTATGAAAGGTGTTAGTAGTGCAAGAAGGCTTCACGGTCAATTTCATAAATTACTGGACCAACCCCCAGGTCTAATTTAACCTTATTCATCAATATTGTATGAGAATAGACATCTCTCTTCAATAGGCAATATTTAGACCATACTCTGTTACTCCTTTTTGCTTCTTCTCTATTTTTAAGTGAATTGCCACAGCAGCTAGTCTTTGTAGCTCCACATCCTTATCAGTCAGCAGAGTTTCCATCGCTACTATATAGTGTTGCGATGATGAATGCTAGGCAAGCACTGAGGGCGATGACCTCGAGTTGACAGTCCGACTGACAGTTCTATTCTTTACGTGTGGATGCTCATCCGTCGAACAGTCGTGGGTGAACTGACAGGTAAACCTGATAGTGAATACCCGGTCTTAGAGACTTTCTGTTTTGGAAAACTGGTTCTCGATCCTCTCTGTTTAGTAGACTGTGGTTCTGGACCCATTCTGTTCTAGAGACTTTGGTCCTTTACCTTTTCTGTTCGAGAGACTTTGGTCCTATTCCCTTTCTGTTTTTTTTTTTACTATGTTACTCGACTCTCTGTTTTAGAGACCCAGGTCCGGTCCCTTTCTGTTCTGCAGAGTTTTGTCCACGAAATTTTCTTTTGTGGAGATTTGGGACTCTCTCCTTTTTGTTTTAGAGAATTATGTCCCGGTCCCTTTATGTTTTGGAGACTTTGGTCTTCGACTCCTTTAGACTTAGATCCCAGTCCTTTTCTGCTTTGCAGTCTGATTCTGGACCCTTTCTGTTTCGGAGACTGATTCTGGACTCTTTCTGTTTCGGAGTCTGATTCTGGACTCTTTCTGTTTCGGAGTCTGATTCTGGACTCTTTCTGTTTCGGAGTCTGATTCTGGACTCTTTCTGTTTCGGAGTCTGATTCTGGACTCTTTCTGTTTCGGAGTCTGATTCTGGACTCTTTCTGTTTCGGAGTCTGATTCTGGACTCTTTCTGTTTCGGAGTCTGATTCTGGACTCTTTCTGTTTCGGAGTCTGATTCTGGACCCTTTCTGTTTCGGAGTCTGATTCTGGACCCTTTCTGTTTCGGAGTCTGATTCTGGACCCTTTCTGTTTCGGAGTCTGATTCTGGACCCTTTCTGTTTCGGAGTCTGATTCTGGACCCTTTCTGTTTCGGAGTCTGATTCTGGACCCTTTCTGTTTCGGAGTCTGATTCTGGACCCTTTCTGTTTCGGAGTCTGATTCTGGACCCTTTCTGTTTCGGAGTCTGATTCTGGACCCTTTCTGTTCCGGAGTCTGATTCTGGACCCTTTCTGTTCCGGAGTCTGATTCTGGACCCTTTCTGTTCCGGAGTCTGATTCTGGACCCTTTCTGTTCCGGAGTCTGATTCTGGACCCTCTCTGTTTCGGAGTCTGATTCTGGACCCTCTCTGTTTCGGAGTCTGATTCTGGACCCTCTCTGTTTCGGAGTCTGATTCTGGACCCTCTCTGTTTCGGAGTCTGATTCTGGACCCTCTCTGTTTCGGAGTCTGATTCTGGACCCTCTCTGTTTCGGAGTCTGATTCTGGACCCTTTCTGTTTCGGAGTCTGATTCTGGACCCTTTCTGTTTCGGAGTCTGATTCTGGACCCTTTCTGTTTCGGAGTCTGATTCTGGACCCTTTCTGTTTCGGAGTCTGATTCTGGACCCTTTCTGTTTCGGAGTCTGATTCTGGACCCTTTCTGTTTCGGAGTCTGATTCTGGACCCTTTCTGTTTCGGAGTTTGATTCTGGACCCTTTCTGTTTCGGAGTCTGATTCTGGACCTTTTCTGTTTCGGAGTCTGATTCTGGACCCTTTCTGTTTCGGAGTCTGATTCTGGACCCTTTCTGTTCCGGAGTCTGATTCTGGACCCTTTCTGTTCCGGAGTCTGATTCTGGACCCTTTCTGTTTCGGAGTCTGATTCTGGACCCTTTCTGTTTCGGAGTCTGATTCTGGACCCTTTCTGTTTCGGAGTCTGATTCTGGACCCTTTCTGTTTCGGAGTCTGATTCTGGACCCTCTCTGTTTCGGAGTCTGATTCTGGACCCTCTCTGTTTCGGAGTCTGATTCTGGACCCTCTCTGTTTCGGAGTCTGATTCTGGACCCTCTCTGTTTCGGAGTCTGATTCTGGACCCTCTCTGTTTCGGAGTCTGATTCTGGACCCTCTCTGTTTCGGAGTCTGATTCTGGACCCTCTCTGTTTCGGAGTCTGATTCTGGACCCTCTCTGTTCCGGAGTCTGATTCTGGACCCTCTCTGTTCCGGAGTCTGATTCTGGACCCTCTCTGTTCCGGAGTCTGATTCTGGACCCTCTCTGTTCCGGAGTCTGATTCTGGACCCTCTCTGTTCCGGAGTCTGATTCTGGACCCTCTCTGTTCCGGAGTCTGATTCTGGACCCTCTCTGTTCCGGAGTCTGATTCTGGACCCTCTCTGTTCCGGAGTCTGATTCTGGACCCTCTCTGTTCCGGAGTCTGATTCTGGACCCTCTCTGTTCCGGAGTCTGATTCTGGACCCTCTCTGTTCCGGAGTCTGATTCTGGACCCTCTCTGTTCCGGAGTCTGATTCTGGACCCTCTCTGTTCCGGAGTCTGATTCTGGACCCTCTCTGTTCCGGAGTCTGATTCTGGACCCTCTCTGTTCCGGAGTCTGATTCTGGACCTTCTCTGTTCCGGAGTCTGATTCTGGACCCTCTCTGTTCCGGAGTCTGATTCTGGACCCTCTCTGTTCCGGAGTCTGATTCTGGACCCTCTCTGTTCCGGAGTCTGATTCTGGACCCTCTCTGTTCCGGAGTCTGATTCTGGACCCTCTCTGTTCCGGAGTCTGATTCTGGACCCTCTCTGTTCCGGAGTCTGATTCTGGACCCTCTCTGTTTCGGAGCCTGATTCTGGACCCTCTCTGTTTCGGAGTCTGATTCTGGACCTTTTCTATGTTGAACGTGTTGGTCCTCGACCTTTTCTGTTTTGGAGAATTAGGTCCGGGTCCCTTTCCGTTATAGACACATTGGTCTTCGGCTCACTACGTTTTAGAGTCTCCTGTTTTCATCTTACTCTTGTTTTAGATGGTTAAGTCTTCGTCTCACTGTCAGTGACTTTGGTCTTCTCCCCTTCCTGATTAGAGAGCATATGAATTTTGATACTAACGTCTTGAGCAATCTCGACTTTCGGATATAGGCACACCTCTGTTCTGGAACTTAAACGGTTTCACTGTTTCCACTGAATTCTCGCGCGCGCGCGCGCGCTCACACACACACACACACACTCACACACATACACATACGCGCGCGCGCGTTTGCAGCTCTTGCCTTCTCACCCATTACTTTGTAACAATCCTTTGGTTTGAAAGCTTGTATTTTTTACCCGACTGTTCACTTAAACGTTTGATTCAATCATAATAAATCGGTCTTAAAATCTTTGTCATGGACTATTTTGAACTTTTTTTCGAGTCATAAAGGTCTTGTTTCGCTTTTCACACTGACAGAACAGTTGTAATTTATTTTCAGTCATATCTCTACAGCATTCCCCTCTGTTTAGAGCAATATTCTTATTTTCATTCATGTTAGTTATCACGATTTTCTTGTGCGTCTGTTTTTTTTTTTTTTTTGTGCTGTCGTGCGTTTTTTAAAACTGTTTTCTAATACCTCCTTGACTCTCAAAATTTAGTTTTAGCGATCTACAAGTAATAAATAAATAAAAGCAGACCTGTAATGATAAACAAGACTCGTTCCTTGAGAGTACGATGCCAATTGTTAATGTTTAAGATCTATGCTGAATATTGTATTTGTTTTGAAGAAACAACCGGGCTTACCAACAAATGATATTGTCAATTAAATTGTATTTACTTCCAGAGCTTTGGAAGGGGTTTGACACTTTCATGAACGTTACATTCCCTCTTCCTGACAAAGGTAACGATAAAGAAATGCTTAAGTCTAAGTACCAAATTCAGCGCTTAATGCTGCAGACTCCAGCCCATGCCTAGCTATTATTCCTCGTCCTAAAGGGATAATTGAATAAAGAAAACCCAGTAACAACCTTTAGCTAAAACAATACATATTTTATGGGATCAAGAACTTAATTCTGAGCAAGTGCTAAAGTGAAAGATATACACCTTGAAAATTCCCATTACCAGTGAAATCCTATACACAATCGATTCGTTATTTTTTTTTATTTTATTTAATTACCTTTGCCAACGAGGTAAGAGGAGGCTATATTTTTGGGTTGTTTGCCTGCTTGTTGGTTGGCGCACACGGGCAAAATGCCTATATTTTTATGAAAACTAGACTCGCAATAGTTTTGCGAACATAGCCCATACCCAATGAGAGAAAGTAAAGCAAAGAGAGATTTGTTCCTTCTGTTTAAGCTTAAAACTCAAAGGTCTTGTGTACAACTCCGCACCTCTCCATAAGGCAGTTATACAGCTTGTAAGTACTACAGGATTAAATTGGTAGTTGCCCAATGAATGAAATTGACTATGGGTATATTTAATGGGTGACAAAAGAGCCGAAAAATGTCAGTAAAGAAAATTAAACTGAACTTTAAAAGTAATTGAAGATACACTAGCACAAACAATATTTTCTTACACACTGTAACCAAATTTTTGCATGGTTGAATAAACAAGTATCCTGAAAGCAACAACTAGCTCATAAAATTTCCACGTGTTCAATAAGGATCAGAATGGTGCTATTGTATAAGTCTCACTGCCTAATCGTTAATACCACTCCGCAATATTCTAATATTGTCGAAACTACAGAAAATAATCTTAAAAGTTAAATCTGTGGCATTTATAGCTGTCTTGTCAGAGTGGTATTAACAATACACGTCATTTTCACTTGAAACAACTTCCATGAAGGCTAGGGGGACACGATGTTGAACATGAAATTGACTGGTCTGAGGGCAAACAATTAATAAAATAGGTATTGAAATAATGTTAACATTAAACAATGTATCGTTTAGGGTCAAGAAAAAGGTAATGCATTCGTTCATTTGCTGTTCTGCAAACTTTCTCTTTTTTTAAATACAAATGTCACAATTTACACTTTTAAATCCTTGATTTCCTCATATTTTTGGAGATATTTTTCTTATGACAACACTGGAATACGAAATGGAATAATGAGTGAAGGACCTTAATTTCACGGTAATAACTCGTTTTTGTGTTGTTGTTCTAGAATAAGTCAGTAAATGTTGGCACGGAGTTTTGCCCCCATATCAGTCCTTAACGAATAGTTAATTCAATTATTAGGTCAACGGAGACAAAATGGGTCTTTAAAATTAACGGAGCGCGACCATCCGCCCGCCCTTGCCTACAGCGGAATGTGAGAACTCTCCCTTGATAGGTGAGAATCTTCACATAATGTGGAAATTCATATTAGTTAAATTTTTGTTCGTTGGATATGATATTCGTGTTAAAAGCAAGAATTTATTCAGTCTTTATGACGTAGCCATATCCAAGCCCGATACGAAACTGGGCATACCATTTGACCTCTGCTGAAATAGTTTTACTCTCGTCTTAACCAGCTGATTTATTATGAACATATCTCCTCCTGCGTTTCTCTCTCTCTCTCTCTCTCTCTCTCTCTCTCTCTCTCTCTCTCTCTCTCTCTCTCTCTAGCCTCGTAGCTTGGTGGAAGCAAGTCTAGCTCCCAAGTGTTCGAATCTCGAACCTGACGAGAAAGTAGAGAAGGGTGTGTTTCCTAACAGTCCGTTGCCTAATCAGCGAACTGTGTGCCTAGTTCTTAGACGACTGTTGTGGGTATCAGCTAACACACACACACACACACACACACACACACACACACACACAGAGTGAGAGAGTGAGAGAGTGAGAGAGTGAGAGAGTGAGAGAGTGAGAGAGTGAGAGAGTGAGAGAGTGAGAGAGTGAGAGGAAAAAGCAGATATGGGTATTCGTTGTCCTGTCAAAAGAATACCATCAACAGTGGTGTGGCACGTGCCTGCATTAACTGACTTAATCTAGAATATTTAACCGCTCGGGGGTGAAACCATTTACAAGATATTTATAAGATTCCCCGTCTCTGTCTTTCCCTCTCTCTAACCTACTCATATGATTAATATCGGAGTCGAAGATTAGACATAATGTATTTAGCATATGTAATAACAAATTTGTTTACTAAGAATAAAAGAAATGCCCAGTGCCTCTTCTAGTTTCACAGATTTTTAGTTTTGTATACCTTAATGTTTTGTGAATATTTGTGGAGCAATTTCTCGTTTAACCTTTTCATCCCAAGACGGAACTTAATGATGAAGCGCAACTCCATGTTATCTCGTGGTCGTATTACAAAGGGAAAAACTTTTCATGGCTATTATTCTAAGAATTTCTAGCAAGGGCAATCACGGGTAGTGTAGCCCTGGTTCCGAACAACCGAAGACAGAAATTCTGACAGCCCCGGGGTAAAGTTAGTCATAACTTGATGAGCGCGTGCGCATGACTCTTTGAAACTTGATTTTATGCTCGATGTGTGACGTATGCGATGAACGGACATGGATAAAATATGTAAAAATGTTCCTTACCTCGTCCAGTCATGTTTCGTTATAACAGTATTAATCTTAACCTTATTCGTTTTTTCTTATGAAGAGACACTTCTGATTTGCTAATAAATCCTTTGAAACGGCCCCTTCAATGCTAACGTCGCTACTGACCTGCCAAAGTCCTCTTCATTATTATCTTGGCTAGTCAATTCTATGGTAATCTGAAAATCAATTGTATATTTCGTAAATTTCATTTTAGTCGTCAGCAATTTTTATTCTTATTTTTTAACATGGAAGCCCGCTTTACAAGCATTAAATATCGTCATCGAGCTTAGGTATAGAGGGCTGTAGCTATGCCATTTTCGATGTAAAATGTAGTGAACAGACGTCATTTGAATTCTTCGACATAGGCTGTAAGAAGATTCGTCGGTTACCGCCTTTCGAGAATTCAAGCAAAGTTGGATTCATTGTAAGGCATATTTTCATCAACAGGAAAGGAATTTCAAACAAAACTAATAGTTTATGTGAAAAAAGGCCATTCAAACATATATTCCAGGATCATTTACTTAAAATTTATTATTCAACAGCGCAGTAAACTTGGACGTAAGACTCGAATCTTATTGCACATCTTATTGATATCTAAAAAAAAAAAATTTAGTTTATCTATTTTATGCTTTAATTCTTATTTTTGCTCATTTGTGGATGTGGAATGTTCTGTTAAAGAATCCATACTTTAAAAATTTTCCAGATAAGTTTAATTACATTTACTCATTTGCCAAATAGTTTGTTGTTCTCGATTAAGCTGGCCTTATGCCAGTACGGGATCTTGCTCCTGATGCAGCACGCATAGCTGAATCGGATACACCAATCAGTAGTATTTACGGTTTTTAGAAATACATCTGAAACAAGGACATTATTATTCTTATATGGGAAGGATCCCTTTTCCCTTCCGATCTGATAACTGGTTTATTGTTCTTAGTCATGTCGCATTATTGCAGCTGATATTATAATGGCTGTGAGCTGCCGATACCTTACTAACAACAAATTCATGTTGACGGTTATAATATGCTGTAGACTGTACGTTTGGCACATGACTGAATTAGTTAATGATATCAAAGCTACAGTTCGAATAACTATGAAAATTGCAAGTTGTCATTTATGAATAAATTAATGTAGTGGAAATAAATACTGTTTAGAGCAATTTTTTTAAAGAAGATATTAAGTACGTAACTGATAGTTTAAAGTTTTCCTATACTTAATTTTATAATGTAAATGTATACCAAGTGACTAAACAACTAGAAATTGGAGACTGGGTAGTTCTCGCCCGGAATTATCACAAGTTGTTGATCTGTTATCATCAATGCCTAAAGCAGCTTTGTATCTACTGTCTCTGGGGTTACACCCAGATCATATCATGGATAGCGTCTAAATATAACACACAGTAACAACCATAACTGCTATCGTTATTGTAGACTTCCTATCTTTACTGTAGGGAAAATCTAAGCGTACTTACACCGTCAAAAGGCTTGTAGGGAAGTGGGAAAGTAGAATATTGTAGGAGGAAATATCGGTCATGACGCAAATAAAAAAGGCAACTCTCTTGTAAATCCATGGACAGAAGAGATCGATGTTCATTCTTATTCATTTGTATCTTTAGGTACATTCGTTTAGAAAATAGAATTATGAAACGGATAAAAGCAGTGAAAATGAAGTCTGGGTACTTTTGGTTCTACATTGGTTCCACCAGTAATTTGTCTCACCTTTTCTAATTTTACCTTAATACAGCCGTCGTTGTTCTGATAATTGTTGCATTTTAAATTGTTTCGATACGGGTTAATAACCTGGTTGGGTAGGTTGGACATCAGTGTGGGCAAGTACAGCTCAGTTCTTTCAGTTGTCTTGTTATGTAATTAATGCTTGTTTAAAGGTACAGCTGATTACTTTAAAAGTGACTGTTCTTGAAATTTGATCGAGGTGTTCTTCTGGCGCCTCTTGTAGCGAGTTACCAGCAGTTTTTATTTTTAGCTCTTATAGTTCTGCCCAACAGAATTTTGTGTTACGATTCTCAGATATAAATTGGGCGGGATTGAGAAGAGGCATTTCTTGAATAATTCAAGGCCCGCGCCATTTAGAAATTTCCACTGGTTGATTACACTGTGGGAGGGAATGGGATATTTGCAAGTTCGAATAGCCATTTTAAGTATGAAGTTTACATATTGGTTGAAAGAAGCTTTTTGCGTAAATTGTGTCAACTAAAGTTTGTCACTTTGGCAATAAACCCTTGTTCACCGAAGTAGGGTCGGTATTAGTCTATTAATTTCTGGAATATTCAGTAAAACAGTTAAATTTTAGCAAGTTCATTGTTTAATAATAGAAGAAGAGATACTACGTGAAATTAATATATTCTGCTAGCGGTGCGTTTTATTACTGCTTATATTTGCTGGTCAGTTCAGTAGAGAAAGTCGATATGCGTCACTTATACACTGTGGTTGCTTATGGTGTAACCTTATCACTTTTCTGTTGCTTTTCCTTTAAACACGGTCTGTTTTATTATCTTACTGGTAGAGATTTTAAAGATTTTAAAGACATGATGTTGGATTCTGATAAGCAAAACAGACAAGCAGCCAGGATTTTGACGATTAACAGAACGGATGCTACAGACAGCAATTTGCTTCTAACTTGCTGAAATTGCATTGCTGGTGCATATTTCCTTCCTTTTTCTTTAGATGGATAAACGTCTGGTGATTAAAATTTTGTTTCGTCATATTCTTTTCAGTGATTTTCTTGATATATCACAGTCCCCATTTTTTACTTTATATGTAATTAGCAATACAAGTATCTAGTTTTTATGTAAAAGTATTTTCAACAATCTCATTTTTACCAACGTTTCTGATATACTTCTTAGAACAGTTTCCGCCCAGACTATTTTGACTTTTTCAGCAGCATTGCTGGAGAATTGATTAATATTTGGTCAGTTATTAGAATAGGGCTAATGACATTGAGTAGGCTCTTCTGCACTCTTCTTCACAAAGATAAAAATGGTGAGCTTTATTGGAGATTGTAAGATTTAGTGCATCAAATATATTGGTTCGGTATTTAAAAGTAACTAAAAAGAGAGGATTAAATTGGAATTACCCTAGTAACATGTGTATATATACGGAGTTGATAGGTTGACGGGGCCCTTTTACCAATTCACATGATAGCATCAATATCTAAGATTTACCATTTTGTAATTCTTTTTATTGTACTTCGTACTTCCTTTTGTATAAAATTTGCAAACCAAACTGGCCATGTCATTTCTAAAGACCTTACAATACCGAGAGAGTGCTGATCAGGCATTGTACAAAAATGATTACAGTCTTAAGAAGGGAACCTGTTATTATGAGATGGATGTAAAGATGTCCAAATTTAGACGGTGTTGAACTTAAGTTAGTTACAGAAAAATATGTATTAGCTAACACAGGGTTTAGGATCTGTGCTTTCTGCTATTCTTATAAGTATTTGATATTTTGTCCCACAACCTCAAAAATGTTCAAGATGACCGAAAATCTCAGCAATAAATGCATTAAAATTTAGCAATAAATCTAATATAGATGCTATTACTTAGTGCACACGCATCCACGCTCGCACATTTGAGCATATTTATACATTTGGAATAGGCCTATTTGTGCTCGTATTCATACATACATATACATATACACACAAATACATAGCGATAAACATGCGTATTACGTGCGCACAAACTATTAAAGTAATGGCATCGTTTAGTGGAACTCTTTCATTCTAATCAATGACAGTGCAATCATTATCCCGAACTAAATCAGGGATTTATTACGGTATTGTTTCGTCAGCAAAAATCAGTTAACGGCGAAATCCTCTTTATTAAGCTTTACGAGGACGTAGTTTTACGTAAAATGTGGACATTTGTAAATTATTCAGTCACGGCGAGTCGGAAAGTGCGTACTCGAGTTGTAAAGCATGGCATGGTTTTGTAGTGGAAATTTCATTCAGTTTTGTAAAGATAAAGGTGACCTTATCATGAGTTATCAGAACCTGTAACACAGCATTGTTTTTATTTATTTACTTTTTTGCTTAGTTAATTTGTAGAGACTGACTTGCTGCCATTTTATCAAAGCCGGTAAGAATGCCCTGAGAACTCGAGCGTTATTGCCCTGTGCTATATTAATCCTGATTACCCTGACGTCGTCGTGCGTGGACGGCAGGATAACGTTTTTCAGTTTTGCAATCTCTCATGAAGACTGAGGTATAACTATGGTATAATTATCATATTTAGAGGTAGTGTCCTTACTTGGAGCACCTTCCAGATCGTGTGCCTCTCATATATCGCTTGACCTTGGGTCAAGGTCAAGTTTATAGGCCTACAAAGTGCATCTTTTTTGGTTCTCGATTTATAACCTAGCATGCAAACTCCAGTGTTTTCTGACAACATTCGTTAATTTCTAAATAAGCGGTAGTAGTCTCTCCCCTGAATTGCATCTTGAAACTATAAAATTTAGGAAACGGTAAATTTTCTGTTCAAACTCAAATACATTTTACCGTCACAGGGAATACCATAAAAAAACGATTTTGCATAACCCCTTTAAGGGAGAAAGCTTTTAGTAAAAAATCACGATGATAATTATGAACCTGTTTTGAAAGGGCATTGAAAGGGCATATGTTAACTTCAATCCATTGCCTTAATTTGCTATATATGCGGAATAACTTAGGATCATTTCCTATCTAAGGAAGGAGTTTGGGTTTATGGCCATTGCTTGTATTATGTGTTTACACTTCACTTAACTGGAATCCATGTTGTCTGCTTGGTTTTAATTACTCTCTAATGGTTATTTGATCATAGTGTTAGTTTTCTGTAACAGAAAACTATTGAAATGGCTTTGTCTGTCCGTCCGCAACTTTTCTGTCGGCCCTCAGCTCTAAAAGCTACTGAGGGTATGTTGATCATCCACCCTCCAATCATCAAACATACCAAATTGCAGCCCTCTAGCCTCAGTAGTTTTTATTTTAGTTAAGGTTCTAATCAGCCATAATCGTACTTCTGACACCGTCATAGGTACCAACAACATAGACCACCACCGGACCATGGCTGAGTTCCATGCTAGATGCATTACAGTAATCTCTCTTATCCGAATTAATACAACCAAAGGTCTGCCTGATAATTCGTACCTTTACTCCCCTTTCCTTGTACCACTTAACCATAAACACTAAGTATGTTTAAAAACAGCAACCATCATAATTTAAAAAGAAAATTTGAAGCATAAGGCAATTACTTTGTACACAAAAAGGTGAGCCTTTGTTGTTTTCTCTCACTCTTCTACCTGATGCACAGTATGGTAAATATATCGCACATATAGTACACTGCCATATAACAGAGAATCACTTTGTTTTTCGTTTTTATCCTACAACCAATAAAAAATACACTTGAAAAATAAAAACAAAACTGTCTTGCTTTCCTGTTTGCAGTGCTGAAACTATGTACACTGGCCAGACTTTTAAAAACTTGCAAGGAAGTTTTCAAGTCCTCCTCTTCCTCTCCCTCCTCCAACATCACTGTATCGTCTAGGTCCTATGCCTCTTGTACCTCCTCGATGTCAATAAGGATGCCAAAGTGTTTAAGTGCTCACCTGTGTTTCTGAGCTGAACGACCAAGTTACCGAAGAAGTGGATGGTGATGGGCTTGGGTGCAAGGGAGTTTGGGGTCTGAAGAAGCTGTGGAAGGTACTCTGACAATAAGAATGACAATTCTGCTTTACTACCATCGTCTGCTATATTCTCGAACGCCTTCAGCAAACTGCAGTGCCTGGGGATGGCATTGCAGTCAATGTTGGGATTCTCTATAATTTCAATAAACATATCAAAGACCATCCTCTTGTGTTTATACAGAGGTGCTGGTTGTGATACACTCTCTCGTTCGTCATCTTTGTCCAGGAGCTTCCTCCTCGATCTCACCAGCAGCAACTGCAGTAGCTTTCTCAACGTTGCACAAAAGTTGGAAACAGGACCACCGCCATTGTCGTCCAGCCAACCCCATACTTCATCCTCGGGAACGTTGTCGCCTCCCTTGGTAAGATGACCACAAAAGAGGCCAATTTTAAAGCCTTGGAAGTCAACGTTGCCCTCTTCACCATTCAGGATACTGTTCCAAGCATGCTCAATGCTCCATGGTCTGCACGGTGACGTCGTTCCAAGCATCTACAAAGTTATAGATGGCTGATTTCAGCAATACTTTAGAAGATTCCTTGGAGTCTGGTCCCCCCCTAGTATCAAAGCTTTGGTCCTTGACTCCACATCCTTGAGCACTACTATCACCTCCTCCAGGAACTTCTAGTATAGCAGTTTTGTTGCAACAATAAGAACTTGGTCCATTAGTTGAATGGATTCAGTTATATTAGGAGGTAAAAACATGACTCCAGTACAACGCTTGTCATCAACCACTGGTTTGTGGTAGGATACGCAGGCACATTGTCCACAAGAAGTAAAGCCTTCAGGTGATGGCTATCAATTTCAAGGTCCTATTTCTATGAAAAATAATCTCATTACAAAAGTGGTTATGGAACCAATCAGAAACTATCATGGAGGTGAACCAAGCCTTTGCTGAGTGATGCCAAATAACTTGGAGATTATCTACAGATTGAGGGTACATGGCTGCTTTGCAATGATGGCTACCAGAAGCATTTGGACATATAGCAGACACATGTTGCTTTGAAAACTTTCGATTAGGTAAATTCTTTTTCTTCACATCAGCGGGGAAGGAGTGATAGAATAGACCAGTTTCATCAGTGTTGTAGATTTAGCTTGAAACAAAGCCTTCCTTTTCATCAAGACTTTAAATATCTGGCGAAATTCCTATATTCCCTGCTCAGGAGCATCCAAAGCTCCACCGTGGATCATCTTGATGGAGAGCCAGTGTCAAATCTTGAACTGAAACCGCCAACCTTTAGGAAACCTTAAAGTCTGAAACTCCATGTAGATTTACAAACGTTATTGCGGCTGTCTTCAACTCAACACTGCGTACATGCACACTGGCAGCCCTTTGCTACAAAATCAGATCAAGGTGGACTATTCAGTTTCCTTGTGATAGGGTTTTGCCATTACCTTGCGGGCCTGACTCCTGGACGACGTCTTCCCCAAGTCTATAGTGTACGTTTTAAGCTTGTCCTCAGCAGCCTTGATGTCTTGTGGGTTAGGTCAGGCAATTTCATACTCCTCTATGATACATGTCCTTGACCAACCACCCTCAATCCTCTCAATGATTTCCAGCTTTATTTGAAGGGTCAGTACCTTCCTAGCCCTCTTAGTAGGTGGTGGGGCCACCTACAGCACACAGCATCACACACAGCAATAGCAGCACCTGCAACGGGACAGGCACCACATCAGAAGTAACATGTTCATGGGGAAGTATCACAGCAAACCAATTAGAAGCAATAAACAGTGATGTGTGATGACGTCTCAAGTAATGTAGTACTTTTAAGCTAACAGCAGTCGCGCAAGTACTCAAGAAGTCAAATGGGCACCTACCCCTCCCCATCCATCGTTCAAAGCCTTCCCACCCACCCTCAAAACTCTTTCCCCAGTCTACCGTCTTCACCATAACCCTTTATCAGCCTGATTATGCTTGTAAGCAGCGTTACCAATGCTGTTTCCAGCTCTCACAGCATTGCCAACCATCCAAGCATGGCGATTTTAATTTATATGAACTGCATATATATTTTACATATATTGTAGCGCCGGGAACTGTCTGGATAATATCGAGGTGGATAAGGGAAAACTGGATAATTGAAGGACTACTGTACTTAGTTCAATCTAGGGTTTAGTTTATGAAGATGAATATGTGGACTACTAGACATTTTGAGAGAATTTACAGAAAATTCTTAGATATTTAAAAAGATAAAATAATGCTCTTATCATGGGTTGACAGTAAAAATCGAGGACAGATACAATTCTCAGTACATAAAAAGTAAACCGTCCTTCCATGGAATTTTCCTATTAGTCAAATGTAAGCCCATATTTTAAAATATGGGCTGTTACTTATAAAATAGGGATATTTCCATAAATTAAAGTCTAAACAACTGCTTTTTTTAGCTCAATAATTGTCGAAGGGCAAAGGATTGTTTATGGACAAACTTTTAGAGAACTCATTTCCAATTAGAATAAGTCCTGATAATCCTTTTTATGCATTGCGAAAGCAAAGTGACTGCTGTGCATAGTTCTTCTTAACATTTTGGACTTGCTATTGCTTTATTTACTATGAATACCAAATGCCTCTTGGTAGTTTATAGATTTTGTATTAAATCCTAAATACTGGTAACACACTGTTCATATGAGAAACTTTTATATAAATTGAGAGAGTAAAACGGAATCTCATCCAGGTGTAATGCATAAATAAACGTACTTACCTCTCTGTAAGCTCTTTTACACATGTGGTCATTACTGGGCTGTAATTCATTTGCAACGATGCTCTTTTAACTCGTTTTTTTAAGGCTGGGTGTTGCTTTAAAATAATGTGAAAACATCTCCTGCCTCTTGAACATGTCAATTTACAGGTTTTGCATTCTCTCTCTCTCTCTCTCTCTCTCTCTCTCTCTCTCTCTCTCTCTCTCTCTCTCTCCTCTCTCTCTCACACACACACACACATTTGTCTTAACTGTTCGTTCTTCAAGGCCCCCGCTCTCTCTCTCTCTCTCTCTCTCTCTCTCTACTCTCTCTTCTCTCTCTCTCTCTCTCTCTCTCTCTCTCTCTCTCTCTCGGTATTTGTCAAAATTGCTCTCTCTCTCTCTCGGTATTTGTCAAATTGCTCTCTCTCTCTCTCTCTCGGTATTTGTCAAATTGCTCTCTCCTCTCTCTCTCTCTCTCTCTCTATCTCTCATCTCTCTCTCTCTCTCATCTCTCTCTCTCTCTCTCTCTCTCTCTCTCTCTCTCTCTCTCTCCATTTCTTGAATCGCTTGCTCACCCACTTGCTCTTTCTTTCCGTATTTATCCATTCACCCTCTTTCTGTCTGTCTGCCTGGCTGTCTGCGTGTTTATCCATTCTCCTCTCTCTCTCTCTCTCTCTCTCTCTCTTCTCTCTCTCTCTCTCTCTCTCTCTCTCTCTCTTCTCCTCTCTCTCTCTCTCTCTTTAACTGTCTAATTATTGGTCTCTTCTCTCTCTCAGTAGTTGTCCAATTTCTCTCTCTCTCTCTCTCTCTCTCTCTCTCTCTTCTCCTCTCTCTCTCTCTTCTCTCTCTCTCTCTCTCTCTCTGTGCCCTTATTTGTTCAATCACTAGCACTATCTGAATTTGCCCATTCTCTCTCTCTCCCCGATTTCGTTCAATTCTAAATTATTCCACTCTCTGATTCTCTCTGTATTTGCCCATTTCTCTCTCTCTCTCTCTCTCTCTCTCTCTCTCTCTCTCTCTCTCTCTCTCTCTCTCTCTCTCCCTCGAACATCTCAGGCCATTTATAGATATTTTATTTCCGTTGCATGATGAGAACCGTTGCGACACTTCGATATTGATTAGACATCGTCGCAGACCTTTTCCATGAGGTATACAGTTTCATCTGATTTTTATCCAGGTCTTTTTAACAATTTGCAATCCGGGACGTTTTTTCCACTGACGAAATTTGACGGAGTACTCACCTTTGTTTGTTTGTTTCCATGTAGAAACGTAAAAAGGTTATATATTATGATGGTTACTGGATTCGGAGGCGAAATAAGACATTTCTCGTCAGCATTTTAAAATATATAAATTTTGGTATTATTCTTTTTCGGCATTTTCTACGAAACGGTGGACAATACTGTAATGGAAAAAGTCCATGAGAGCCTGTAAAAATTAATTTCCTTCGCTTGTTTTACTCACCTTTTCATAATTCCAGACATGCATAAAAAATGAATGGAAATTTTTTAACCTGTTTTTCATTCTGCAATTATTCTAATTTCATTTTAATACTTTTTTTTTTTTTTCGTAAAACTTGTTTAGGCTTTTTTCGTGACTATTTTTTACTGGTTTATGCCCTTTTTACCAGTTGTAACGCAGTCACTTTGGTCACTAAATGGAACGAAATTTTATGAGTATGACGACAACAAGTCACTAGTTTGCGTTGCCGAAATTTTTAGAACGTTTCTCAGAGACTGACATTAGCTTTGATTTCAGATATTAATTACTATGCGTAATTTTGAATTCGTCACGAAATCTTACATTTTCCAAACTGAGCGACCCTATATCATTTATTACCTGCCAAAACCAGGACCTGTTTGTTTTCAACACTTTGTAAGGCGCAAGCATCTAAATAGGCTTTTTGGCAAAACGCTTTCTTTATTCGTAAGTGGCTGTGGCGTGGTTCAACCCTAAAAGTAAACCCGATATCCAAAACGAGTAGGCATAGGAATGAAGACAAAGGTTAGCTTTTTCACTTAACAGGACTTGGAATGATCTTTGAAAAAATCGATATTGGTCAAGAATTTGTGATTCTTCGTGCATCTTAAAGGATTTAGATCTTTTATTTTTACCATTATGGATCAAAGCGTTCTTTGGAAAATAGTGACCTTTATTTTGTCCATTGTATATTAACAAAGCCTCCAACAATTTGTG
>JANJGK010000012.1:43367559-43379347 GCA_039081455.1 Macrobrachium rosenbergii | reverse complement strand
ATGTTTACCAGTTATAACACCTAAGGGTAATTTTTCCCCTTGGATGTAAGTTATTTGCAAGGTATAGTGAATTAGGTATTAAATGATGTTGATAGGATAGTATCTGTATCGATATATGTACATATATACACACAAAGCACACACACACACACATATATATATATATATATATATATATATATATATATATATATATATATATATATAATATACATATATATGTATATATATATATATATATATATATATATATATATATATATATATATATATAATATACATATATATGTATATATATATATATATATATATATATATATATATATATATATATATATATATAACAACGACTGAGTACTATTTTCCACTTCTGTAAAGTCACTGTCTCTTTGACTCAAGCAAAGAATTAGGGACCTGGCAGTTGGGCGACACTGCCACCATTGAAGGACTGTAAAATAGTGATCGCAAGGACCTTACGGTACCCCAGAAGTTGATAATTTGAGTTTAGGATCCTAGAGGGAAACAGTTCTGCATTTGGCAGCACCCATGGTTAAGAAAGGCAAAGGGTTTGCAACTCTATTGACATTTGCATAGAATTGGAAGGGTAACCCTTTTTGACCTGTGTCTGGAAATGAATAGAAAATTTAAGTTAATTTATATATATCCTGTATATATATATATATATATATATATATATATATATATAATATATATATATATATGCTGTATATATATATATATATATATTAATATATATGTATGTATGTATGTATGTATATATATATATATATATATATATATATATATATATATATATAATATATGTATGTATGTATATGTACAGTACATATATATGTTGGTAATCCTATGCAAACTCAGTACAAAGAATATTTTTATACTTCTAATACATAGTGTCTATATATATATATATATATATATATATATATATATATATATAATATATATATATATATATATATATATATATATATATATATATATATATATATATATATATATATATATATATGACACTTTGTATTAGAAGTATAAAAATATTCTTGACTTTTTGCACTGAGTTTAAATTAGATTACCAACAAAAGAAGGGGACACTTACCTAATTTAATAAAAGAATATTCCCATATAGAAAGCACATTGCTAGAAAGAATCCTTAAGACAGGAGGAAAGTGAAGAATTTACAAAAAAAAAAAAAAAAAAATGCGGTGAGATTTTTTTCAACTCTAACGCACCATCTTGTTTGGTACGAGTTATGGCTATCTTTTCAACAGCATTCACAGTTAGATGGAAATAAGTTATTCACTGTTTACCTTACCAATTCGTTTCCTATTAATGTAGTCGTCTTGATGCTTGAGATAATTTAGTGATTCCTTAACCCGAGCCGAGAGTATGATGGCTTGCTTTGCTTGTTTAATGAAACACTTTCTTTGTCTGGTACCATTTTCCATTTTTGTTTTACTTCAGACCCTCTATGCTTACGTGGAGTCAAATGTTTTATTTATTATATCTGTAAATTTTCTTCTTCAACCGCCCCCCCCCCACCTTTTTTTTTTTAATAGAGTCATTGAATCAACGCTCTTTGGTCAGTTCATTGCTACTTTTCCTTATTGTCGGAACGTCACCATTTACATGGTGAATGAATGCCTGGTTTGCTTGGGGTACTGAGGTGTTTAATTTTACATAAAATGTTTTGTTGAACATTTGAATGCTATTTTCTTTTCTAGGGCATTTGAAAGCTTTCTTTTCGGTTAATGGAATACTTCTATATTAAGGATCTGAGTACTTTCAATCTTTTGAAATTTTCTTTTGAGCATACGTCAATGCAACTGGTTTAAAATGAGCAATTACATGCATCCTCTACTGTGAAAATGGGTAATCTTTTTCTCTAGTTATTGATGCTTCCTTTGCTTGGGTAACAATTTTTTTTTTTTTTTTTTTTGTCTGCAATGTTTTGTACTTGTACGGTACTGACATTATTTCAAATTCTTTTGTTAAATATACATCTACAAGGCTTAGAAATATCACTTATTTTGTGCCTCTTCACTCCTCGAATTTAGTTTGAAAACTTGGTATCTTGTCTGAAATGGTTCCACGATTCATTTGCAGCTGGTGGGTTTCACAGCTCTTTTTTTTTTATAAGCAATTGGTTTTATGCTGTCGTTGAACAAGTAAGTAATTTTGTGCTTTTAAATTTTCATTTGATGCGAGTTTCTTATAGTGAAGAATGGAAATTATAGGTTTTATATGGCCGCTGTGTGGAAGAATATGCTTTTATTTCCAAGTGCTAACTTATTGTGTCTTAGATGCCATGATCATAGCAACAGAAAGAACTTGAAATTCAAATTAAAATGATGTATTAGTTGATTAATTCATAATCAAAGATGGCGCTGGTTAATAAAAAGAAGTCATGGTCGTGTGGCGAACGCGCACTATGGCTTGGTGACAACTCGTCTATAATATTTGTAAGGTCTCGATTGCTTCCTTTCTGACAGACACTACGCTCTCGGGCACCAGAATTCTTTCCCTACCTCTGTTGTTAGGGTTTTGCGGTGTTAATTCACTTGCATGAGAGATGCTATGCTGGAAAGTCTGTGTTCTCACGAATGTTTGTGGTAATGAGCTGTGAATTCTGTTGCTGAGGAAACAACCCGATATTTGCGTATTAAAATCACCTACTTATAAAAAATAATGGTTTAGTCTTGAAATTGCCATTTTCGATCCTATAGTCAAAGCTCGTGGTATTAAATATGATATCCTCGAATAAAGACCATTGTAATTTCTGTTTTTATAAGTTTAATATACTCGACAAACAGGAAAAGATTCGGTATGTGAGATCCAAAGAAGATGGAAATGGAAAGGACGTTTTCTTTCATAGGAAAATAAAGGAAACTCAATACTACTGGGAACGAAAATGGAAACCCGATAATCTGATACCGTGCAAAACACGGGACTTTTTATGAGAATATCAAAGATGATTTTTCTTGCGTGAAAGAATATAGATGAATGAATGAATGATGATAACATAAGTGATGTGGGAACACAATTTTGGAGCATGGAAAAGTGCGAGTTGCTAATCAGTGACAAATGGTGATGATGATAGTGAAGAAAATACCCCTTAATGAAGTTTGAAATACGTCTGATACGCGATGACTTATAAAGCAAGATAGAGAACACGAGGAAAACGTGCCCGAATGAAATTGTACTTTATAAAGAAAAGAAGAATGAGTGATATGTGTATCTCTCTCTCTCTCTCTCTCTCTCTCTCTCTCTCTCTCTCTCTCTCTCTCTCTCTCTCTCTCTCTCTTGTAGTAGTATGAGATACTATTAGTATAAGTGGGAATGCTTTACATTTTATAATCCACTAGTTCAGTTGATTACTATTTTAGAAAAACCAGTCTCCTTCATAGGGTCAGTTTTCTTTATCTTAAATTAGCAGGCTTTGTGTAATTTATTGCAAGAATGTAGAGGCAACGAATGCATATAAAATGTATGTGTAATCGTTTATCTAGCTCCTGTGTGTGTAAATGATAAACACATCGAACTTAGAGAGAGAGAGAGAGAGAGAGAGAGAGAGAGAGAGAGAGAGAGAGAGAGAGAGAGAGAGATAATATATCATATGTAGTGAGGTGTCTATGTGGATGTACTGTACTTCCACTCAAGTTCGAAAAATGATGAGGTTGCAATCTACCAACAGCAGAACGACCTAACCAAATATCCCAGTAATAGCTGAAGCCGCTGAAACTGCTATCTCCCTAGGGTTGAACTCTGCCTCAAAGGGTCGCTACCACTTCGTACCTTTTTCCAGATTGCTATCGCCTTGGCGTTGAAATTCCTACGAACGTACTTGCTGTGAATTGGTTGCTACTCAATATTTTTTTAAGGTATTACTAGGCAAGAATTTGATTGGATTTGCAATATGAATATTTTTGGAACCCGTGTGTTGCGTTTTCATCTCGTGAGCACTTTGCCATTTAACCATAAAAGTACTGTACATGTTGCTTTTGTGTGAGTTTTCTTTTTCTTTTTATTTAGATACAGGTATCTCATAGGGAGAATGTTTGCATCAGTAATATTTTATGCAATAAGTATGCCAGACTTTCATTGCAACGGTGTATAAGGTATGTATGGGATGACGCAAATTACAGTGCAGTTAATTATCATTTTAAGTTCAGCAGGTGAATTGAACGGAAGAAAAGTACAAATATTTTTGGCGCCCTCGTGTCCACTTATCAAACCCATTCAAATCAAGTTTTTATTCAAATCCAGTTGAATGGTTATAATCTCAGGCCAAGCTTCACCACCATTTTAAGTTTCAGAGGAAACTGCATACTAGATTTGGGTCTAGCTCCAGGATTATTTGTCACCTTGTTACCTGATAATTTTTACTGATGCGTTTTCAAAGGTAGTTGTACCTTCCCTCAGCCATGTAACAAAGACTGGAAGATGTAGAGTAATTATGTCATCATGCCAATCTCTTCCTTGTATTCATGAAAGATTGAATGTATGCCGTAGAATATTTGGTGAACGTGCTGTTCATACCAATACATTCGTGACGCGCAGTCAGTTGCTAGCTGCATATTGTCGACCATTTGGAATCTCTGATTTATTTGTTTCAGCGTGCTACAGTGTCGGTTATAATTTACGTTTGCTTCTAGCATTGAAAAATAGCCAGAGTTTTCTCATTTACATATTCACCTCTTAGTCTCAAATATAGATTCCTTCAACCACTTACCGAAATGTACATTCCTTTGTATGTTTTCTGCCCACACGCAAAAACCCTAGCTTTGGTGCAAGTTTTCCGTAGGCGAAGGGTTTGAGAGAAGCGGGACTTTTGGGTTTATCAACTCGAGATCCTTTGCTGATGAATCCTTTGAATACTTTTCCTTTTGAAATGAAACTTTTGTAAATCATTTACCTATGAGTATTCTATAGGTTTCAATAATCAGTATTATATTAGTTATGTCTGTTTTATGTGCAATCGCCTGCTTTATGGATACTGGACTGAAACTGGCAAATTAGTTTACTTGTTAAATACAGTATTGCTTTCAATAAAAAATATTCTATTTCGAATATCTTTGTTGTGCAGCCGAATTTATACCAACAGGTTATTGGGAAAAAGGTATGTTGATTATTTTTGTTGATATAAAAAAATTCTAGTGGTTCTTACAAAGTTCCTTTGAAACTACTTGAACAATTTTCTAAAGATTGTTTGGATTAGTAGTACAGAATTTGGTAATCTGCTGTTTAAAATTTTCATCAAAATATTTTGTTGCTAAAAGATAGCAGTACTATCTTAGCTCGAAACCTACCCCGCAATTTTAGAGGACCCTCGATTTGGTAGTATACCTGCATTTCTTGCATTATGGATGTCGCTCATAAATCATTAATTTGGAGTGCATCTGATCATTTTTTTATTCTTGAGTGTTGCGGTGCATCTCCAACGAATATGTGAAACAAAACAGGACTTAGGACTCTTAACTTTCCACCCACCCAATCGCAGCTTGTCTTTTTACTGTGAAGGATGCAGGTTACTCAGTCACTGACTCCTCAACGCTATTGTGACCTCCTGCCGCTCATTTCAGGCCCCAGTAAGGTGTTTCGCAAGTTCCGTTAACGAGCATTCGTTACAACGGTGGTGAATTAAGCCATACGTTCCACCCTCCTGTCTTATTTGGACAATGTATTGTCATAGGAACATAAACTCGCAGATGAAAGATTTCATTATTTTGCTTTATTTCAGAAGCCGAAACAACGGGCAGTTCCTTAAGCCCAGGTCTGAGAGAAAGAGAGGAAACACGCGGACGAAAGCCCTAGGTGATCTGCTCTAAAGGATTAAGTTAGTAAGAATCCAGGAACACTGAAGCAGGCTAGCTGCAGGAATAAAGAATAAATGATTGTAACTGTCACTCTTGGAAGTGCTGTAAATTCATTTTATTTGGCTTCCAGTCAGTGCTAACTGTGTCCAAAGAGGAAGGACGACACCGTCTTTCATCTCATTAGGGTAATAAATAGCTGAACTGATTCCCGGAGAGAAGAAAGAAAGAAGGGCTACTTTCCGGGAAAGAGTAGTATTATAGTTGTTAGTGAAGAATGGGACACTTGGGTGCATTACTCTAATTCCGGGAATGTCGCTTGTTGGTGATAAAGGAGGCTTAAATTCATTACTTACCAAAGATGCAACCTTGAAAAGAAAGATGGATGGAGACGGTCAGCACAGAGTAAAGATATCTAGGAAACTTGATTTTTTAACAGCAATTTTGGCAGTATAATGTCAACATTGATCTATGTTTGAAGATAATCGGTTTACGACTATGCAGACGTATTCCTTTAATGAACTGAGGTGCAAGCGAGGTGTAGCTCACTCTTTGGAGGTGCTAACTATAGTGGAAATTAGAGAAAAAGAAATGATTTCATAACGTTTCCATACTAATCCTTAAGGCTTATTCTCGCTGTTGGAAGGATGAAAGGTCTGCTCTACCGGACGAAAAGCTACAGCAATGTTACAACATAACTGTATCATCCGGCTCCTCTAACTTGATTACTAAATATAAATGCTGCAGGGAGTAAAGCAGCCAATCATTCATAGGCGAGTCTTAAGTCGTAATTGTAAAGGTTACATGATGTAGACCATCGAAGTCTTAAGAAGAGCGTTTTCAAGATTGGAAAATGCGCAAGTCAGTAACTTGTGAAATTATAAAAGCACTTATTCGTTTAATTTAAAGGCTTTTTTTTAAATTTTATCTTGCTTTGGTGCTTTCAAGTTTTGAGAGCATTTCCAATAAAATTTGCAGCCTCTTAGGGTTACGAAACCCTAATCTATAATAGAGGCATGATGATGATACCATTCCAACTAGAAAACCGGCTCGAAAATTATCCTGCGATCTGGGATTGAAGCATTGGTGCAACTATGTTGCTGTTGGGGACACTACAGTGTTCTCGAACCTTGGCTTGTACCATAGCAAATGGCTATGACCAGATTTTAGTTTTCTGTAAAATAAAAACTATTCTGCCCGCTTTCTGTCCGTCTGCACTTTATTCTGCCCGCACTTTTTCTGACCGCCCTCAGATCTTAAAAACTACTGAGGCTAGAGGGCTGTAATTTGGTATGTTGATCATCCACCCTCTATTCATCAAACATACCAGATTGCAGCTCTCTACCCTCAGTGGTTTTTATTATAAGGTTAAAGTTAGCCATAATCGTGTTTCTGGCAACGGTACAGGATAGGCCACCACCGGGCCGTGGTTAAAGATTCATAGGCCGCGACTCATGCATCATTATACCGAGACCACCTAAGATAGATGTATTTTCGGTGGCCTTGATTAACGCTGTATCGGCTGTACAGAAAACTCATTACGCCGAAGAAACTTCTGTGCATTTTTACTTCCTTATTAAGATCAATTATTTAAATCTATAGGCAATAAGATATTTTTTGCTTATTTAGTTCCGACATTTTTTTTCTTTTCGCATTCTACTATCCTTTATCTTTTTTCACGTATTGCTGAACTCTTCTCTTTGGAAGCTTTGATTAATCTAGGCAAGGTAACATCCTTTTGGGTTATTCATTGAGATTGCATTTACGTTCTGAATAATAATAATAATAATAATAATAATAATAATAATAATAATAATAATAATAATTGAAAATAAAAGTCTGATGCTACTAGTTAAAGACTTGTAAGAAGTTTGTAGCCGTATCACTCCTTTCGTTAAATTTTACGATTCATGTTTGAAAAATGTGTGCATTGAAAATTTCCAGCAGTGCGGTGATTTGGATTATGACTGAGTACTTTTCTTAATTCTTATCCCGATGCAGTATTGTAAGGGAAAGCTTAAGATGTTATTAGCCCATTAGATGGAGGTTGTTACAAACCGTTTTGAATACTAAACATCTTCAGCAACAGGCATTAACGTGACTTAAGAATTGTCAAAACCTATGGAACTGAATTAGTGCACTGAATAAGAGAATGTGGTGAGCTTATGAGAAACGAAATCCAAGTAAAGACTCGGGAAGAGAGAGAGAGAGAGAGAGAGAGAGAGAGAGAGAGAGAGAGAGAGAGGAGAGAGAGAGAGAGAGAGAGAGGTGAAATCACATGAAGAGAAGGAACCTCAGGCCCCTGTCGATGTGGGAGGGGTGGCGGGGGGGTGGGGGGTCAGCCGGAAAGGGGCACAAGACTAGGGACCTAAAGCGAACGGTTAGGGCGCTTTTGTATTGGTGGGCGGTAAGTTTTAAAGGGCCAGACCACGATGAAGGGGCGCGGTGGGGTGGGTGAAGGGAGCGATGGGAATTATGGGCGTGGAAAGGGAAGGAAGGGAGGTCAGAGGGGAGGGTATGGGACGCCCTTAAACCGCTCTTGCTATATTGAGGGTGTGACAGCTACGGGTCGTCGTGAGTGACTGCGGAGAGGGAAACCCAGACTCTGAATGTTACGGGCGGACGATGAAGCAAAGGTAGGGCCAAAGGGTGTGGGTGGGAGGGGCAGGGGGAGGGGGAGGGTAAGGGTAAGGCGCTCTTGCTAGAGGGGGAAATGGGAGCTAGGTGGAGGGAGAATTTCTCAAAATATTAAGAGAGGATGAAAATCTTCGGTCAAGGTGGTCACGAGGAAATACCGAATAATATTGCCAGTAAGCAAACTGAATCGTTGAAATTAAAATTACAATAAATGTGTAGACGCGTCTTGAACGCGGACGGGTAAGGTACATCATGCACAGTATTTGTATGTATATGTAACAACGGCGTATGCACACACCAGTGCATATTTGCAAAATTAAATCTTTGTTTGCATGTGTTCCATCTTCAAATAATAATAATAATAATAATAATAATAATAATAATAATAATAATAATAATAATAATAATAATGTTTGCATTGATATTTAAGGTCTGTACAGTGCTTGCTCACTTTTAATAAGTGATAAAAGGAAACAGCAATAAAACCGATGGATAATTTTCTTTCATATCCTAAGATTCTTTAATTAGTGCACATTGTTATTGCTGTAAATACATTACAAAGTTGGTGTGTGCGTGTGTGTGTGTGTGTGTGTGTGTGTATGTGAGGCAGAGAGAGAGAGAGAGAGAGAGAGAGAGAGAGAGACGTTGAGAAATAGCAGACGTTCGAAATGGATGGGAATAGCGAGGGGGGTAAGTGGGAGGTAGTTATAGTTCAGCTACTGCCTACCTTTTCTTCCTCCACTTCCTCCTCCTCCTCCCCCTCCTCCTCCTCCCCCTCCTCCTCCTCCGTCTCGTGAGATTTATGCGTCTCTCGTCCGATCCTTTTCATTTGGGCTTCTCCTCCTCCTCCTCTTCTCACTTTGATTTCGCTTCCATCATTTCATTATGTATCTGTTTTTGCTGACTTGATGGGCCCCATCGACATTTTCCTTGTTCTGTTGAACTGATTTTTAATAGTTTTTGAGTTTTTCGATGCTAGGGATGCGAATTGCATGCTTGAGTATATGATTCGTTGCAATGTTTGAGTCTGCAGACATATCCATCATTAGCTTCGGCACAGCTTATGGCTTAAGTGTATTTGCATTCATGTATGAAGGTGAATGACTCTTGTGCTGCCAGGTAGCCTACATAATAGAATTTCCCGTAATATCTGATTGGCCTTTAGCAATAGCGCTTTTCATTCAGCTTGTTGTCAGTATGTTATTCTTCATAGCACAATTCATAAAAGCTAGTTAATATAGTTATAAAACATTTCAAATTTTCCTAGACAATTTTCTACCACTCTGTCAGTCTGTGTCTGCCTCCAATAGCCATTGGACATTTAAAAGGGACTCTCTCTCTCTCTCTCTCTCTCTCTCCCAGAAATCGGGACGTGTATTGCATGCGCACATGTTATATAATTAATATGAACTTGTATGTCCCTCAGATTTTTTGTTGAAATACGGTCAAGTTCTTAACGTAACCTAGGCTCATAGCATAAATGATGACGCCATTGATTGCTTCCCCTGATGAGGAATCATGCGATTTAAATCTGAATAGAAAAATGCAGAGTTGAGGGATCAGATGTAGACGACAAAGTCAGTGTTCACAACTATTAACAACATAGTTCGTCAGTTACACGTACCATATGGGAGACCGAGGACTGACATGAACCATATAATAGGAAAAATGTGGACACGATCTAAGCCGTTCTGTTCAGAAAAGGTAAAGGTTAACTTTCAAAAGACTTCAAGACAACAAGTAAATTTCGTTCACTAGTAGGGCTGTTCAGGTGAGGTACTACAAATGCTCGCTGTTTCAACGAATTTATTAGCAACGTTCTAAAATAATATTTCATTGTGTGCTTGCTCTATTTGTTGTTAGAGGGTTAAATGCTCTTGGAAAAGCTGCAACACCTGTTGATGACCAGTTTTCAAGTTTTAAGTTTTAAGTTGAAATAGAATACATGGATCACTTAACTTTGCTGTCTAACATATTGTACTCTCGGTTTTCAAGGGGGATCTACTGATGAATTTGCGATAGGTTATTACTGGAAGACCTGACTGACAAAAATTTCTGTTGCACTTTCACCTGCGCTATTCGATTCTGTCCCAAGCCTCTCTCGCGCTGTCCAGCTCAAAAAGGCAGCAAATGAGTTAAAAAATGTACATCATTTTAGAATTGTTGGTAGTGGGACTGAGTACTAGAGTGGCAGTGGAATTCAAAGAATTTCGGGCTAAGGCTCCATGATCAACGCTGCTTGAATGTTGTATATCGTCTCGTTAAGGCCATGAAGAGATATGTAGAGTTTCATATAGAAACTACAGGTGACGGCCCACCTATCTTCCAAAATGGCTGTTGTTCTTTACAGACGTCCTTACTCACACCTTCATGCTTTTAGACTTAGCTCCCTTTCATTGCATTTGCGACGATCCTATCTACCCTTGTCTTCACAACCAACTTATTCAATACTGTTTAATTCAAGTCTCGGCACAAAATGAATAATTATCATACAGAAAATTAAATAACTCGTCTAGAATTAATATTGTTTTCATTTTGAAACTAAGATCAAGGATACACTTACATAGACAACAAGGTTGTTTGTCCGGTGACTTTTTGCGCTGACTCTTCCAATGCTTCACTTCTTAAATGAATCGACATCCTGTCTGCCATCATTACTCATATTCAGATTGCTTAGGTTTCTCTTGGTGAGGTCACATGATTATCTCGGCCACATCTGTTTCTTGAAAATTATGCCCGGTGGTTCTCTGCTGCTTGCATTTTCTTGAATGGAAGGAATTTAAATATTCTCTCTCTCTCTCTCTCTCTCTCTCTCTCTCTCTCTCTCTCTCTCTCTCTCTCTCTCTCTCTCTTTCTCTCTCTCTCTCTCTCTCTCTTGGTTGTCTCTTGGTTGTCTCTTCGTCTACATGTGTTGCGTTCAGTAGATTACGGTATACAGAAAAAGTTCTTTTCTTAGAGCACGTAGCACCTGATAGGCCACGCCATCCAAGAAAACGGGGGTAATGATAACTTCCCGTATCTGTCGATGGCTGTTTCTTTCCCTTACTATGAAGCTTTAGGAATCTCTCATTTCTTCTGGTTTCCCGACTGCATATTCACCAACTGTATTATGGTTCGGCCAGACGAAGTTCCTCGTTGGACGAGTCGGTAGAGTTCTCGGCTAGCACTCTGCTAGTCCCAAGTTCGAGTCTCCGGCCGGCCTATGAGGAATTAGAGGAATTTATTTCTGGTGACAGAAATTCATTTCTCGCTATAATGTGGTTCGGATTTCACAATAACTGTAGGTCCCGTTGCTAGGTAACCAATTGGTTCTTAGCCAC
>JANJGK010000012.1:43337559-43362559 GCA_039081455.1 Macrobrachium rosenbergii | reverse complement strand
TTGAACTGCCCCAGTCCACGCTACTTGCTACAGAGAAAGATAGAATGGGAGGGAAAGAAAGAAAATGAATTTACCTATCGGAATATCCTTGTATAGGAACAAGAATCAGACATTGAAATAATTTGCAGTTCACTAAGAATGTCTTAGGAAAGAAGAACCTTCGATATTACTTGCTTTTCAAGTATGAGTCTCCTGCAACTCAAGATAACAATCGGGCTGAAAAAAAGGCAAAAATTGTGTGGGACATTGAACTTTGGGATGTTCATTCAAGAATATAATCATGGATGGCAAAGGCTTCTTTTCATCAGGCCAATTCTTGCCACATTTGCTATATGGAAATCGAAATCCGCTTAAGGTTACATGGTCCAATGGCTGTTTCTTTCCTTTTAAATGCCGGGCTTCGGAATTCACTTCCTGCCTTAGTTTTTGCTTCATCTTATAAACTTCCTTTCTCTCAAGAGACAGGTTTATCGTTTCACATGTAGTCAAGGCCCATCTTTCTTCCAATTTTTGTTTTCTTGCTTTCTTCCCACTTATAAAAAGGCATTAATATGTGTGCCACATGTGCCTTTGGTTTAAAACGATTAGTGGAATTGAATCCAGACTGACAAAGAGACCTTCCAGTGACTGAATTCTTGACCATACTTATAATCTGAGTAGGCGGGAGTTGGTGTTGGAAAATGAACGTCTTAGCAGTAGTTTTTGAAATGAAATTAGCTAGATTTATTTTTTTGTCTCAAGATTCAGAAATCTGTCGCCTTCTCTGGTGCTCAGATCCCATTAGTCAGCTATGAACTGCGAATTCATTTATGGACGGAATTTTCTGATTTGAGGTGAATAGTGCACTGATTCGACTTGTTCTTTACCGAGTTCAGCCTCAGACAAATGGAATTAGTCTGTCGGTGTTTCCGAACCTTGTAGTCACAGCCATAGTTTTAAAGCTGTACCTTCCTTCTGTTATACTTTTCTCTCCATGGCTTTTTGCTCTTTTGAGGCGCGGTAATAGGTTCATCCACCTGGTTTTCAACAAGTCCGTCGAGGATGAGGTTGCTAACCCGTCAAGAGCAGCTGGGTCTCAAGTAATTTTTCCCAAGAAATCTGCTACTGTATATTACAGTTCACAAGTTTGACACGTTCTAAGCTAAAATTCTATTTGATGACTGGCCGACCCTTACGGGCTCTCTGAAATCCTTCGCAACTTGCACGTGCGCGATATTTTTGTCTATGTATGTGTGTACATCCCTTGTCATTTTTTACAGAAATTTAAATGAGCGATTTTCCACGTAAGCTAAAACTTGGTACCAATACATTTACCAAAAAAAAAAAAAAAAAAAAACTGCCGTCATTTATCTTTAGGTATTAAGTATTCCGCAACTTCGTGGAAATTTCATGAGCACATATCTACAATTAATCCAAAAACATAGGATTACGTAGTTTCTAGTTTAATTAATAAAACGATGTATTGCTATAGAGCAGGAACAACACACCTTTAAAATTTTAACTACGGAGGAGGGGAACATCCCTCACGTGCATACTTCGCCTCCAAGCACTTCTTCGTAGCCTAGTACTCATTGGTCTCCTGACCTTCCTCCACTCCTCACTTCCCTTTCCTTACTACTGTTCCCCTCTGTCATCCCTAGCCCCAAACCCCCATCCCCCAGTAACCATCCTACTATCCAAGGTCTTGAAAGGGTGTCACGCTAATTTGTCTAATGGCACTTTTTTCACTTCGCATTGTCACCCATTGGTAATTTACTGCCTTTTTTTTTCTGTGGTCGAAGCTACAAAGACGAAGAATATTTGTGACTCGCATTAAACAGGAGATTTATGTCATACTTTGCTAGGACTCCAACATTTATTATTATTATTATTATTATTATTATTATTATTATTATTATTATTATTATTATTATTATTATTTTGCTTTCAAGTATCTTGTTTTTTAACGAATTTGAATTCGAAGTCGCGGTCCATTTTTTTTCGTAACCTCAAATTTTGAATGGCAACTAAATCAGTGCAGATGAGTGAGGTGGAATTGTGCAATTATATAGTAGGACGAAAAGTCGCCGATTTATTTTTAAATGTCTTTATAGCACTTAGCAACTGTTTGGATTTTTTACAGGCATCAGATGGAATAGTCGAAAATATTTGATAATACGTCTAACTGGTATTAACCTGCGTTAGCATTATTATATTTACATGCCCTTAAAAAAAAACAATTCCTGCACGATTTGTGGTTTGTTTCCCAAAAGCGAATATGAATGATTTCGTTTACTATCATTATTTCCCCATACACATCTTTTGCTTAGAAGGGGTGACAATATTAGGCGGTATCTTCTGTTCTCAGTTTTAGTTTTCTGTAAAAGAAAACTGTTGTACCGGCTTTGTCTGTCCGTCCGCCCTCAGATCTTAAAAACTACTGAGGCTAGAGGGCTGTAAATTGGTATGTTGATCATCCACCCTCCATCATCAAACATAGCAAATTGCAGCCCTCTAACCTCAGTAGTAGTTATTTTATTTAAGGTTAAAATCAGTCATAATCGTGCATCTGGCAACGATAGGCTATAGGACAGGCCACCTACGGGCCGTGGCTCATACAGCATTATACTGAGACCAGAGAAAGATAGATCTATTTTAGGTGGCCTTTATTGTACGCTGTACAGAAAACTCGATTGCGCTGAACTTTGGTCCACTCAGTTGGTAAACGAAAATGATGTAGAGATTTGAGTGGAATAATCCGAGAACGTCATTAATTCGTAAGACAAATTTCCACAGAACAGAACAGAATGTAAGTGGAAAAATGATCGAAGGGAACAAATGGAGGTAAATCTGCGAACAGATAATGTATATAAACAAGCAAGATGCATGGAGGTCATAAATTACAGGGCTGTTTTCCATGGAATTTTTAAATCATGGATTTACTGCTTGGATTTTCCCCATGATGGAAAGAATGCATCTTTTCCCTCTACGTAAAACCCTAGCTGATAAATGATGAATCTTACTTAGACATAGTCATGCAAAATGATCTTAATTTCCACGCAGACTGATCCCGCTTTGCACTGTCCTTTCTTTATCATTGGGATAAAGCTATGTTCACATATATTGAATATATGTAAGAAAAAGCTAAATTTAGTTTTGCCGTTAAATCAAATTTCACCCTTAACCACGTATTTTAAGAATTCTCTCTCTCTCTCTCTCTCTCTCTCTCTCTCTCTCTCTCTCTCTCTCTCTCCCCGACTCACTTTCTTAAACGCACGGCATTAACATGTTAATCTGTAGTTATGAGGTAACTTTACCCACAATGAAAACCTTCATTTTGGCTGTAACAATCAAAGAAAAAGTGAAAAACATGATTGTCAGTATTTCAAACAGGGGATTTGATGGACACTTGAAAAACAACCTCCAGACACACAAATGACTAAAGACACACGTGCTGGTGCCGGATACCTGTCTACCCAATGGACGGAGAAAGCCCAGGAAGAAACTAGACGTGGGTGACGGGTCATTTGTTTCTAGCTAATGAGATTTTATCCAGACACAGACAGGGACATCGCTCAAATATGCTCAGGAAACAGGAGGGACGGGCCCAGAGGCGTGTTTTCAGTAGATTAAAAAAGATAAATTTATATCGGTTTCAGTCTTGGCGACTAGAAGGTTTTAGTGATGAGATGATTTTAATACTATACGGTTTTTATTTTCTAGATATTCATTCAAGTACGATATTGTAGTTTTCTTTGCGATTCGAGAATCTGTGCTTATTCTTAGTATTGAGGTGTAAACTGTTAGGATAGTTTTCGGTATTTGTTCTATTTCATCTGAAGGCTTCCAACAAATTCCGGTGCCGAGTATTTCGGTAGAGAGGTACGGTAGTGGGTGGTGAGACGCCCCTCGGCGCTGGATGTCTGGGCATTGGTGGGGTGGGTGGGTTAGCTAGGGTCCCTCTGTACTCATTGCGACCCCTTAGATCCGCCCCTTTCACACCTGAGGCTGCCCCCTGTGGAGCGGGCACTGCGGGGTGCATGGCTATTGTTTACCTGTGGCGACGTCTCTCTCTCTCTCTCTCTCTCTCTCTCTCTCTCTCTCTCTCTCTCTCTCTCTCTCTCTCTCTCTCTCTCTCTTGTCGCAAATATAAGTTAAATGTAACATTTGTGTATGCCAGGTTTAAGGGCTGCCCTAGAGCAAGAGCCCGTGCCAGCACAAGATTGTCTTAATCTAAAATCGAACGAACGCGTATGCAATTATTAAAATATAAGCCGGTAACTAATTTATAGTAGCTAGTAGTTTACGAATAAGCCAGACAATATTATTATAAGCGGATTTATTGTACGTGTCCATTGGTAGTATTTACTAACGAAGTTTCCCTAAATTAAAAGTTCTAAGACGTCTATGTCACTGTAGCTATAGAGGGGTAGTTTGGTTTTACTTCAGGAAATCTTACAATCTGTTAAAAACTTAGTCTTATGCAATTTTATTATCATGTATGAAAAGTAATATTTGAAATCAGGTCTACAGAGCAATACATCAGAATTTTGCTTCTCTGAGGCTCATCACGCGAAGTGAAGTAAATTTTGGTGTCCTAAATCTCCAAATGTCTTTTTGAAAAGTGAAGCATAATCTTTTTAGCCTTTTAATATGATGGGCCTAGGTAATAATGGAAGATTTTGATACTGACATTTTCTTTTATCAAAACAATTATAGCTGTTGTTGATAATATATTTGAGCCCAATTGTACGTAATAAATATGAAAATTAATATAAGATTTACTTTTCAGTCTTCAGTTATTGTGATTAGCTTCCTCTTTAAGATATTTTCAGTAAACGCTTATATGATTAATTGTGACTGAATTGAAGTTTTTTCATGAAAAAGCGTTTACCTATTTATTGCATTCGTGATACTGAGCGCCAGTGTTGGCAGAGCAATGGTTTCTAGTACTAAAGAACACCGAGGCCAAGACGCGCTTTGATTTCGATTTCGTGAAAAAAGGTCGCAGTTGAGACAAACCGACAGACAGACAAGCTGACTGACGGTCAGGAATTCGGACTGTATTGTTCGAGTGAAGTCTTCATGATTATTAAACTTTTAAATTCGACGTCAACGGTTACATTCTGGATTCAAAGATGGCATTTTATCTACGGTGTCAGGTCGGCATAAATCCCCGCAACCCTAAAACTGCAACAAATCCATCACTAATCCCTCTGTGAGAAGGAATCCTGTACTTGAGGTCATAACAAGGAGAGGGCCAAGACTCGGGAGATGCGGAGAGGCTGGATTAATTAGGATTTCTCCACCTTTCCCTCTTCCCACGCTGGATGGTAACGGACGGCCGTTGGTCACACTGGCTGAAGATTCTCCTTCGGCATTTTCTTTGGCCGTCTGGTTTTGCCCTAAAACTGCCTTTCCTTCTTTCTTTCTCTCTTTCTCTCTTTAAAATTTGTTCTCTTTCGTTTCGTTATGTCTTATGTTTTCATGTGTTAATGGTTTGCAGGGCATCTTACTCGTTTGTCTTAGGATTTTTATATTTTTAGTTCTTTCGAGTGACTTAAACCACATCTAATGACAGTGTAGGTACTTGCTATATATTTCTTCGGATATGTATTCTAACGCACTATGCTTGAGTTTATACTTATGTAAATTATGCTACTTCATTTAGTTATGCTACTTCAAGTCCTCGAAATGAATTAAGAAAAAAAAAAAAGATCGCGGACCTGGAACCATTTTAAAGGGCTTAGAATGCATATCCAATGAACCATGTCTCCCTGAAGCCAACCAACCTTACGTAACACCTTGACGCTTAGATGCAGATCTTTAAAAAAAGAGAGAGAAAAGAAAAGAGGGAGAACGTGGAAGACGAGTGGAGAGTGGTACTGGCGGTGTTGCTTATTCCTCGTCCAAATCAGATCACTTACCCAGGTGTTTACATGGTAGCATAGTCGCCAGCCTGCAAATACATTTCGCACAATTTAAACACAAGCTCTGAGCATGCCCAGTACAAAAGCATTTCTTGTTGTGTCATTGTTATGTTTTCAGTATTTTTTGTTTCGTTTTAATGGGAGACTGTCAACTAACGTTTGGGATGTTCCTTAGCTGCGCTCAGGCACGTATTGTCATTTGATTTAGTAAGATGGGACAGACTTGGTATTGTGATCTTTGGTTTTCGGTCACGCTCTAAAAATAGGTCATAAACTAATTATTTTAACGGAAGGAAAGTAATAAACAGGCCCATGCATAAAACTCTTAATTGACAAAGAATTATGCTGTTGCGTTCTCAGCTGCAAAGAACAATGACTCGAAAGCGCATAATACGCATATGTCTTGTGTCTGAGGTTTCAAGTTCTAGAGTTTAAGGAAACCCCATCAACCAGCCGAAATGGTGAGCAGAAGTAGTAAACAAGTAAAAAATGCGCCGAGGTTTCTTCGGCGCAATCGAGTTGTCTGTATAGCGCATAATGATGTATAGCGTATAATGCTGTATAGCGTATAATGCTGTATGAAACTCTCAGCCACGGCTCATGAAACTCTCAGCCGCGTTCCATGAAACTTTCAGCCACGGCCTGGAGGTGGCCTGTTGTTTTTGGCACCTATAGCGGTGACAGACACACGATCATGGCTAACTTTAGCCTTAAATAAAATGGAAAATACTGAGGTTAGAGGGCTGCAATTTGGTATGCTTGATGATTGGAGGGTGGATGATCAACATACCAATTTGCAGCCCTAGAGCCCCAGTAGTTTTAAGATCTGAGGCTGGACAGAACAAGCGCAGACAGGCAGAGAAATAGCCATCTCAATAGTTTTCTTTTACAGAAAACTAAAACGATAGGATAGGCCTTTATAGGTCTCGAGAACAAGCTTCATTGCACTTTAGATTTCATGTTCACTTTATAGGCTTGCTCCTGCTGTGTATGTTCTCTGGGTACATGCGTGTACGTTTTGAAGAGGAGAAACCAGCAAGTGCCCAATCCCGCTACCCAAGGAAAAGTTTAAAAAAACATTAATGGCAATCGCTCAAAACAAAAACAAAAAATACGTTCCCTCTACATTCCTTTTGAATTATATTTCTGATGAAAGACAAACTCAAGTATCCGTCCTCTCACATTTCAGTTGGTCTCTGTGGATTTTTATGTCCTTTCTTGACTTATGACTGTCCTTGTCTTGTTAAGGAGTAGTCCAAGAGCACAAGCTCTATGTAGAGTAAACAAGTCACCCCAGAGCGTCCCAAATTTCCTTCTCTTTATGCAGTCAAATTGTGATGTCACATTTCCCTTGACTCGCGCGTGGCACACCTCCCATATGTTTACAAACATTGCTGGTGGCAAATAAGAGTTACTTGACTTTCCGAAGCTTCCCTGCACTGAAAACTGTTTTGAATTAATCTTTGTGGATCATTC
Source organism: Macrobrachium rosenbergii (assembly GCA_039081455.1). NCBI lineage: Eukaryota > Metazoa > Arthropoda > Malacostraca > Decapoda > Palaemonidae > Macrobrachium > Macrobrachium rosenbergii. The sequence continues at coordinate 43,355,174 of JANJGK010000012.1, read as the reverse complement.
TTGGGCACTGCGAGCTGAACTTGAGATAACTGTTGTTCCCAGTTCAGGGAGGGCGGGATTGCTTCAATGTCGTCATAGTAGAAATTTAAGCAAAAAGCTATGGTTTAAGAAGTCCTTTTTTGGGAGAGGGGAAACAAGTTTTTATGTTTGAAAGGTACGTACATTCTTCACAAACGATTAAGAAAGTCTTTGAAACACTACCAGAATAAGGAGGATTCTGATGCCTTCGAAAATTCGACTGGGCGTTGTAAGCCATGAAATATGGACGGTCAAGAAATAGCGTGAACATGCATATCATTCGAGTAAGTATTGGTACTAGTGTCTAATATTCCCCTATCAGAATTGTCTTATATTTCACTGAAAATAATTAACAGGATCATCTCAACTATTCTATTACAATCGCCTCAACTGTTTATCACATCTTTTTGCATTTCCTTTATATTAAAGACCATCGATATTAATCAAATTCAAAGCAACATTTTATGAGGAATGACAGTTCTCCCCCTCTCTGTTTCCAGGTAAGCGGCACGCCTTTGATAGATCTGACATTTTTGGTCCTCTCCGAATACTGCTGTCATTTATGCAGACAATGGAGACAAGGTAGAGTAAACAGGAAGATTTACCTGCTCGCAGCGAATTCAGATCTATAAACATCCTTTCGGTTTTTTGGCCTCATTGTTTTTCATGAGCTCCTGTCCATTAATCTCTCTCTCTCTCTCTTTCTCTCTCTCTCTCTCTCTCTCTCTCTCTCTCTCTCTCTCTCTCTCTCTCTCTCTCTCTCTCAATTAATGTCTACTGAGGGTCTAGGCAGTTCACACTTTAAACTGAAATGCAATAATTCTTTCATTTTAGTTCTTTAAGTCTACAAGTTACTATACTTAATTGCATATTAGCGTAGGAATTCTCAAGAATGAAATGTTTTTTAGCACGGGATTGCAAAGCAGTATATCTTTTGTATCACAAAAAAAAGCGATGCTAAAATTAGTGGGCGATTGTATATTAGTTCAGCTGGGGTCTTATTCAGTGGATATTGTTACACATCGTTAGAAATAACTGATGGATCACGACGATACAAAGAGCAGTTCATAATGTTTAATCCATTTGAATAGATAATGTTTCTCATTGCAACAATAATAAGAACAAGCATTTATAATAAACCATTCTCATTACAAAAAAATATTCAAGTTTGTGAAACCCTGGAAGCTTACCCCAGTTTACGATCGTCCGGAAGAAGCGTTGTAATGGTTATAATGCATGAACTTTAGAATGCATTCAGTATACTAAAAACCTTACGTCCCTTCCTTTTTGAGTATTATGATTTATTTAGCCCTTGTATTAGAAGTAGATCTTACCATCATGAATATAAACTGTTCTTTTCACGCTCATAGTCACTATTTTTGGATAGCAGCATCGTGTAACCGTTGCTGTTGAGGTTACAGCCGATAGATTTCAGAAGTTTCATGAGACCCAAGGCTTACGCAATAATATGATTTGCATTTGCATCGTTTTCGCTGTTAGTTGAGTATACTGCTGTATATTATATTTGGTGTTTATACATGTTAATAGTTCTTAATTTTCAGCTTTGTTCCTTAAGCTAGGCTAGAAAAATGTAAATTTAAAACCTTTAATTAATTTGGGTACACATCGGGGACCTCAAGTAGATTTTCATTGCCCCTGACATGACCAAAAAATAAATAATCGCAAATGGAAGTCAGCCATTTACTGAAGATGACCTTAGGAAGGAAAATAAACTTCGAGGGAAAATAATGCATGCCCGAAATAGAATCGTACCTGGTGAAATTATATTATTCTCTCTTAGAAATGAGTTTTCGAGAGAGCCAATTGCGGCTAAAATAGGAGGCAATTTAGTTCGGATTAGGAGGACTGGCATGATACCTGTGTCAACAATGGCTTAGTCATTAACCCTTCCCTTAATCTCCTTCCACCCCTCCCCTCCCCTACCCTCCCCTCCCCTAGCCTTGCTCACCCCTCTGCCTCCCAGTGACCGTTCCCTAACTCACTCACTCACTCCTCACCCTTCGCCATCCCGTCAAAGTTTCCCAGGGAGCAGATTTCTCTCTCTCTCTCTCTCTCTCTCTCTCTCTCTCTCTCTCTCTCTCTCTCTCTCTCTCTCTCTCTCTATATATATATATATATATATATATATATATATATATATATATATATATATAATGTATTTTATGTATATATACATATATAAATACATATATAATGTATATTTATATGTATGTGTATATATATATATCTATTTATATGTATATATACATATATAAATACATATATAATGTATATTTATATGTATGTGTATATATATATCTATTTATATGTATATATACATATATAAATACATATATAATGTATATTTATATGTATGTGTATATATATATATATCTATTTATATGTATATGTATATATACACATATATATGTGTACACGTATATATATATATATATATATATATATATATATATATATATATATGTCTGTGTGTGTGTAATACTAATAGCCACAATGTCCTCTTAACTTCTCGGATTCTTCGCGCTTTCTTACATATGTGTCTGGTAAAAATGACCAGTAGATTCTACACACACACACATATATATATATATATATATATATATATATATATATATATATATATATATATATATAATTTTATATACATATTATATATATGTATATTTTCTTTCTTTCTTTGTGGTAATGAGATACGTATATACGTGTGTGTAAACAGACTGTTCGGTTTTTCTTCCCATCTGCGGAAGTACGTTCCCTGTACATTTTGTTACCTTCAAATTCATCTTCCTTCCATTATTTCTCTAAGCTTTTAGCTGCTTACAGTCCCCAACCCATTCCCAAGTCAATTGCTTTTCGACAAGTTTAACTTCAGGTGATATTTTCCTGAATTTTTTCAGTGGTTCTTCCATTGGGAATTGTACTGTTTTTTACCAAAGGTAAAAGAATAAAATAAAAATGTTCATTCAACATGTGGGGGACTGAAATCCATACAAAGGTCCACCCCTTTAGAAAAATAAATATTCCTTCTTATAAAAAAGTGGGTGGGGGGCTTCAGGGTAAACATCTCGGTTCAGTAGAGATAATCGGAGTTCAGTTAGTTAAATCTTTCACAGCCAGTTTCTTTTAATGTTTTGGGAATATTTATGAGCAAAGGGAATGTGCGTTCAGGACATTAGGATCGGGCATTCCTTTTCCTTATTGTGTTTTCTCTTTAGAGAGAGTAATTTGGTTCTGATTATATAGTTTATAGAGTTAATTACTTCGTGACTGATTTATTTTAGAAAGAGCTTTGGTGGCTGTTGTTCAGAGCTCACCGATGTTCCACGGATGGAGGCTGCGATCTCAAAACCCGATTTTACGCGGATTATACAACACGTTAAAAGAACGAGGAGCACTAGCGCGTATTTATGCTTTAGCAGCAAATTACTATTATTTTTATATATTTTGTTTTATTTTTCAGCACTGTATATTGAAATGTGTTTTTATTTAATATCCGAAGCATTGATTGTGTTAGTGGACTTAAAAACTTCAGTCTTGCTACGTAAAGTTTTATATATTCTTTCTAGTCTATATTATTGAAAAGTTTTATGTATTTGGAATTTTTTGTTTAGAAAGCCTCCCAAATTTTGATCTTACCGTTTTTCTTGGTCGAAATATGTTAAGCTTTTTAGGGACAGTTTTTCTTGGTCGAAATATGTTAAGCTTTTTTAGTGACATTTATGCAGAGTGCGTTTTCCAGGTTTCCAGACTTTTTTTTTTTTTTCTTTTAAAGAACAGATACACCAAATGAAAGAGCGATGTAAACACACCTCTCCCGGACACCACAGGACGGGGATTTAATTTACAACCCCAGCGTCACGTGGGTTTTTATCTCTTGTAGAAGAAGAGTGCTTGCCCATGTCTATGCCCCTCACAGAAAAATACCCAAGGCGAGCGGTAGATCTTAAGTCGAGTGGGACACTTGAAGATCATACTGTACTTAGGATTAGGACCTGATCATACCCGACTTTAAGAGTCTTGATCATGCCCAAGTCAGGTAAAGATTAGAAAGCCCGCCCGGTATTTTGCCCATATCTAATCTTGGATTTTGACGTGTTAGGTAAGACTTGCTTTGGCCTTGGGAAGGACTTCCAAGAGAGATTCATAATGGCGAAGTAACTAACTGGTATTTGCGGAATTGTAAACAGCCGAGGACACGCTGCGTGTCTTATGATTTGGCTGCAGATTAAAATGATTTTATCTCAGTGCTATAATCATGTTTACCATTTAAGAATAAAAGGATATATGAATTAGCTTTAAGTTAATTTCTGCAATCGTGTGACAAATCCAGTGTTTTATCACTGTTTTGAAGATCATTATCTGTCATCCATCATAAGAACTATAGCCGTGTAATGCAATGCATTTTTGTCAAGAGTTCGAAGTATTTGCCAGAGTAAATTACCTAACTTTAAACGGATAATTCCTAGAAAAAAAAAATCGTTCCATATTCCATACATTCCAGAGGCCCTTTATAAAGTTTCATGGCCAAGGTACTTCCCAAAGGCAAATGGGAACTCAAGTGAGGATTAAGTTGGATAACTTGCTTTAGTAGTATATAGATAATTCTCTCTCTCTCTCTCTCTCTCTCTCTCTCTCTCTCTCTCTCTCTCTCTCTCTCTCTCTCTCTCTCTCCTCCTGTATGTTAACTATGATAAGACGTCGAATATTCCCTGACAGTTACCTGTAAGGGGGATTGGTCAATATTTTTGTTATATCAATTTTAAAAACTATTTTTACTGTCTGTTTATTTCTCATTGGGGTTAAAACACTTGTGATGAACGTATCTAAACATTGGGCAAATCTAGGCTGCGACTTATATCAGCGGAAATTAAATCAGTTCATGGGAAGAGAGCACCGGTAACAAGGATTGAGGTCTTTGAAGACGGAACGTCAGAGGAAGATGTTCAAAGGTTTGTAGGTCACTCATGAGCGGCTGAGACAAGGGATGTGCCGTTGTATAGTCACACAGCCTCCTAGAGACTGCACATATGTACATATGATCAGCATCCAATACTCCTCACCACCCAAGCTAGGACCAGGAGGAAACAGGCAATGGCTGCAAATTTCTCGGCAGATAGACCTTTAGGAGCCCTAAAACGCCGCATCCCTAGCTCACAAAGACAGTAAGGTCGCACTGCTATTGAAAAATTGCCACGTCATGATCGAAGCCTGAACTATGGATCACCACACTGTGGTGAAACTGAGTTGTGACGCTAACGAGCGGAGGTAGTGCTGGTGCAAGATGAGGCATCTTAAATGCGTGAGTGTCGCTGACACCTTGGGCAACAATTCCAGATGGTACCATAGTAGATACAATAATACTATTGCCAACAGCATTTTCATAAATTACTTCGGGGAAGTAGAGCACATTCGAAATGCCAGACACTTGTTTTTTTGCTATGCGAAAGCGATGGAACGACCATCCAAAATTCCCCATGCACCTCAGACTTAGAGGGTAAATGTTACTGTTTAAGTAGAATTCTTATCTTTTAACAGGGAATATTACAATACTCAAGGGGAATAGGATAATTTACAGTCCTTGAGATAGTGGACAGAGACGTCGCTGAACTATACAAAGTTGCTATTATAGTTATTTCAGTCTGTTTTCACCTCTACGCTGGCAAACATTAATGGCTTTATCTTCAACATAATTTGTATACCAGCCTTATGTTTAAACCTTCTTCAAGAGTCTCTCTCTCTCTCTCTCTCTCTCTCTCTCTCTCTCTCTCTCTCTCTCTCTCTCTCTCTCTCTCTCTCTGTGCTTAAGAGCAACGTAGAGGAGAGTGCCGCGGTTGCGAAGACCAGGGCTGACGCTTGTTCAACATAGGCAAATACGGAAGTAATCCTCCTCCGTTCTAATCTCTAGATCCTTTCGTACCAGCTGTCGGTCTTTCACAGCAGCGCTCACTATCAACCCGTAGAACTTCAAGGATGAGTTTTGTTATGAAGAATGACTTTCCAAAAGTGTCTGGGGTGGTTTGACTGAGAGGAGCTCTCGAAGAGGCTATGTCAAGTGACAGAATGCCAAATGATCCTAAGAATGAAGCACTTTGATTTCTCAGCATTCACTGGAAAGGAATCCTCCGCAAACAGTCAGTCTTTTAGTGAAATGTAAACGTGAGGAAAATGTGGCTGTATTAAGGCATGAAACAACAAGAGTTAGCCATTTTATGAAATCATAAGAATTAAAAGTTAACAAGATGCTGTAAAGCCAAGATGGATACCTCGGAGTTTACAGAGTTGTAATAGATACCAATACCTAGAAATTTTACAATATTATGATAGAAATTTCATGAAGTTGTAATAGAGGTTTTTCAAAGTTGTAGAGACTGAAACTAGAAATTTGGCAAAGTTATAATAACCCTCATAACTATAGGTTTACAAAGCTGTTAAGATGAAAATTATTTTTTTTGCACACAGAAGAAAAATGAGCTTATTTTAATGACATAATGGTCAAATAAAATCATGAAAACTCAAGCTACTAGTTTACAAATATCATGATATCAAAATTTTAAGCCGGATGTTTTATGAAATCTGAAAATCAGGAGTTCGTATTAACTTTGAAGATGAAGATTTATTTGCTAGCAGACACCATTAACGGAAAGAAATGGAGAATTAAGATTAGCACATAATTATATATATACTGTGTGTATATGTATATGTATACGTATACACACTAAGAAAGAACGAAGTACTGAGCATGATTTGAAAAAAGCCAGATCAAAAGACGTCAACAACAATGTGTAAAAAGCAAAACGCAAAGAAAAAAAAAAACTGACGCATATGACGCAATGGGTGGAAGGAGGAGAAGAGTAACCCTGAAGAATGGACGCACGGGAGAGACGACGCTGTAAAACCCGCCGTGAAATAATGTGCGGAAGGGAAGACGTGCTAAGAAAAGGTAAGGGTAAGGAAAATCGACCCCAAGGGGCGTCGATTTTTGGGGAGTAAGAAAGATGGGCCCCAAAGGGCGTCCGACCGATTGTGAGGGAATAGGAGCCAGGCACCTGAATTCAAATGAAATCCTGTGTTGTCCTGATTTTTATTGCTGTCCTTCTCTGGGAGGGTTACTCAATGGATTTCTTGAGGTCTCGGTCATTCCTATGTGATTTTGCTCCGTGGAAATTACGGACGCATCTGAAAGCTTTATTTTGCTCCTCAAAATATTTCATTTTCCTCTTGATTTTAAGGTATAGATTAGGGCATTCAAAGTTTTGCTTTTTTTTGTTTTTGTTTTTTGAGGAGTGGCTAATTGCACGAATGATTTCTGTAGCATTATTTGTTCCGCCAATGACAAAAAGAGATATTAAATTTTAAGTGTTGCTTTGGAGGGGGCCTGGGGTAAAGAAAACAAACTCTTACCTGCACGTTTTGGCACGCTCTTGCAAGAGCGTTGAAAATCTAAATAAGCCTGTCAGGTGATTTTGAAAGCACATAGGACCCATACCACCTTTTTTTTACTTGACGTTTTGATCCCTTCTGGGTCATTCGCAAATTTCACAAAGCTGAAAGAATGGAAAACAAGACTAAATTAACGATGCGTACAATGACTGAGCATAAGAAGTAAGAGGTCAGAGTAGTCTAAAACATATCAACAGACAAGCTGTTTGTCTTGAGTCTTCCAGCATCTTTGTCCAAATGGAGAATGACTCCAGGAGTCGAAGCGTCACGATGGTATGGTCCTGTGGGCTTTCAAAATCATCCTCCCACTAAGGTATCCAAATGGATGGGATCTTCGCTATCAGCTATACCCGTTAGATTTTGAAAATACGACGATGGATGCAATGAGTAATAAGTTTAGGCAATTACTTTGACACGATGGACCTAAAAAAAATAATCGAAAATTCAAGGAAAAATCTAAGAGTAAGTGAAACGTATTCTTCTAAAGTGGCTTAAGAATATTTAGTTATTTTTTCTTGAATTTCAAGGGTAAAATGTGAAATTGTCCTTTTAAAAAATTCTTAGAAATGCAAAAACGAAAATGTTTTTGCCTTTCACCTTCACATGAACAGCGTCTTTCTGTAAACCCCAAGATAAACCATCAATGAATGATTGTAATTAGAGCCAGGGGAAACCTTGACAGTTTGCAGTATACATGTAGACCCTTCTTGATTATAATGTTGACACATGGACCGGGTTTCGGTTACCTTTACACATTTTGGAATGATCAATCATGGACTAAAGGCCAATCAGTTCGTTTTGGCTGTGATCTAGATCCTGTTCTGTGCCAAAGTAACATGGGATAGGCTTTTGCTGAAAGATAGACCTTATAAATTCTCTAGAAATCAGTTCTGATGATTTCGTTCTTGACCAGTAGACTAATGAAAAATATTAGGTAGAAAATACAACACTCAAGCCAAGCCCCCACCCCGGCCTCTGCATTTTTCGTCCGTAATGTCCAGTCAGAGCGGAAAAATCTTTACTTACTTGCATTATGGCAAAAAGTTACGAAATGCTCACTACAGGGTCACGGAAAGTGAGCAATATGCATAATCAAATGCTATACGACACTCACGTGTTTAAGATCTTGCAGTTAGCTAAATTGCAAGCATCCTGAAGAAATTTTGATTTCAAATGATTCATGAATTGTTTGCTGAGAACAGACAAAGTTTAACTGACGATATGCCATTTACGAGAAAAGCATCTAAAGGCACTGGAACTTTAGAATCAATTATGACATACCAGATACAATGAACGTAATATTAAGCCCCACAACAAAACTACTAAAAGCAAAGGCTGATTTTCAGATTGGCATTAGCACAGAATTATTGGAAGTGGTTGTGCTTGATGTCACCTTCCATTCGACTGGTGTGTATGAAATTTGATTAATGATTCTAAGAACCGTTTTTCTTAACACGAACATTCCGATATTTCGCAAGTTATTCGCATGTAATTTGCGTGTTCCTGTTTAAGTTGTTCTATAGTAGAATAAGGAAAGCTTATTTCACTGGTGTTCATGTTCACCCTCTAAGTATTGGACGATCATGTGTCTGTAATGACCAAAATGATTGGGACAATTCCATTTCTGTAAGTAAAGAAAAATAGAAAACCCCTAAAAGTATAGAAAAGCAAGTGGAAAAGATATTAATTTCACTTATGACTATTTTAAGAGCTTTATACTTTCAAGCATCTTGTTTTCTCTTTTTTTGCCAATCCTGTAGGCCTTCATAGGAAAAGGGTCTGCTTTCTATACCGTATGCCCTAGTAACTGAAGTGCTGTTTTAGTTATGAGAGTTTCTTACTTATTTTTTTGGCAATTCAAATTTCAGCTAGGTTACGACTTTCTCTCTCTCTCTCTCTCTCTCTCTCTCTCTCTCTCTCTCTCTCTCTCTCTCTCTCTCTCTCTCTCACACACACACAGTGTATGTTACTATCTGGAATTAGAGTATTTGTCCTGTCGCTTGGGTTAGCGACGACGGTGGATGACCAGGAACTTCTGCGTCTACTACAGTCTGGCCTCTCTCTCTCTCTCTCTCTCTCTCTCTCTCTCTCTCTCTCTCTCTCTTTCTGCCAGGGGAGCCAAGTCGGGTTAGTCCAAAACGGGCCGCCCGCTGCTTCGGAAATATTAATCAATAATGGATTTCCTGTTGACATTTATATGGGGACGTATTCTACTAAGGTGACCGTGAAGGGAAAGGGGGCAGGGGAAAGGGAAGACCAGACACCTACTTACTCTTTCGGGGTTCCTCTAAAAAGGTGTCTCTGTATACAAATAAAATTTATTTTGAGGATGACAAACCACTTTTCATTCTTTTTTTTTTATGCACAGAAAGGTGTTTGAAGTGAGGGGACGCTTGCGCGACGCAAAGAGGTCAGTTCTTTCGAAGGTGTAACGAGGAAGGCCTTTGGATGGTGTGGATAGATTTATCTGACGTCCATGGCGTCATGGATGCTTTCGCACATCCTTTACTGTCTTGTCGATATCTGCCGGGATGGAGAAACTGGCAGGTGGCAAAAATGTCGGTGTCTTTGCTGAAGGGACTGAAGACGTGATTCAGTTCAAGAACTGAAGTGTCGCTTCCACCACATCTGATAAGGAATTTATGCTGAACATCGTCAGCAGATTAGGATTTCCAGCGCATATACAGTTATTCTCTTGCAAATGGGATTTATTTCTTTTAACGTTTATTCAAGACTAGTTCTTCAGTCAGTGAATGTTCAGTTTAAACTGGATCCCTAAAATTATTTTGGAGGAGTGGGAATTACCCTGTAATCATCGCCTATTCTCAAGAACTGGAAAAACAGATTCTGTTATCAGATCCGACCACTTAACGCGAACGTAATCGGAGAGTAATAAGATCTGGAGATGGGAAGAGTTAAGCCACTCCTCTGTATACAATCCAATTCTGCGGTTAAGCCTCGAAAAGCCTTTGCCAGCAACGGCCTAATGTTCGGCTAATGAAGACTTTATTGTAGGTGGAGTTAGATGCTTTTTGAGATATCTCCTCTCTCTCTCTCTCTCTCTCTCTCTCTCTCTCTCTCTCTCTCTCTCTCTCTCTCTCTCTCTCTTTATTCCCACCCTGTAGGGAGATGCCCCTGATAACATCTCTATGGAATCTCTGGGAAAGTTTGATTTCAGAAGGATATTTTCACCTTCGGGGTTTCTCTTCTCATTTATCATCGTCAGAGAGATATCCGGTCGGCGGCGGGTCTGTAGATTTGATTTTTGTTTTTCTTCAGTACTGAAGACTGTTTGCGCTTGTACACTTTTGCTCGGTGCGACACGGAATTATTGAGTTGCTTGTTACTTTACTTTTGTTGTACAATTTACATCCCTCCGTCAGATTTCTTATTCATAAGTGTGGTCTTAAGAGGATTTAATGTTACGTTTTAAGAGAATCTTTCTTGGACAAGCGTACGAAAATGTTATTCAAGATGTTCGATATCCTATGCGAGTGATGTTTTAAATTTCATTTTCTCGGACTTTGGTTTGTAATTTGTCCACCAGTATTTGGTAAATATGAGCGTGGGAGGGGTGATATTTAAATAAGAAAAAAGGCCAATGAAGTCATGACGCTAAAAGGATGATTTCTGTGCTGTGAAATGGCACCACTTTTGAAGTTTAGAATGTTCAATATGGTTAACCGGAAACCCGGCCTACTTGTGATACATACACAAAAAAGTCTAGTGAGGAATTATTGTGCTTGTTCAAGCGCAATATTCAATTTCACTCCCTACTAGTACCATCAAATAATTAGTTAAAATGATGGTACTCACTCTTGCAATCGCACTACTGTCCTGGGCGTTGTTTTACGTGGGATCTGAAATTTTCCTATTTGATTAGAGAATTTGAACTTGACACGTAGATCGCATATTTACATCATCCCTATATTTAAATCTTAGAATCGAACTTGGCTCTAAAGTTCCAAACACTAGAGCTACTACAGACAGTTATTTTAACTGGGCAGGCTCCTAATTCGTTATTAGACTTTGCGAGATATAGCAGGAGAAGGCGTCATTTCTGAGAGTAAATCTTTTTTGCATATCTTGAGGCAGAAATGCGAAATTCATTAAACGCTGCTAAACTTCTCGGTAACGAAAATTGACTTAAACGCTATTTTAAAGTGTGTTGGTGATTTCTTTCAAGGAGTATTAATATCATCACACTTATTACCAGTGTATCCATAACGTAAAAAATTGGCAAGGTATAAAATTGGTCGGGACGCCAAATACCGGCCTTAGAGACGTCACGTACCGTCCCGTAGTTCGAACCAAGGTACCGCCACCACTGTGAATAATTATGTAGGGGCCACTGGTAAGATAGGCTGACCCTGGATTGGATAACGACAAGTCTAAACATGGAATTTTGTAACGGTAGAATACCATTGTTACAAAGGAAAATATGTGGTTGTGCATTGCATTTTACTATAAAAAGCTGTTGTGAATCAGTGTTTATTCACTGTAGATTTCACTCTGCCTCCATTTCCTATTAAAAGGAATAAAGATTTTCACTTTCCCTCATGTAATTACTGAAAACTTAATATAAAACACATTTTTTATATCAAAAGCACCGGACTCACTCACACTCTTTTTTCGAGTGCTTGTGTGTGTGTGTGTGTGCGCGCGCGAGTGTGTGCAAGCGAGGACACATGGGTCCTTGTTTCCTCGAAGATATTTTACGATTATTGAACCTTCTTTATTGTAAAAAAACAAAAAATGCCACAACAAATCCACCGAGGTTTCAGTTAGCAAAATTTCAGTTGTTTGCTGAAACTTTCTCTCTCTCTCTCTCTTTAAAAAATAAGGAACAGAGAGAGAGAGAGAGAGAGAGAGAGAGAGAGAGAGAGAGAGAGAGAGAGAGAGAGAGAGAGAGCTGAGCTTACCCCGGAAAGGAGCGGAGAGTCACGTAGCTACGTAGGAAGTACAGGAGGGCCATCCGTAGTAGTAACCAGTTTTCGAGAAAGACAGATACCGGTTCTGGAAAGGAGCAAGTGGTTGTGACGCGACGCCGCTGTTTTTTTGTTTGAGTCATATTGAAGTGTCAAGCTTATAAATCGCTTTTGGCTCTGCCGTGCGTGCGCTTCTTCATGGACGTAAAATATTAGTGTGTTCTTAATGTACACACACACACACAAACATATATATATAATATATATATAATGTATATGTATATATATATGATATAGATACAGATAGATGTGTATGCATATAAAAATATGTTTATGTATGTATAATTTTTTCAAGCTTTTAGGCTGATCGATATAATTGCATGAATATAGATGTCGCCTTAACTGCTTATATAAGGTAAAAAGTGGAGTTTTGGCTGTAGTTACCAGACATTTTCTCGTAACTTTAACCAATATTGTGACTATACCGATGTAAATGGAAGTAAACATTATTTTATCAGATCTGATTAATTTCGAATACCTTATGTAATATAATAAGTTTTTCTGGGCGGATGTTTTACGAAAATTTGCATATAGATATTTGACTTCGGATCATCAGTTAGTCTTGCATGAATTTGTATATTTACGTTTATACTTCTCGATGGAATTGCTAATTTAGATTTTTACAACGACAGAAAGGTATTATTCTTTAGAATACAAGGTTCACATCCACACTACACAATACATACACACAGACATACATACATGCATACATAATATATATATATATATATATATATATATATATATATATATATATATATATATATATATATATATATATATATATATATATGGACTTGGAAATAAGGAACACAGTAAAAGGTAGGCCTGCGCGTGTGCTATCAACAATCAAGTGGTGGAAGCTGACACAAGAGGAGGAAGCGAGGCAGGAATTTAAGGAGAGAGTATTGAGGGAAGTTAGATTGCTAGAGGGAGTGCAAGAATGGCGGAATCACAACAGTATGATGATAAAGAGAGTGGGTGGAGAGGTGTTGGGAACGACATCTGGAAAGAAACCTCCTGACGATAAGGAAACCTGGTGGTGGAATGGTGAAGTGATAGAGGTGGTGAAAGCCAAAAAAGATGCAGAACAGATCTGAGAAAAGTATGGTCAGGAAGAGGATAAGGAGAGGTACCAAAGACATAAGGAACAAGTAAAGAAGGCAGTTAGCAGAAGAAAAGGCAAGAGCATTAGATGACATGTACGAAAAGTTGGAAACACCTGAGGGGGAGAGAAAAATTCACAGAATTGCAAAGTCGAGGGACAAGAACGCCAAAGACTACTCCCATATAAAACAGGTTAAGGATGGGAATGGAGTGGTTTTATGCAACGAGGATAAGCTACAGACGAGGTGGAAAGAATATTATGAACACCTGTTAAATGAAGAAAATCCTAGACATTTTTTTGAAGATTGATTCCAGAACCTTGGTACGACACATACTGTTAGCGGGAAGGAAGTAAAGAAGGCACTAAAGAAGATGAAAAATGGTAAAGCAATAGGACCAGATGGAATTCCTGCAGGTGTGGAAGAGCCTGGGAGAAGAAGGAATAGACATGCTGTGTGACCTAGCAAAGAAAATATACAGTGAGGAAAAAATACCAAAAGAATGGAGAGAAAGCTTTATTGTGCCCATCTATAAAGAGAAGGGTGACATCCAGGATTTTGCAAACTACAAAGGAATAAACCTAATGTCTCATACCATGAAAATCTGGGAAAGAATAATGGATAAAAAATTAGCGAAGAAACATTTGTAGGTGAAGAACAGTTTGGTTCCGTGCCAGGAAGAGGAACAACAGATGCAGTGTTTGTCCTCCGACAGATGATGGAAAAACACCGGGAAAAGCAGAAGGGACTACACATGTATTCATAGATCTGGAAAAGGCATATGATGAACCCCACGCCAAGAGATTTGGAGGTATGCGAGTAAAGGGAACACCGGAGAAGTATGTGAGGTTGAGCCAAGATATGTATGAAGGAGCAAAAATGCAGGTTAGAAGCAGTGTTGGGTTAACTGAATGGATGCCAGTAAGAGTTGGTTTACATTAGGGATCTGCTTTAAGTCCATATCTTTTTGATCTGATAATGGATGTGCTATCTCAAGGAATAAAAGATCAATCTCCCTGGTGCATGTTGTTTGCTGATGACATCGTGTTATGCAGCAGCAACAGAGGAGTAGTGGAGTCAAAACTAGAGCAATGGAGGAAGGTAATGGAAGACAGAGGAGTAAAGATCAGTAGGAAGAAGACTGAATATCCAAGTTTTAATGAAGATCAAGATTCCGAGATTAGTATGGAAGGGACAAGGCTGAACCGAGTAGAAAAATTTAGGTACCTTGGTTCAACAGCAGCTGATGATGGAAATTTGGATGTAGAAATAACACAGAGTGCAGGCTGGATGGAAAAATTGGAAAGAGATGTCAGGTGTCTTATGCCACTACAGAATTGACATAAAGGTTAAAGGAATTCCTTTGAGTGTATAAGACAGTAATGAGACCAGCTTTGATGTTTTATGTTTTTTTTATGTTTTTTCTTAAAGTAAATTTTTTGTTTATCAAATATTATTTGTATTAGGACTTGATTTTGAATAGTTATGTAACCACTTTTTTCCTTATAGTAAGTTCCTTTTTCGTTTATTTTTATAATCTTATAGGATTATGTTATTTGTACTTGATATTTTATTTTTCTTGTTAATAATTTTTTTTCTGTATAGGCCATGTACTTGCAAGAACAGAGATTACTGTTTACTTTGTATATTTTGTATTATGTCACGTTGTGGACAAATTTGTACTAATTATTGTATACTTTTGTCAATAAAATAACTAACTAACTAACTATGGAGCGGAAATATGGCAGGTAAAGAGAATACAAGAGAAGAAATTGGATGCGGTGGAGATGAAAATGCTCAGGTGGATGTGTGGAGTAACAAAAATGGACAGGATAAAAAAAGAAAGAATAAGAGGAACCATTAAAGTCGTAGAGCTACCAAAGAAGGCTCAGGGAAGAAAACTTCAGTGGTATGGCCATGTGATGAGAAGGGATGGGACATATGTAGGGAGGAGAGTGATGCAGATGGAGGTGCCTGGTGTGAGAGCAAGAGGAAGACCGAAGCGAAGGTGGATGGATGTAATTAGAGAAGACCTGAGAGACAAACAATTGTCAGTGGACGGTTTGTTTGACGGAGCCAGGTGGAGGAAAGCTGTCAGAAACATCGACTCCACACAGAAGTGGGAAAAGATGCAGAGAAAGATATATATATATATAATATATATATATATATATATATATATATATATATATATTATATATATACATATATATATACATATATATATATATATATATACACATATATACATACATATACATATATATATATATTATATATACATATATATATATATATATATATATATATGTATATAGATACATATATATATATATATATATATATATATATATATATATATATGTATCTATATACATATATATATATATGTATATATAATATATATATATGTATATATATATATATGTATATATATATAATATATATATATATATATATATATATATATATATATATATATATATATATATATAATATAAATTAACATTATCAAGGATTCATGGCAACCTCTTAATGTTAGCTGAAGCAACAAAAGTGCGCACTTGTTCTCGAAATACTTGTTGTATTAAGTTCTCAGTATTTCAATCATATGATCAGATGTTGACATCAACGATAAGGTCATCAGTATTTCAGAGGAAGGATATTGTAGAAGTAACCAAACCAAATGTGAATTACATTTTGGCTTTTGACATTAGAATCGATTTTGAACGAGGAGATAATTATTTTGAATCTAATTCATTAAAACACTTTGTATGTAATACCAGATGGAGCAAGGATCTGACTTTCTAAGCAGATTTAATTTTTTAATTTTTGGTAGATTCACTGTTTACTTTCGAATATATGCCAGTATGCAGATTTATGAGTGCCATCACCCTTTATTCACGGTGACAGTCATTTTGCGAATTATGGTAGAAACATAATTTCTGTAAAAATTTGCAAGTCGTGCTCTTATTTCTTGCTCTTGGCGCTGGGAAGACAGGGCAAAGGTCTACTGATTTACGGGATTTTTCGGATATTTCATATTTTAGATATTTTCTGGGAATTTGGCTGTGAATTGAAAAACTAATTGTTCTCAGCCAGTTTCGTTTAGTTGCTTTAGTTAACTTGCATCAAAATTTTCACAAAGAACACAGGGACGTAGCTTTAGGTGTAGAAATTACGAAACGCTTGTTTAACCGCCTGCGCTGTTCCTTCAGCAAGCGCTTTCCTTTCAAGAGTGGACAGTTATACTTTAGTTCTCTTATTGCCAGTATGCTGATCATAACCAGGAGGCGAGATCAGTTTTGAGACATTTAGTGCCACAAGTATGGAATTTTCCACGAGAGAATGATAAAAAAACTACCCATTATCTTACGTTCTTGTATTGTTCTGCCGCCGGATCTGCAAACAGCGACGGCGGATTTAAAAAGGTTGGCGGATGTCGCAATCGCGCTCATCGTGGATGAATTCTGAAACATATTTTACTTAATTTAGAAATGAAAATATAAGTGTTCTACAAACGTCAAATTTGAAAATTTGTGTCCCTTCAAACGTCAAAATTTCACTGTTAGCAGTAGCGCAACTTTACGGGCACGATGTCACACACTTTTCCGCAGTACTGGAGGAGTTTTGTTTTAGAAAGGTGCACTTGAATATAGATTTAAGACTAATTAAAGCAATCGACACCATCAACCATGTGTTATCAGATTACACTGAGTGAAGGTCTCGTCGTTAATTCTCTAAAGCTAAATATTGTCAGAGCTAATAACGAACCTTCCCATAATGGTGAAAAGTATCCTGGATGAAACGTAATTTACAATTAATGAAGGAACTGTAAGTTCTTTGTTATGTTTAAGGGAATTTTAACTTTTAAATTCCTTGGATCTGCGTTAGAGATAGTGTTCTGCAGAAAATATTTAGAGATGAGTATTATTGGCTTGTCGTGCGGATATTGTAGTAATAATTAATACAACTGTAGTAGTAGTAATAGTAGCAGCAGTAGTAGTCGTCGTAGTAGAGGCGTCAGTCCTATTACCGACGG
>JANJGK010000012.1:43330819-43337459 GCA_039081455.1 Macrobrachium rosenbergii | reverse complement strand
AATACTAATGTCATGTTCAAGATACAAATCGATATCTGAGCAGAGATTTTAACCTTTTTGTTATGAGAGGAATGAAGGCTATTAAATATTCCTGCACCAAAGGTACTGTAGTAACCTCGCAATTGCTCTTAGATTCACTTTGAAATTTAATCAAAGTGTATAGTTTTAATTAGTCGCATTCAATTTTACTATCATGATAAAGCTAGCTCATTTCGGTTATAATACGACCGCCGGAGAAATACAGAAATTAATTGGAACACTTCCACATAAGCTACATCTTGAATGTAGATGGTGTTTTCTTCATGTACCTTTGTAACCTTCCTGATAAACGCTTTGGTAGGGACATTTACATTGCTCTATTCAACTGTGTTCTGAAGAAACTATTGATTTTAGTGATTTTTTTCTAGTCGTAAGAGCATTTGCCAAGAATGAGATATTTTGAAGTGTGTGCGTCTATGTGTGTGTGTGTGTACGTGTGCGTCTGTTGTCTGCCTATCTGTCTGTCTGTCTCTCTAGAGACGTCATTTTCATGAGCCTCAGTTTTGTGTTTATGCCCCTCCAGCAATTCTTAAGCCTTTTCTTCCTGGTGCCTTTAACCCCCTCCTTTTAAAAGGGGGGACAGTGGGCTGGGGTTGGGGGAGGGGGTTTGTCAGAAGGACACATCCCAGGCCACGGCAGCATCAGGAGCGTCGGCGACGACGACACAGAGTAAGTAAGGTATGCATAAAGCACGCTTGTGTACCAACTGCCTAGCCTCACCAACATGCACAAACAACGTCGAGAGTAATAGTCCCAGAGTCAACACGGCGGACCGCCTCTGAAGAGAGGCGCCGATTAATTGGCAAACTTCCACCGAGAGTGCGGCGGTCAAGGAATGTAGTATATACCATTTAATTTAATGTGACTTAATTCATTATATCTCAAGGGTGGTGTGCACTGATACAAATTATGTGTGGTTAGTGCGTATGTCTGTCTGTCTGTACGATTTTGTGTTGACGTGTGCGTTTCGGGAATGAAACTTAGCGTGTAATTGTGTGAGTGAGTGTATGTTTGTCTGTGTGTGATGAGGGAATTTTGTTCTGGAGCTCGGCGTCTGTTGAATGTCTGCTCGTCCCGTGGATGTGGGCTCGAAATCTTCTGGGTCGGTTTGTTGCTATCTGGACATTTTGCATTTTTTTCTGATGTTTAGTATGCAATTTTATATAATGTTACCTCAAGAGAAAAACTAAGCATTTACTATTAAGCGCCTCTGTCCGTTCTCAGTTTGCAAACAAGACACATCGCACGATACCATTTTGTTGGTTTTACTACTTTCAGTTTTCACTTTATACATTACCTGTGCTGGCATCGTGGTGATAAAAATTTCTTGAGCTCATTCAGTAAATTTGTTCTAAATTATTGTTCGCTCTACTGAAAAAGTTTAGATTTTCTGTTTGTAAAATGTGCTTCTTAGAAGGCATCAAGAAATTCTATCGCACAACATATTTCGAAGAGAAGGGGATTTTCTGAACTCTTCTGCACAGAACCTCTTCACCCGGTAGCTATATTCATCTCCAAATAATCGGCAGCATGAAATTGTCCCAAATGGTTATTCCTTCCTTCAGAGAAGTAAACTGCTTGGAATCCTCCTCAAGATTTACTTAAAAAAAAAAGTCACAACCAGGAATCTCCAAAGAAGTATATAGAAATGTTTTAAAGATTAAGATAATCATTAAAAGGATGAAAAACGATACTTTTCTTAACGGAAAATTGTGCGTTCCATTAAACTTGTGAATTTCATACAAAACCTTGGGAAATTCGCGAATAATTAGAAGTATGAAGTATTTATGTTGAATATCCATTCCTTGAATTATAAAATATTGATTTGTTGCGAGAAGCTCTAGAAATGTTAGTGATTGAGACTTGGAATCATCAGCAAATCAATGAAGGGTCAGATGAATTGAAGTGGTCGAAGAGGTCCCGTCGTCTCCGTATAAATTATGACGGTAGAGAGTCCTAAAGATCATTGAAACTTGAAGGAAACGAGTAAGTGAATTCGCCAACTTCAGTGCTCCTGCCTTGGATTAGTTGTGTTGGAAAATCCTTGAGTAAATTCATACAAATTGTGCAGATTTATGATGATCTAAAATAATTACTTTATTATCTTTATATACATACACACACACATATATATATATTATTCTGTATATATATGTATGTATAATAGTGTATATATATTTATTTGTATATATGAATGTGTATGTATGTATATATATAATTACATATATTTATATATATGTGTGTATATGTATATATGTATATGTATATGTATATATGTATATGTATATGTATATATATATATATATATATATATATATATATATATATATATATATATATACATATATGTATATGTATATGTATATATATATGCATATGTATATGTATATATATATATATATATATATATATATATATATATATATATAACTTAAGTATATATTATATAAATTTGTCTGCTGCTGTGGTTTATGAATCACAAGTCGGTTTTCTACTGAGTACGAGGCGAAACGATTTAAACGGTTTTTCTTATAAATCTCGGTATGTCTTCGGCAAGTCGAAGAATGGCGTGAGGCTAACAACTTCATCCTAGATTAGTTGCTTGACTCTAGAATGATAGTAACTTTATTATGGGGATGCAACGATTTTGTGGATTTATTTATAGATCATTCGTTGGACAAGGCCTTGGATTCACATCTTTCGGATAAGAGTGGTGCAAGACTCACCATATATGAGAAGAATACATCATATAAGAATGAGTAAGACCTACATGAAACTCTCAGAGTTAGTCAGAGAATAAAATTTCTTCTTGAATGCCAGAGTTTCTTTGAAACAGACTTAACATGGGCGTGACGTCATCTTCTAGAGATGTCGTCGCTGTACAGCATTCCAAAATAATAATGGATCGACGAGGTACGATTTTCAAATTTTCAAGACAATGTTACAAAAGCAGAGAATGTAATACACAATAGATGTGAAGGAAACTGGTCTACAGTATGAGGCACTGTAAATGAGATTCTCATTTACAGCGTGACAAAAGATTTGATATATATTTAGATATACATATATTTAGATACATATATATATATATATATATATATATATATATATATATATATATATATATATATATATATATATATATATATATATATATATATATATATATATATATGTATGTATGTGTGTGTAATTATATATATGTATATGTATATATATTATGTATATATAGTATATATATATGTGTATATATACGAATGTATGAATATATATGTATGTATATATATGTAGAATCTACTGGTCACTTTTACCAGATACATATGTAATTGTAGTAGCCACAATGCCCTCTTAACTTTTTCGAATTCTTCGCGCTTTTTTGGATACGTTTGTCACTACAAAGCCTTAAGATCGTGCACTTGGATCTTAAGGCTTTGTAGTGACAAGCTTATCCAAAAAAACGCGGAGAATTCGAGAGAGTTAAGAGTACGTTGCGGCTATTACAATTACAAGTATATATATGTATATGTATGTAGGTATATGTATATATATGTACAGTATATGTATATAATGTGTATATATATGTATGTATGTGTGTATGTATATATATGTATGTATTGTGTATATACATGTATGTGTGTATATATATGTACAGTATATATAGTATTTTATGTTCATGAATGATGTTTTGAAAATTTGGAAGGGCCGTTTATTATGGCTCTTATCTCGAAATCAAATGTTGCCCATTTCCATTGTGGTTTGAACTTTTCACTTTTTGCTTCCAAAGAGCTTGAACTTATGCCACTATGAAAACTCCCTTGTTTCGTCCTCATTTGAGTTTTTTTGCTTGGGTAATTTCCGTTTCGGTACATTCTTTATTATACCTATTATTCAAGCACATTGTCTGCAAAATATACATTTCATACATTCATCTCAACTGTAAATATCCTCCTGCCAGATTAGTTGCATTCTGTTCTGAAAAGACAATGGGGTAAGTGATAATTTTCACATTGTTTTCTGCAGTTACACCTGTTGTGGGATTAGCATAGTTGCAATTGCTCTTTTGGTGGGATTAGCATAGTTGCAATTGCTCTTTTGGTGGTAATGGGGATTTTTGTCCTTACTCTTTGATGAGTTATGTATTTTTTTATTTGGATTTTTTAAAATGATTTAGTTTCCAATTCAGTTATATGCTGATTTTATGTGACTTAATTGCTCGTTCTTTTGAATAGATTGTAAATATTATATTTCCAATCATTTCAGCTGTTAAAATTTCATGAGAGATTCTACAGGTGGTACGAGCGTGTTCTGTTTTTGCGACTTCTTTAGTAGATGTTTGTATACTTACACTCTGTTTTTCTTCTCTTAGATGTTCAGTAACAAATACACATCACCCAATTCACAAATTATATTTGCAGTTCTAATTTTGGTTAATTCTCTCTCTCTCTCTCTCTCTCTCTCTCTCTCTCTCTCTCTCTCTCTCTCTCTCTCTCTCTCTCTCTCCTTATTCTGCTGCTTTGCTTCTTCCTACCTGAAGGTGCAGTGAACGCGGTGTGTGGCAGTTACAGAGTGACGATCATTGGATAACCTCCTACCGAGGGAACATGCCCCCTGCTGTCCCTCCCCCATGTGTCCTCGTCCCTCCACCCCCTCCCCCAGACAGTAACACCCAAGCGGCCACCACATGCTGAAACGCCCTGGAAGATTGAGACGTGGACCGAGAGCTGAAGGGGTCGTAATTTAAATGAGATATTCACGAATGTACGCTCTTTTATTTGGGCGTATCCGAATTTATTTTCTTGGCTACATCAAGTAAGAGCTTCTCACAATGAGGAGGTCGGGTTTTGTTCGATGTCTTTGACATTAGTAGGGAAAATGAGCAAGCCTAGTTGATCACATCAGGTTGTATTGCATAAACACTAAAGGACTCATCTTTGCTCATCTTTGCTTTTGTTTTTTGAATCGTTCTCATACGTTCAGGCGACATGGCTGGAATAGTTATATTTTTTTTCTGCAATATCTGAAAGCATGCTGTATTATTAGTTGTCATTTATTGTTTTCAAGCTCTTTTTATATCCTCCTCAGTGTGCCCAGCTAAAATTGAACTAAGTATTTGACAAAGTGCCTATTGTGTTCTATGTTCTATTATTATATTTCATTCTTGTTCGACAAAGGTGCTGACGTTGTCGTTTGGTTATTAGGAAGTTGAACAGTTACTGTCTGACGGACACCTCAATTACAGATGTAATCGAATTCATAAAGTTATCGAAATCAACTGGAATTTTGACCGAAATACTACTTTTCAAATATACCGTTAACGCAGTCTTTCCCACATTTGAATAATTCGATTCTATGATATACTGTCAATTATCGCATATAGACAAATCTGACACTCGAGCAGCTTGAAGCTTTGAAATTTATGGTATCGAGCCTACCGCACTGCAGAATTAAGAAGTAACCGAAAGTTGCGATATTTCCTATTATTTCCATATCTACAGTATTTCTTATTTCAACGTTGCTATTTTGGGACGACCACCCAGATCTTCATCTAGCGCTGGAGCGAAGAAACTTGACAAAACCATGGGGAATGACAAACGTCAGACGTAAACTTCATTTCAAGTTATACATGTGCTTCTAGAATGGTGAAATGTTAAGGATTAATAAGGAAAACAACAGAAAGTGGACTCTCAAACTGTGCAGCAGGCGGAAAGGAACAGACGTAGGTTGAAACGCAGATATACCTGACTCCAGTTAGAAAGCAACCTAGGTGGATGAGATTAGAGTACTACATATTAGGGATGTATTACCCATTTCTTTTTTGTGAACGTCTGTGCTTTCTTGAGTAAATGACTATACGTCTTATGTTCATGTTTGTACAATATATTATATATATATAATATATATATTATATATATTGTATATATTATATATATTATATATATATATATATATATATATATATATATATATATATATATATTGTATATATATATGCACACTGTATTTGTGTAATGAATATAGTGCACACATGCTTGTAGGCATTTAGTTCAGTTAACCGACGCAGTGGTTTAAACATCAGGGAATTACAGTATTAGGCTTTATTGATTAGAAACCAAAATGGAATGGCAGCGGGCCTGTCAACGTCATCCCAATTTAAAGACTGTAGTAATATTTTCTGTGGTCACCACGTTAAATTTATCGATGTTTCTTAATGCCACGGCCACCCATATATGTCAGGTCAGTCTGTTTACTGAGGACCATTTATATGGTGGTAGGAAGTGGTGTAGCCTTGACATTGCTGTCATAGGAAGTGCCAATGGTTTCACGGATAGATATAACCTACCTCAAGCTAGATGACAAATGAGCATCCACTGGGAATAAATCCCCCCCTGAATGGCAGATGAACATCTGCCGGGGACAAAGATAACCACGCTCCTTCTCTCCTGTGGGATGGCATCCTCGCTGCTCAGCGTGGTGTGATTTCATTAAATGACCGGGTCATAGTCCGTAACCCCATAGCCCTGTACTGATATTACAAAAGGTAAACCTTATAGTTTTGAAAGAGCTTGGATGAGGGGCAGACGAGAAGGCAAGTATGATAGTA
>JANJGK010000012.1:43318319-43325819 GCA_039081455.1 Macrobrachium rosenbergii | reverse complement strand
CTGTGCTGTTTGTGTCACAGTACTTGTCAAATGTTTAATCTCGACAAATGTTTGTACTTGTGTGCTTAAATTAATACTTACTGATCTCGGGGGCGATATGAACGAGTTATTAAATCCTATTTGTCATGTCTTAAGTTCGAGAGTAGATGTGACGGGAGAGATTCCTTCGATCTTTTCGTATTCCTAGTTAAGGTTAACAGATAGAGGACTTATCCACAGATCTCTTAGAAAAATTAGGGAATGATTTCCTTGATACGAACTCGAGCGCGAATACTTACCTACTTACAAATGCACGCAAACTTGCGCACACAACGCTTCAAAGCATGACTTCATCATCAAGGTTAAAATACAAAAGTAACAGCAATTAAAATCAATACACAAGACTCAGTAAAGATCATTAATGTTAAAATATAGATATGAAAACCGAAATATAAAAGTTAAAACCAACCTAACGCCTCAAATTATAAAAACTGAGTGACCAAGAAGGGCACAAAAGGACGAAGAAACATCTTAAGCTATAAAGAGAAGGGCAGAAGAAAATTGACTGTTCAGTGATGGAACAAGTTGTCTGATGGTTAACGGCTCGAGGATGGGGAGAGAGGTGTCATCAGCAGCTTGCTCTACCATTTCAAAATCGACCTAGGAAATAAAAGATTTACACGTTTAGTATGTTCCCTTACGTTAGAAAACAGCTTCTTACTCAAAGTACAGCCTGTTCTATGGCTAACGCCACTTTGAGAGTCGATCCGCACTTTCAGCATTCTTTTGGTGGATCCAACGTGAGCCCCGAGACTACATCTCGGGTAAGTTTACCTATAAACCACCAACCATCATTGAAAATGCCTTTTTCCTGTGATTAATTATTGTCTTGAATTCATTGCTCTAAATAAACACACACACATATATATATATACATATATGTAATGTATATATATATGTATATGTATAACATATGCATATGTATATGCAAGTGTGCAAATATTATATATATATATATATATATATATATATATATATATATATATATATATATATACACACACAAACACACACACATATACAGTATATATATATATATATATATATATATATATATATATATATATATATATATATATATATATATATATATATATACAGTATATACTGTTTATCTCCGGGTGCTTTATCTTATTAAAATGGTGACAGAGAGAGAGAGAGAGAGAGAGAGAGAGAGAGAGAGAGAGAGAGAGAGAGAGAGAGAGAGACTTCCAAGCATGAATTTGCTTGCAATAGTTAAAAACCTCACAGAGAGATTGCACTCCAAATTGTTTGAGTGATGCCTTGAAAGAGAGAGAGAGAGAGAGAATGAGTGAGTTCGGTGGAGGTGGTTGCGCAAGGTTGAAGGTGTTGGTGTGCTTGGTGGTGATGGTGGTGATGAAGTTGATGGAAGTTGTGTAAGTGTTGTTCCCAAACTGCCATATAATTAATTCCAGACATCATTCAAACCGAGTTTATAACTAAATACGTCACCATAACGTCAAGAAGCAGTCGCTATAGTGAATTCCGAAGGTAAAAACGAAGAAACGAACGAATAAATGAGGAAATTCATATTTGAAGGAATAAATAAAAGGAAACGCCATATATTTTGCATGTTGGGGTTAGCCAGCAGCTACTACGCATGTGCGGATGGGGAAGGCGCTCTTGGCTCCGCTTACTACAAAAAGCGGATCACTACTTCTAGAAATTATCAGTATAGGTTTTCAATGTCGATTTTATCCAGATAATTCACAATTATATTAATAATTATCATAAGTTTTGATAAATATTCACGTAAATTCTGATAAAAATTGATGCTATAGGGGATTTATTGTTGCAAGTTAATCGTATGTCTGACAACGCCTGAAAGAAAACCTGGAGTGCTCAGGCAAAAAATAACCATTAACCCATAAAGCATCTGAAGGAAAACCTGAAAGAATTGGTAAAAACGAAAATTTCCTTCACTTTGTCCGTGTTTGATTTTGAGTTATAATCTTCCTGGGATCACATAGGGGCCAATTGCCAAATTTTGTCTCGGTCTGTCAAGGAGTTCGGATTTCTATGGCGCACAAGCATACAAACATTCACTTCTATATATATAGATGTGTGTGTGTGCGTGCATTATATATATATATATATATATATATATATATATATATATATATATATATATATATGTGTGTGTGTGTGTGTGTGTGTGTATGTATGTATGTATGTATGTATGTATGTATATATACGAGTATATATATATATATATATATATATATATATATATATATATATATATATAAAATAAATACATACATATACACACATATATATATAATATATAAACATATATGATTATACACTCTCTCTCTCTCTCTTCTCACACACGCACACACACACCACACGCAGACACATATATATATATATATATATATATATATATATATATATATATATATATATATATATATATATATATATATATATATAATGTATATATATATACATATATTATTTGTGTATGAGAGAGAGAGAGAGAGAGAGAGAGAATGATTGTTAGCAGGAAAGAGACCTTGGGCTGAGACCAGAATTCATTCACAAAACTCTCATTCATTCCGTGACCGTAGATTATCATCATTCAGTCAACATTCATTCATTGAGAGCCGCGTGTCCGCCGAAATGTTGGCCGGAAGTACACGTCCTGTGTCGATGTACGTGACGCACTTCTTTATTTATTACATTTATTACTAGTTTTTCACCTTTTACATAGAAAAGATAACGGCTCCTCTCTCTCTCTCTCTCTCTCTCGCATGCGCATCAACGGGAACTGCGTTGTTTACAAGTGGGGGGAAAAGGGTTCATCTTTTGTGTCGTAAGAGAATTATGAAAAATAATGTGTAACAGGACAAAGGTGACTTCATGTAACCAATCTCGTTCCCACATTAGTATCTCTCTCTCTCTCTCTCTCTCTCTCTCTCTCTCTCTCTCTCTCTCTCTCTCTCTCTCTCTCTCTCGTACGGGAGTAGTGCCGTCAGTGCACCTCACGGGGTGCATTGTAGGCATTACTAAAGGTTCTTTGCAGCTACCCCTTGGCCCCTAGCTGCCTACAACTCCTTTCACTCCTTTTACTGTAGCCCCATCCATATTCTCTTTCTTCCATCATGCTATGCACCCTCTCCTAACAATTATTTCATACTGCAACTGGGGGTATTACACACCATTTCTCTCTCTCTCTCTCTCTCTCTCTCTCTCTCTCTCTCTCTCTCTCTCTCTCTCTCTCTCTCTCTCATCCGTGACTAAAAGACGAAGTTTTTATACCTTATGCAAAAAGGTAACGAGGGAAGCTGCTAATCGTGGTGCACGCCACTGACCACATTTGCGTGATGGGACACGTGTCCTGCGGCAGCGCTGAAAGATCGGATCATTTCAATAAAAACTGTGGTAAGTCTTTATTGTTTATAATCCTCTTATAAGAAAAATATTTGCACATCTGAATGACGGTTTATTAATTCTTTATGAAGGTATCAGCATAGAAGATTGAAATTTTTATTTGAAAAGGCTAACTTCTAAAATTTCGAAAGGTCCCTTGTTCCCCACTAATCGAACTCTTGGAAAATAATGTAAGTGATATGAAGCCATTGAGATGAGTTGTTTACTTCAACTCAAAAGCTGGTGCAAAATAAGAGTACATAATCTTTAAGTTTCTTTATTTTTCGCATAGCATTTTCTCTGATTTTGTTCCCCTTCAGTTTTGCAAGTAAAAATTGCTAACGTTCTGAAACACTAAAAGTTACAACTTATAAACAAACATAAACCCGCAATTGAAGGCAAATCTGTACAACGATTGAGGCGGTCACATTTAAAGAACTCGTTTTTAATAGAATCATCAGCTTTTTTCACTTAAATTACTGATGAATTGAAGGCCATTTATAGATTACATAAAGTATTGATGTAATCAAGGATATTCAAACTACAAAAATTATCTCTTCAATTAAGGCAATATTTAAAGGTCATAAATTTTTAGTACAGTCCTTGGCTTATTCATGTCTCGTACAGTATTTATGTAATTATGAGTGTATTTAAAATATAAAACTTATTATTAGTCATCGGTATATTTAAAGTGCACAGATTATTACACTAAGAATATTTCAAGTAAGAAGACTAATCGTATAATCATCGGGAAATTTCAAGAACCCAAATTATTTGTATAGTTATGGCCGCATTTGACTTGCATATATTGTTGAAATCCTCGGCATTCCAGAAATCATGGAAATCGCTGGTATAATCATCTGCATGTTTTAAAAGCACGTATTATATATTAAATAATTTTAATAGCACGGATTCCTAAATTATATTTTCAAGAGCACACATTCCTGAATTATTTTGATGCTATGCAGTTTTCTATTATGCTCTGAAGTACATTTGAATAGCACGAATTCTGAAATGACATTTTAGAAGCACATATTCTTGAATTACATTTTAATAGCACAAATTCTTAAATGATTTAATAGTATGAATAGTATGCATTCTTAAATCATATTTTTAATAGCAAGTATTCTTGAATTACATTCCAAAAGCGCGCATTGCATTTTGCAATTCAAGCATTCTTGAAATGTATCTCAACAGCATACATCCTGAAATGATATTCTAATAGCACGTATTCCTAAATCATAACAGGAAGGCTAATCCCACAGCAAGGCCCATTCCGGAGTTGACCCTAAGTGATGCAGGTGGCACATTGCGTGGCTCGTCTGGGATAGAAGCTCACGATAGCACCTGAATTATAATATAGAATGAATAATTGTTGCATGGCAGCCGCTTTTGTTTTTCCCCGCCATTGTTCGACTTGTCCTATTGTGTCGAGCTGTGCGAAAAAAATGAAATTCATGTCTTACTTCCTCCCAGTGTTTTTAACAATGCATCTAGCTACCTTTGCTCGGCACGTGTGTGCAATGAGGATTGTTTTTCCATCGGTTTTGATCGGTAATCTCGCGCACAACTCTCTTCCTCCCCTTCACATGAACACTCTTGATATTGCCACTTCCTCCCCGTTACTGCTTCCCTATCAGTAAAGCTTTGTTATTTCCAGCTACTTCTTAGTCACTTTGACCTCTTCCTGTTGATGTAACTCTTTTCCTTCTCTTGAATTGATAGCTTTCATAACCACGGGTTCCAGCAACACATGCGTCGTTCATTGGACTTCCTTCTTGTGGCTGATTTATACACTCTCCTTGACTCGGTCATTACAGTCATGCTGTGGCATTGATCCTGGTAGCTGGGATGCCACATAACTGAAAATCAACCAGAAAATTCGGTTACACTTCTTCCAAAAGCCCTTGACCAAGAGGTGGATTTCTTGTCACTATCTACTGTCGTTCGATGAGCATCTGTAGAGTTCGTTTCATTTCTTCACAGGTCAGTTTCCATTATCCCTTGCAGCTTTAGATGGAGCGTTGAAGGTTACGAAAGGGAATACCAGAATGCCGTATTCTCCAGTTAACTGCTTGTTAACTGTCTATCAAACAAGTGTAGATCACACCTTAGCCATTGAATTTTATAAAAACTCGTCTTTACGAAAAGATGATGCTGATAGTATGTCTTGTCAAGGTTTCACGTGCTATTACTAGATAAAAGAAAGGGAACCCTGAGATCGGTTGCTCCAACTTCACTGGAAACTATTGCCGTCAATAAATGGCACTTGAAGAATAATGAACATAAATAAAAAATGCACCGTAGTTTCTTCTGTGCAATCGAGTTTTCTGTACAGCCGCTACAGCGTATAATCAAGGCCACCGAAAATATATGTATTTTTCGATGATCTCGGTATAATGCTGTAGGAGCCGTGGCCCATGAAACCTTAACCACGGCCCGGTGGTGGCATATCCTATAGTGTTGCCAGAAGCGCGATTACGGCTAACTTTAACCTTAAATAAAATAACTACTGAGACTAGAGAGCTGCAATATGGTGTTTGATGGTTGGAGGGTGGATGATCAACATACCAATTTGCAGCCCTCTAGCCTCAGTAGTTTTTAAGATCTGAGGGCGGACAGAAAAAGTGCGGACTGACAGACAAAGCCGGCACAATAGTTTTCTGTCTAAAAAGGCAAAGAAAAAAAAGATTAATCACCCCGTAGATCAAGCACATTTCCTTTATAAGAGAAATGTCCCCACTTCGAATTAGTCCCACCGTTTTGACCTTCGGATATTTGATGACTCTCCCACAGGACGTTCTTCTCATGCATAAGCGCAAATCAGCATTAACAGGAAAGCATTTTGCATGCATGTCCTGATTTAAACGAATACTAAACGCAAAGCATTGTAAAGAAAACCTTAGCTGATATCTGGCAGTCTTGAAAAGTGCATTTCACTGGGGAAATCATCGTGATATTTATTAATTTTAAAACTTTCGGATTAGCCGTGTGAAAGCTTGAGGCTATTACCGCAGTGATTTGGCCAAACTAAATGAAAAAAAAAAAAAAAATTGCATGAGTCTAGTAATCTCGTCCAAAAGCCAGTGGGCAGATACACGCAAAGGACCCTTAAGAACAAGGTTTGACCGGCATTATATTGCAGTTAGTCCTAGAGGCCAACAAGACAAACAACCCGGCAGGGGAGCAGTGCCGTCGGCGCAACTCGAGCGGTGCACTGTAGGCATTATTCAAGGCTGTTTGCACCGTCCCTTCAGCCTCTAGCTATTTCCGTTCCCTCTTTCATCTTGCTGTACAACCATTCCATCTTCTTTTCACTGTCCTAAGCGCTGGGTGGTGAAAATGCCCCAGTAGTTGGCTTTCTAGCCTAATTCTCATGAATCAGGTTAAATCAGCAAGGCAAACAGTGAGTTTAAGGGAATCGCTGTTGCTATTCAGAAGTTAATGTTGCAACATCAGCGTTCAAAGGTACCTTTATACAGCAACAAATGTCTATCCTTGTGCATGTGGCGTTTGCGTGTGATCACTGTTGATTACAAGGAAAGAATGGAAAAGACAAGATGAAAATTAGGAAAAGGGCAATGGTAATTACTGTATAGAGATAATCATGACCAAACTTAACCTAGCCTAGGGCGAAAGTTTCCACTGCCGTTTTCAGCATCCCGCTCGGCTTCCAGCCGTAATATAAGAGAGAGAGAGAGAGAGAGAGAGAGAGAGAGAGAGAGAGAGAGAGAGAGAGAGAGAGAGAGAGAGAAATTTTGCCATAGTGCTTTGATGCACTGGAACTTCGTGACCGCCTTTGATCTGTGATCCATGAACAATATCTCACGACAGTCTGTGAAACACTTCTCATCGGTCTGTCCAGTCATAAATTTCAAATTCAGTTTGTATGCAAAAGTTAATTGAAGTTAGCATTTTTCTCATTAAAACTCCGATATCCTACTGTGGCACGCCGTTATTGTTAGATGCAGTGTTCCGTGCGCATAATACTGCGTACATGTGTGCGAATGGTCGCTTCGAAAGTAAAGACCATTGAATTTTATTTATGGTTATCCATGCGTGCGA
>JANJGK010000012.1:43310819-43315819 GCA_039081455.1 Macrobrachium rosenbergii | reverse complement strand
CATACATATATATATGTATATACATAGATTTATATATATACATACATATATGTATATATATAATATAGATATATAAAGACGTACTTATATAGACATATGCATATTAACACACACACACGCACGAACACACATATACACACACACATATATAGATAGATAGATAAATCTGGATTTAGATTTAGTTATATAGATATTTGTCTTCTCTTCAGACTTAATACTGGTAACTATACATATTAACCGATCAGCATCGCCCCACCTCTAAATAATATTACTTTATGCAGTTGGAATTATATGAAGAGGTGTCTGACTTTAAGAGTAATGATTTATAACGGCCAGAAATAGTCAGGAGTGTCTTAGCTTTACAGCAATTGTCTGACGAAAAACTAGCCAACAAATATGTTTCCCTGGTTTTTCCGCAGAAAGCTCATATTTTATCAGTTGCAGAATAAAGTGGAATGAGGAATTTAAATGTCCATCGGCTAGTTTCAGATTTATTGAAATAAAACCATTACTCATGTCAAGATGTGGCTCATCCTTCGTTATCATTTTTCTGCCACACAGGTAAACCGTTAGTCTAAAGGCATTCATGAAATTTTTATGATTTTTGCAGTTTGGTAAAGCCAGATCTAAAGATACATAAAAAGCAACGTCAGTAGATTTTTTGCGTACCTAAGGTCGAGAAAATACTTGGTTATAAACATTCATCCTGCTTAAGCATTCAAAAACAGCCTGGTTATTTTTGTCAGTAGACATTTAAGGTTATAATTGTTGTTCGTTATCGTGTTTGAGCATGGGTCTGAGTATGAAGGTGTAGTTAGCAACTGCCGATTGTCATTCTAGATTCCTTGAAGAGTTTTGTGATGAAAAACTTAGCTAGAAAGAGGAAGAGAAATTTAGCTTTAATTTTGAGTCATCAGGCTTTAGTCAGTAACGTAGTTCCTCACTGGACGGGTGGGCACCGTCCTCAGCTAGCACTCTGCTGGCCCAGCGTTCGTTTCTCCGACCGGCCAATGAAGAATTAGAGGACTTTATTTCTGGTGATAGAAATTCATTTCTCGCTATAATGTGGTTCGGATTCCCCAATAAGCTGTAGGTCCCGTTGCTAGGTAGCCAATTGGTTCTTAGCCACGTAAAATAAATCTAATCCTTCGGGCCAGCCCAAGGAGAGCTGTTAATCAGCTCAGTGGCCTGGTTAAACTAAGGTATACTTAGTCAGTAACGTTCTGAGACTGGAAAACGCGAAGTGAGACGGTACAGGAGTTCATGCATTTGGTATAAGGAGTGCGCCAACACCGCTTTTTTTTTTTTTTTTTTTAATTAGGCCTGGTACCGGTATTAGTATACGAACACGTCATCAGATTCCTCATTAAACCACGAAATGATGGAAATAAGAAGGAACACAGGAAGGAAAGAAAGAAAGAGAAAGGACTGACCCACCGACCGAAAATTGAAACCTACATCCCGAGTTGAATAGAACTGAATTGAATATAGAATTTAGACCAGAGGCCAAGCACTGGGACCTATGAGGTCATTCAGCGCTGAAACGGAAATTGACAGTAAAAGGTCTGAAAGGTGCAACAGGAGGAAAACCTTGCGGTTGCACTATGAATCAGTTGTTAGAAGAGGGTGGAAAGTAAGACGGAAGAAAGATAATATGAAAGGAGGTACAGTAAAATGAACAAAAGGGATTGCAGCTAGGGACCGAAGGGACGCTGCAAAGAACCTTAAGTAATGCCTACAGTGCACCGCACGAGGTGCACTGACGGCACTAGCCCTCTATAGGGCCGATATCCTGAGAACAAAAATACCAAGTAGATAAACAAAATGAAAAATTTTTGTTTCGTGGTACAAATATTTAAACAGAAATCGAGTAGGTTTGTTCTCATGAATAACTGATACCGTTTAAGGTGAAAAAATGAATGCTGTAACCCGAGGTTACAAAACCTATGGATTTCCTAGAACCAAAAACTATTGTAATAAAACTATTAAAATACCAGAAAAAATGCGTTTTTGGATAATGACGGTTACTTTGCTTTCGATATTTTCAATTTTTTTTTTTTTTTTACATTCCTGTCATTAAACTACATTTACTTTTGCGTCATTATTCTCATTACCAGTTATCGCCAAATTTCTTTAACATAATTTCGGTCTGAGTAGTGTCACAAGCTGTACTACTGTCTTTACATTAGGTTATGAGTGTGTCCCTTGGTAGTTTCAGCATATGTTTGTCCTTTGTCATAAAATGCATCTTTTCCATTTTCAGATGTGTGATGGTTATGAGTGGCCAAGAAAGCTAGTTACGTAGAGCACATTTAGTTTTCTGCAAGAATTAAAGCTCGTAGCATTTTGAAAGGTTTTGTTTTAAATTTTAAAATGGTTGTACGTCCCTCCTCACAAAAGGGTGTTATAATGAGCATTCTTCCGAAAAAGATTCTTGATAAATATTAAAGAAAAAAAAGTTATTTTAATATAAATTCCTTAACTAAGAGTTTTTAATAAGAATTACTCGAGAAAAGGGATGCTAATATACATTACCTCACAATAGGAGATTTTAATGAACACTCCTAGGGATTTTGATAAACATTCCTTAGCTAAGCAAGGGGTTTTAACAAATATCATTCCGTAATGGGATGTTAAATTGAATTGCCTCACGAAAAAATGGCATGTATTACCTCGCATGATTATTATTAAAACATGGCTACAGGTAACGGCAAGTGTCAAGAATCTATCATGAGAGGGCAAAAGGAAATATGCTTCGTGGATGCTAAAGCAAAACAAATAGAATCGGCCTAGTGCTGGCGAGGTGGGCAGTCAGGAGAACCTCCGGGGAAGTGGCGGTGGTTCGTGGCTTGTGATGGACGTCAGTACAAACACCCACATCTCTCGCCCTACAGGCCCACCCACTGGCACACCTACAAGCCCTCCCGACTTGAACTGACAAATGGGCTTAAAACGTTTGGACCACCGCTGACGATGGTAATTAATTTCCTCATGCCCATTATAGTCAAATTAGGTGTTTGGGGCCGTTATCAACCCAACGTCCGCAGAAGCGTTCTCGAGTCACCACCAGACCTGTGGAAGAAGGTTGGTGTTCAAGTGAATCTCACTAGTTCTATTTATTATTATTATATTATTATTATTTTTCATGGAGAGAGGGAAGTTGGGCTTCGAGGTGAGAGGTAGCAGCTTCAAGGGAAAGAGAAGGGTGCTCTAAGAAAAATAAAAGGGGAGGGGAGGGGGAATTTAAGGAAACTGGGTGATCTTTATAGGAAAGAGCAGTGAGCTTCGTAAAAAAGTGAACGGTTTTTGAAAAACGGGGCCTTTTAAAAAAAAAGAGGCTGGGGGCGTTGAATAACGGGACGAATCCTCGAGAAAAGTGCTGCTGTGAAGACACAAGAGGTTTTTATGAGAAAGATGTCATCTCAGAATAAAGAAGAGGGCTTAAGGAAAACAGGAGGAAACTTCGAGGATAAAGAAAAAAGGTCATTAGGTTAAAGAAAGTGTCTTAAAAAAAAGGGTGACGTTAGGAGAGATGAAGAAGGCTGTAAAGGAGTAGGTACGAGAAGCTTTGAGGAAAAGAGTGCCTCTGACAGGAAAGAGGTATTGGCACTAAGGAGAGAGTAGGAGGCTTTGCGGAAAGGCATGACATCTCTTGGTAACCTTGTTCCTACCACCAAGCTAAGGAGAAATCACAGGCAAGTATTACAACAGAAACATACCAAACACTCCTGTTTATATATATATTTTTTTTTTTTTTTTTTTTTTTTTTTTTAAGAG
The DNA here is from genome assembly GCA_039081455.1 of Macrobrachium rosenbergii. Classification (NCBI taxonomy): domain Eukaryota; kingdom Metazoa; phylum Arthropoda; class Malacostraca; order Decapoda; family Palaemonidae; genus Macrobrachium; species Macrobrachium rosenbergii. The sequence continues at coordinate 43,312,042 of JANJGK010000012.1, read as the reverse complement.
CATCGTCGTTCTTTTGTATCACAGGTGGGTTGGTAACCAAACACTCCTGTTTGTAATTTATGCTCTTTTTTTTAGAGCATCGTCATGTTCTCTTTTGTATCACACGTGGGTTTGTAAATACTCTTAATTGTTGCTACTACAGCTTATTTTCAATCTTTTTCCTCTCCAAGACTCTCGAATATATTATACCCTTCTGACCGATCCTATAATACTTTCTTCATGACAAAACCACTCAAAATACATATCCATCTTTTCAACTCTGATGATAATTTACCATAATCATCGTCCCTTCCAATTTAACGCAAAGGTATATTCACCTTTTTTAAGTTGAATATACCTTAGTTTTACCAGACCACTGAGCTGATTAACAGCTCTCCTAGGACTGACCTGAAGGATGAGACTTATTTTACGTGGACTTATTTTACGTGGCTAAGGACCAATTGGTTACTTAGCAACGGGACCTACAGCTTATTGTGGAATCCGAACCACATTATAGCGAGAAATGAATTTTTATCACCAGAAATAAATTCCTCTAACTCTTCATCAGCCGGCCGGAGACTTGAACTCGGGCCGAGCGAGTGCTAGTCCACAGCTCTACCGACTCACCCAACGAAGAGCTATATTCACCTTTTAACGTCCGTTTATTGTTTTCGGTAAAAGAAAACTATTGAGATGGCCTTGTCTGTCCGTCCGCACTTTGGCTGTCCGACCGCAGATCTTAAAGGCTACTGAGGCTAAAGGGCTGCAAACTGGTATGTTGATCATCCACCCTCTAATCATCCATCAAACATACCAAGTTGTAGCACTCTAGTCTCAGTAGCTTTTATTTTATTTAAGGTTAAAGTTAGTCATAATCGTACACCTGGCAACGCTATAGGTACCAGCAACACAGGCAACCACTGGGACGTGGCTGAAAGTTTCATGGGCCATGACTGAAAGTTTCATACAGCATTATACGTTGTACAGAAAACTCGATTTCGCCGAAGAAATTTCGGCGCATTTTTTACTTGTTTATTTTCTATATATTTAATAATCATAATCCCACTTCACTTTGCATTTGCGTAAATAGATTTCTAAACTGCTATGTATAGACAACTGTATGTGCATGTAATGGACCTCCGTGAATCAGGAACTGTAACCTCGCTTCTCACAGCGAGAAGCCATTGTTCGATCCCCTTATGGGAAATGACTGAACTGTTTCCTGAAAATTACACATTCCTTCA
>JANJGK010000012.1:43279291-43309291 GCA_039081455.1 Macrobrachium rosenbergii | reverse complement strand
GGTAATTGTCTCTTTTATCCAGGTATTATTGTGGCAATTGTCTCTTTTATCCAGGTATTATTGTGGCAATTGTCTCTTTTATCCAGGTATTATTGTGGTAATTGTCTCTTTTATCCAGGTATTATTGTGGTAAAAAATTGTCCCTTTTATCCATGTATTACTGTGATAATTGTCGCTTTTATCCAAGTATTGCTGTGTGTCACCTTTAACCAGGTATTACTGTTCTTTCTGTCCCTTTTATCCAGATATTACTGTGGTGACTGTCCCTTTTATCCAGGCATTACTCTACTGTCTGTTCTCATTAACCAGGTATTGTTGTACTGTCTGTCCCTTTTATCCAGGTATTACTGTGGTGCCTGTCCCTTTTATCCAGGTATTATTGTGGTGGCTTTCCCTTTTATCCAGGCATTACTGTGGTGGCTGTCCCTTTCATCCTGGTATTACTGTTCTGTCTGACACCTTTAACTAGGTATTGCTTACTGTCTGTCTCTGTTATCCAATTATTACTGTGATGACTGCCCCTTTTGTCCAGGTATTACTGTACTGTCTGTCCCATTTATAGTCTTTGAACCTGCTGGTTTAGGTTCATTGCTTTGCTGCTATGAAATATGGCTTGTAACGAAGCCAAAAATATTTAATTAAGCAATACAATCAAGCAGTAAGGTATATGTCAGACTTTAGAGGTAACACAATTAATGAGAAATTCGCATTTGGACGAATAAAAAAAAAAAGGAATTACTGTATATTTTGATGTCGGACTTAGCCAGCAGTTAATACGCATGAGCTGATGGGGAAGTCATTCCCGGCTTCAGTTACTACAGAAAGTGGATTTCTACTTATAGAAATTACCAATATAGGTTTTCAATGTTGATTTTATCAAGGTAATTAACTTATATTTAATGCAACGGATGGGGCCTTTTTTCCTCGCAGGCTCACCCTTTTTCCATCTGTAATGTAACTGAGAAAGAAATAAAATTTAATTCCAAATATTAATTACTAGAACTGAGGGTTTCCACTCGCCCCTTCATAAACTCTCTCCTTCATTCCCCAAAATGGTTAAGCCAAACCCCTCTCTCTGTTCAAAGTGATTGCCTTTTAAGCTTCATTCCAGATACCTTCCCTGCGTCAAGCAAGGCAAGGGAGGAGCCAAAAGAGAAAGTTGCCCCCCCCCCAACCTCATCCTGGACCCTTCACAAGGGTTTTCTGATGCTGAGCAGTCACAGAAAAAGTGACAAAGATTGACCTTTGCACCACCTACCAGACACAAACGGCATAATCCCCGAAGGTTATTTATAGGGGATGCAACCGAAATCAAGAGAGAGAACGCACTGAACACCACCCGAGGACAGAGGTCCTTATACCTGTCCTTTTGAACCTTCCACGTGGTCGACCCCAGGGCTCGAACCAGTATACTTTTTTTGCGGCATTATAATTCCCCCCCCCCCTCCATCGCCAGCGCTCTATCGAACGAGGACACCGTCATCTTGATGAAGGTAATGTGCTGGAATCAGGTTCTCTTAGTCAGTCACAATCCCTGTTATTCCTCTGTCTATTTTCATTTATTTTCCATTGTGCGATCACCTTCAGTAATTTGTGTTGGAGCATTCAGTGTTAACATAGTTATGCACTGGTGATGAACTGAGTTATTGGGCACCATCTGTGCATTCCCCAGTTTCCCTTCAAGTGTTTTATTATTGCAAGTAACCGTCTTGCATATATTTTCAGATAGACCTCGACTGTGGAATCCCTCAGCTGATCCATGTGCAGTTCCCCTTCTACCCCACTGCGATGTTCCCTCTTATGAAGACATCATCAGCGTATAATATTTATTCTGTGTAAGATTCATTATCTTAGCAGGCCCTTATTATTACCTGCCCAGTAGTTCGTCATTCTTTTGATCTGTGTTTATGTAAATATGATTAGTTAAGAGAACCCTTGAGTTTACGTAATTTTTCCCCCACTTGGAGAAGGCCCTAAGCCATAGATTTTCCTTGTTTGGCTATGAAGTGTCCTAATATTGAGTCTGATGTGTAATAAATAAAAGGAACTCCTTGCGTTCATCCGTTGCCACCCAGAATCAAGTAAGTAACCCCCGAACATTCGTAGCATTAATAATTATCATAAATTATGATTAAAATTCATGTAAATTCTGATAAAAAATTGATTTTATAGGGGATTTATTGTTGCAGGTTAATCATACGTCTGACAACGCCTGGAAGAAAACCTGGAATGATCAGGTGAAAAATGATCATCACCCCCATAAAGCAATTGGAGGAAAACTGACAGAATCAGTAAAAAAAAATTTCATTCAATTTGTCTGTGTTTGATGTCCGCCACGGGGTAGGGGCTTGATTTTGAGTTATAACCTTCCTGGGGTTGCGCACACACACACACACACACACACACACACACACACACACACATATATATATATATATTATATATATATACATTTTGTAGTAACCACAACGCCTGTGTGGCTTCTCGAATTCTACACACTTTCTGGATACGCTTTACACTGCACAGTCCGGGATCCAAATGCAAGAATATGAAGTAATTCTGATGTCCGTAGCAAGATTTGAACCCACATCCACAGTATCAGAATGAGGTCATGTTGACGACATGACTTCTCGTCGTCCGGTTGGACACGTGACGTTGTTCTGGTACTGTTGCTAAGGGCTCGAATCCTGTTATTAAAATTACATATGTATCTGGTTAAGTGGTCGGTAGATATATATATATATATAATATATATATATATATATATATATATATATATATATATATATATATATATATATATATATATATATATATATATATATATATATATATATATATATATATATATATATATACATTATTCATAAGATTATCCGTATTCATATGCAACAAGCCCACAGGGGCCAATGTCTAGAAATGTAAGCTTTCAAAGAATATAGTACTTTTTGAAAGAAGTAACAGAAAATAATGGGAAATGCAGAAAGAAGAGATCAGTTATTAGAAAAGAAAAAATAAATTAACAGTAATAAGTAGATAAAAATGTAAAGTATAAAATACAATGAGAATTGCTTTAGGGTAGTAATGCACTGCATCTTCCCTTGAACTTTTGGGGTTCCTATCGCAAAATGCTCTTAGGGAATGTGTTTCATAGTACAACAGTGTGGACAATAAAGGACCTCTGGAACTGATAAGTTTGATTGCGAGATATAAAGTAAAAGTTACACACGGCAAGATATAATAACCTAAACACACTGCCAGATCTTAAAATTTACAGTAAAGGTACAAACAGAAAATGTTTGTTGTCAAAAAGAGTAGAAATCAAAAGTCTAAAAACACAGCAATTCAACAGACCTTTCATTATTACAAAGAGAGGGTTTGTCTCTTTGGGTATACAGACACAACCACTCCGAGCTCCATTTTGTCGGTCCTGCAAGTAAGGACTGAAAAAGAATCTAAATTTATAGGATGGCCATATTCTTCAGTGTTTTGACGAATAGCGCGCAGTGATGGTTTGTTTAATGGCCTATTCCTAACAGATCTTCCAATATGTTCGAAGATGCGAACCCTGAACTGCCGTTTTGATTTCCCGATGTATGTTGCACTACAGCAATGGCACTTGTACCTATAAACAATAAATGACTGCAACTCAGCTGGTATCACATCCTTGAACCTGAAGAATTTTTGCAATGTAGATTTTGGCTTAAATGCCACTCGAATGTTTATTTGTGGGTAGAATTCATGCAATAGTTTAGTTAACCTTTTCTTTATATTAAAGCACCTATTTCTGACAAACGCATGGAAAAGTACATAACTGCTCTGTTGGCAGTGACAGTTGTAGACTTTGGGAGTAATCATTTTTGAAGCTCCTTTCCTATACACGCGTTAGTAAAATTTTTGTTAAATCCATTGTAATATAAGCACTATTTTATGAAATTAAACTCTAAGTCCATATAATTTTAACATAACTGAAAGCTCTTGATGGTAAGTTCAAGAGAAATTTAATTACGACCTTAACATCAAGAGCTTTCAATATGTGTTCAAATTGTTAGTATGGACTTCGAGTTTAATTTCATAAAGGAGTGCTTATATTTCAATGGATTTAAAAAAAATTTTACCAACACGTATATAGGAAAGGAGCTTCAAAAATGATTTCCAAAGCCTACAACTGTCACTGTCAACAGAGCAGTTATGTACTTTCCCATCGTGTTTGTCTGAAATGGGTCCTTTACTGTAAAGAAAAGGTTAGCTAAACTATTGCATGAATTCTACCCACAAATAAACATTCGAGTGTTATTTAAGTCAAAATCTATATTGCAAAAATTCTTCAGGTTCAAGGATGTGATACCAGCTGAGCTGAGGTCATCTATTGTTTATAGGTACAAGTGTCATTGCTGTAGTGCAACGCACATCGGAAAATCAAAATGGCAGTTCAGGGTTCGCATCTTCGAGCATATTGGAAGATCTGTTAGGAATAGGCCATTAAACAAACCATCACTGCGTGCCATTCGTCAACATTCTGAAGAATATGGCCATCCACAGCAAATGGGTCCCTCAGCAAGAGAGATTTAAGAATTACACTCCTTAAGGGGAAAATAGAAGACATGCGGATGGATTGAGACTGCACTGAGGGTGCCAAGGTCTCAAGGAATGAATGAACACTTAATCCTGGGACATAACACTTAAAATAGCACTGGGAAAGGGCACAATGAATACAGGGATGTACTGGCACTCAATAAACACTTCTAAGGGCAAAATGTCGTGACTGAAAAGCCTTCACTTGTACTTTACCGTGGGGGAGGGGAGCAGGTCTCTGGCGAAGAATGATGTCGGGCGATCGCACTCGTGGCACTCAACACTAGTTCACTTGGGAAGTCCGTCCACGTGGTGACGAAATGACTGGATCCACGTCAGGAGCTTCAGCTGGGACAAGGGGAGGTGGGGTGGGCGGGCCTCTCAGCATCTTGTAGCGATCTCCTGTGTGTGTGTCTGGCTAACTGCAAAGATTTTCCAGTCCAGGCTCCTTTTAAGGTACCTGCCGAGGGTAGGGGCCCCGATATCTGGCCTGTATGGTGACCGTGCCCAAGATGTGTCACCTTCCAGATGTCTTGACCATCTGCCTGCATCTCCCCAGGTGTTCTGTGGAAAGACAAGTCAGCGCGGTCACTCTGCCTCATAGAATGGTTGTTTAAGCAGCTTAGTTCATTTAAGCTGCTTAAGGGAGTGGCACTTATCCTCTTATCCTTGCCATTTTTGACTGTGCTATCCAAACATCTGTCCCAGGTAAGGGGAAGGGAGAGATCAGAATACTGATAAGATTTGTGTTGGTATCTGGGTCAACTTGGGTCGGCTATGCAGCGGCAAACCCACTCTTAGCATTCTAAAGGGTTGGCTTTTAGCGACTTCTTGCGGTTCATAATAGCTCCCCACAGAAGATAACATTCAGGTGTGAATGTTGATAGTCAAAAAGTCGTAAAACATGCTTTACATTACGTTACTAGGATACTCCTTTCAACACACACTGATATTACTTTAATGTCACAACATATTAATCTCATTTGATTCTAAGAGCATGAATTGTTTAAGATGATGAGGTCAAGGTAATTCGAGGCGCGTGTCAAAATATTAATAATTAAATTACATATACATGTGCTCTTATTTCTAAGTAAACAGAGGCATGCAGTTAGTATGTCTTGATGAGGCGGTGTAAATGATAACACAGCGTTTGTTTTTTAAATGACATCCCCTTTACAAGACATTGTAATGATGATACACAATTCGCATTTGTAATCAAAGGGCAGTAATTGTCTACAAGCTCGATGCTTAGCTAACAGTTCAAAGGATCGCTAACTTGACAGTTGACCGTTTACACTGGGGATTTGACAGCTGTGCGAGCAAGCGAGCGAGCTGACACAGGGGTTCTTCTTCGCTAGTTCTACCATGATCCGTTGCAGCTCTTGGAGTTCATCGGCCAAGTGAGAGATGGCAGAATCCTGGCTCATGATTGAGTCTGCGATGGACTGAGACAGAGAGGAGGTGGTTGGGGGGAGGGGGGACTGTGAGAGGCTTGCAGGTATCAGTGACCAGCTCAGGCATGGGTTGCATGGCCGCACCTTTGGGTGAGCTTCCGCTGTGGTTGAGAGGAACTGTCTCTTTTACCAACACCGGTAGCGGGGCCAGGCCCAGAGAAGAGAGGGGGTCCTGAGTTGGATTCCTTGAATGGAGATCGGGGGCGTGCGCTGTTGCTGGCACTGGCTTGGGTATGGATTTTAGAGATATCTTGCTGTTCTGGACGGATGGAACTTGGCACTGCTCAGTACATGCAAGGGGCACTGGCAGTGATTTGGAATGGGATTTAGCATCTCCTGGAGGGAGATCTGATTGAGGCCCTAGCACTGGCACTGAGGCAGGGCCGGGCACTGAAATGGGATTGGGAATCGATCGAGGGGGCCCACTGTACATCGTACTCAGGTGGCACTGGTAGGAACTTCATGTCCTTATGGTACCCAGGGAGCACCAGTATTTACTGAGGGAAAGGCAGTGGAGGATTACTGCACCTGAGGAATGAGTTGGGGAATGTGGACCCCTGGATTGTCGTGACTTAGGTGGGGACTGGAAGTCCTGTCCCAGGAGGACATCATAGCCTCCAGGAAGATTGCGTGCTACTGCAAGATTGCAAATTTTAGATTGATGAGGTCTTGTGACTCTCAATTGAACTGTAGGGAGTCTCACTTTAAAGTGATTTACTCCCTCAATTGTGACAGAGTTTTCGTGTGTTGATGATAGCTCCACAGGGAGCTCTGTCCCTTCGTATGAGGAAGATTTGTGCGCAAGAATCATTGAATGCCTTGACTTGGCGCACGGGGTAGCTGCCCCGGGGAGGGGACACATATATGGAGCCTTCGGTGGGAGGGCCCAAGGATTCGGAATTCGTGACGGCCAAGGCGACGACAGGAGTATTTGATTTATTATTTTTAGGGCATTTCGCCCATGAGGGAGAGTGGCCGTGCAATAGCTTTAGCTAAAATCTTTTCGCACTGCCCCTGTGGAGGGCGCAGGCGAGTTATTTGGTGGGTTTCGGGGAGAGGATTTAAGAGGCGCTGTTTGCTTGTTTTGGCATTGCTTGGTGGAATGCCCGACTTTCCTACAGAACCCGCACACAACGGGTTTCTGTGAGTGGCCATTCTTGGGGGGAGCAGATCCCCCAAGGAAGGGCGGGGGATAGATCTTCCGCCGCACTGATCCCTCCTGAGGGTGGTGAGTCTCCCACGTATCAGCTATGCGGCAACACACTGCCAGTGAGTACCTCAGCTGTGCTGGTGGCCCCTTCGGCCTTGACCCATTTTGCTATCGCCCGCTCAGAGTGGTACGCCCAATCTGACCATGTCTGGCCTAGATCTCTTGTCTGCCCTCTCCATTGTCTCCTCCAGCACTCGGGGGCGATCTTGTACGCTTTGGTGACAGCTTGGCATACGACCTCCCCAGTCTCCCTGGTCCTTCACCGGGAGGGCGTGATAGGCAATCAGTGCCTTCTCTCCGAGGAATTTTGTAAGGACAAGGGAAAGTTCAGCGGGGGAGAGGGTGCAGCAGTCTAGGACCCTTTTAGTGCACTCGAGCCATACTTTGGGTTCTGCCTCAGTCCACCTTGGCATAAACGAATGGGCCTGACTGAGGGCGCTCATCCCCGCATTGGGAGTGGGGGGAGAGGCACTCCTTTGGGCCAACACTTGAGTTCATGGGTGCTCGTTCCTCTCTCTCTTTCTCTCTTTTCTCCTGGGTGATTCTCTCTCTCTCTCTCTCTGTCTCCTTCTCTTGCCTCTCTATTTCTCTCTCTTTCCTCTCTATCTCCTCTCTTCTCTCCTGGGCAATTCTTTCTTTCTCCCATTCTTGCCTTTCTATTTCCTCTCCCTTCTTCCAGGCAATTCTTTCAGCTTGCCATTCTTGCCTTTCTATCTCCTCTCTCTTCTCCTGGGCAATTCTTTCTTTCTCCCGTTCTTGCCTTTCTATCTCCTCTCTCTTCTTCCAGGCAATTCTTTCAGCCTGCCGTTCTTGCCTTTCTATCTTCTCTCTCTTCTCCTGGGTCCCTTTCTTGCCTTTCTATCTCCCTCCCTGCCTTTGCAGCCTCTAGGTTCCCCTGGATCCAGTCCCATAATTCTTGGCCCGAAATTCCCAGGTCTTTTTTCTGCTTGCATGTAGACCTTAAAGTCCTCATTGTGTTGGGCTCTCGCAGTCGACATTTTGACAAATTTAGTTGGTGGGGCCCTCTAAAGTTAAATGAATTTGGATTGAAAAATAAATGGGATCGGGAACTGACTTTGGTGGGGGCAACCAGGCAATTGGAATTATTTCATTTTATAAGACATGGGGGAGGCGGGTGTTGGAATGGCCAAAATGAAGAAATATACTTTATCGCTCACACGGCCTTGGCCGGTTATTGCGGGGATAGTAGGGTGATCGTCTTGTAAGACTTAGAATTAATTTCGTCGCAGCAGACATGAAATTTGTCTCATCACGTGGGACGTGGAATTGGTGGGCGCCACTAAGGACGTGGAATTGGATGGACATCACGTGGGATGTGGAATTTGAGGACGTCACATAGGACGTGGATGGACATCACATGGGATGTGGAATTTGAGATCGTCATGTAGGACGTGGATGGACATCACGAAGGACGTGGAGTCTGAGGACGTCACGAAGGACGTGGAGTCTGAGGACGTCACGAAGGACGTGGAGTCTGAGGACGTCACAAAGGACGTGGAGTCTGAGGACGTCACAAAGGACGTGGAGTCTGAGGACGTCACGAAGGACGTGGAGTCTGAGGACGTCACGAAGGACGTGGAGTCTGAGGACGTCACGAAGGACGTGGAGTCTGAGGACGTCACGAAGGACGTGGAGTCTGAGGACGTCACGAAGGACGTGGAGTCTGAGGGCGTCACGAAGGACGTGGAGTCTGAGGGCGTCACGTAGGACGTGGAGTCTGAGGGCGTCACGTAGGACGTGGAGTCTGAGGGCGTCACGTGGGACGTGGAGTCTGAGGGCGTCACGTGGGACGTGGAGTCTGAGGGCGTCACGTAGGACGTGGAATCTGAGGGCGTCACGTGGGACGTGGAATCTGAGGGCGTCACGTGGGACGTGGAGTCTGAGGGCGTCACGTGGGACGTGGAGTCTGAGGGCGTCACGTGGGACGTGGAGTCTGAGGGCGTCACGTGGGACGTGGAGTCTGAGGGCGTCACGTGGGACGTGGAGTCTGAGGGCGTCACGTGGGACGTGGAGTCTGAGGGCGTCACGTGGGACGTGGAGTCTGAGGGCGTCACGTGGGACGTGGAGTCTGAGGGCGTCACGTGGGACGTGGAGTCTGAGGGCGTCACGTGGGACGTGGAGTCTGAGGGCGTCACGTGGGACGTGGAGTCTGAGGGCGTCACGTGGGACGTGGAGTCTGAGGGCGTCACGTGGGACGTGGAGTCTGAGGGCGTCACGTGGGACGTGGAGTCTGAGGGCGTCACGTGGGACGTGGAGTCTGAGGGCGTCACGTGGGACGTGGAGTCTGAGGGCGTCACGTGGGACGTGGAGTCTGAGGGCGTCACGTGGGACGTGGAGTCTGAGGGCGTCACGTAGGACGTGGACGTCACGTGGGACGTGGAGTCTGAGGGCGTCACGAAGGACGTGGCGTCTGAGGGCGTCACGTGGGACGTGGCGTCTGAGGGCGTCACGTGGGACGTGGCGTCTGAGGGCGTCACGTGGGACGTGGCGTCTGAGGGCGTCACGTGGGACGTGGCGTCTGAGGGCGTCACGTGGGACGTGGAGTCTGAGGGCGTCACGTGGGACGTGGAGTCTGAGGGCGTCACGTGGGACGTGGAGTCTGAGGACGTCACGTGGGACGTGGATGGATTTGTCCTGTAGGGCCTGGAAATTCCATTCTTGTAGGACAGGGATTTGGATTTGTCCTGTAGGGCCTGGAAATTCCATTCTTGTAGGACAGGGATTTGGATTTGTCCTGTAGGGCCTGGAAATTCCATTCTTGTAGGACAGGGATTTGGATTTGTCCTGTAGGGCCTGGAAATTCCATTCTTGTAGGACAGGGATTTGGATTTGTCCTGTAGGAATTGGAAGCTGGATTTGTCCCGTGGGACTTAGAAAGTGGATTTGAATTAAAAAAAAAATTTTGCTGAGAGGGGCCCGAGTATGTTACGGGGGCAAAACTCGGGCAATGAATGAAGATTTGGGTAGGCATGCGGGGAGGTGGGGCAGTGGGGTGAAGGTTGTCTGACTTTAGGCTGAGGCGGGCTATTTTTAGACACTGGTTGAATAAACCCTTTTGTTTACAAACACTGTCTGGGCTTTCCTGACTGTGAGGAAATTCCTGGGATGGGCGGATAATTATGAAATCACCTTGTAATTTTTCCTAGAAGCGGAGTTCAAATTGAGCTTTCCTAACGCTTGAACTTAGTTTTAGCTAATCTGAGAGAGAGTATTTCAGCAATGCAAACTGATTTTGTTTCGTCCCACATGGGAGTTCATCTGTGCCTAAATAATTTGCGATTCCGAAATGTGAAGTGAAAAGTTTTATACAGAGGAATTTGTCACACTATTCCTCGAAAGAAAGGTGGTTAGCGCTTGTTGTTTCCTAAATACCTTTCATGAAAGGCATGCATTAACAAAATCTAACACAGTGGTTCTCTTCTCTCAGTTGTTACATGCGTCCCTATTTTGCTAATTTCCTAGGATCAGTCACGTTTGTAAAAGAATTTTCTATGCTAAAAATAAACACATAACTTTTGTGGAACTTTCTTGGTCTGTGCGCTTGGTATCAGGTTCGGAATTGTTTTGCACCCAGCTTAGCTTTGCTAATCGCTGATTTGGCGAGTTGCAAACACAACAAAGCAACAATACGGGGAGGGGGTTGCAACTGCAAAACGAGATCTCTGGGAAGGTCGCCATTTTTAATATTTTCCCTGGTTTTCTGGATATGTAGAGCATTTTAACAGGTCAGCAACGGAATTTTACACACTTGGCCTTGGCAATCTGACTTTACTGTTCAGGGAATCACAAAAAGAAAAGAAAAAAAAGGGATGTTTCATATGAGCTTAGGGCTCTACTTCATGAGGGAATGTTATGTAAACACTGGGGTGACTAAAGTAATTGTATTTATAATAAAAGATCAAAAGCAATGGTAAAGTAAATAATATGGAGGCTGGCAAAGCCTGGAGTTCTTCCTACTGGAGACTTGAATGATCGCAAGGCACAGCCCAAGAAGAGTCCACGGCAAATGGGTCCTTCTGCAAGAGAGATTTAAGAATTACACGCCAGTAAGGGAAAATAGAAAACATACGGATGGATCGAGACTGCACTGAGGGTGCCAAGGTCTCGAGGAATGAAAGAACACTTAACCCTGGGACACAACACTTGAAATAGCACTAGGAAGCGGCACAATGGATACAGGAATGTTCTGGTACTCAATAAACACTTCTAAGGGCAAAATGTCTTGACAGAAAAGCCTTCACTTGTACTTTACCTTTGGGCAGGTGCGGGGGGAGCGGTTCTCTGGCAAAGAATGACGACGGGCAATCGCACTCGTGGCACTCTACACTAGTTCCCTTGGGAAGTCTGTCTACGTGGTGACGAAGGGACTGGATCTGCATCAGAAGCTTCAGGTGGAACAAGAGGGGGGATGTCTCTCAGCATCTCGTAGCGATCTCCCACGCGTGTCTGGCTAACTGCAAAGATTTTCCAGTCCAGGCTCCTTTTAAGGCATCTGCCGAGGGTAGGGGCCCCGATGTCGGGCCCGTATGGTGACCGTGCCCAAGATGTGTCATCTTTCAGGTGTCTTGACCATCTGCCTGCATCTCCCCAGGTGTCCTGTGGAAAGACAATTCAGAGCAATCACTCTGCCCCATAGAATGGTTGTTTAAGCAGCTTAGTTCATTTAAGCTGCTTAAGGGAGTGGCACTCATCCTCTTATCCTTGCCTTTTTTGACCATGCTATCCAAACATCTGTCCCAGGTAAGGGGAAGGGACAGATCAGAATACTGATAAGATTTATGTGTTTGTATCTGGGTCAACTTGGGTCGTCTGTGCAGCAACAAACCCACTCTTAGCATTCTAAAGGGTTGGCTTTTAGCAACTTCTTTCAATTTATAATATGTACATATATATATATATATATATATATATATATATATATATATATATATATATATATATATATATATATATATATATGTATATACATGCATATGTATATGTGTATATATATGTGCATATATGTATATGTATATATATGTATATATGTATATGTATATGCATATATTTACATATATGTATATAATTGTATGTGTATATATCTATAAATATTTGTATATGTACATGTATATATGTATGTATATATATGTATATATGTATGTATATGTGTGTGTATATATATATATATATATATATATATATATATATATATATATATATATATATATATATATACACACTGCATATATATATGTATGTATGTATGTATATATATATATATTTTTATGTTCTAACCTAGGGGGAAATAATTTACCACGAGGGATAATGCTGATCTGACTAAATTCGTGGACCAGTAAGCATAAGAAAAGTAATGAGCTGAGGGCCTTACTAGAAAGGGGAAATTGAGATAAACTCTTAGGTTAACTAAAATCACATATATTTACAATAAAATTAGAAGATGGGGATAATTAAGGCAGGTAAATAGGGTCCTGCCAGAGTACAAAATTATGATGGAAAGGTGATAGCTGAAGGTGCCGGGAATTCCAATTCAATAGCACCAAGGGTTAGATTGCAGTGGGTTGACTATGGCAATAAAGCACAATCAAAGCAAAGGATCCACAGCTAGAAAACTCTGTCTGCAATGGAGAATGCATACAATTACTTGGTGAAATTAGCGTAAAGAAGGGTTCGAGGGTGCGCTGATGGCACCAAGATTCCTCGGTTATAAAAAAACCATTAAAATCACTTATGAACACAAGTTAATAACAAAGTCAGGTCTATAGGAGAATTGCCTTTGGAAAACAGGAAATGATTAGCACAAGAAAAAGAACTATGTGACTGGTAAACCACAGATTCCTGGCACTTTACCTTATTCTGGAGAGATGTCATCGTAGATGTACCAACAATGGTGTGGGGGGGGAGTATTTTGGAAACTGGCACTAAAGAGATACTGAACTGGATAGGCAGCCACGTGGGGGGAACAGGCTCTAAAGGAGAGGAGGTCAAGGGGCAGTGTGTGTCGGATCTGCGTCCGGGTGTCTCTGTCTAGTGCAAATGGTGCGGCCCATTTTGCCTTCTACTGAATTAATTTTCCCATTCTCCAAGGCGCCGCCCATTTTCTATTGTGAGACACATGGCTTTTGAGCACTACCTTTGACCACGTGGTAAGGGCTTTGACTTCGAGGGTTGCTTGTGCGCCATGTGGTTTGTCTGATTTTCACTTCTGCCATTGAAAGCTCTGGGATTATTTCCAAGGGCAGCTTAGTAACCTGGAAAAGGGTTACAACGCGGTCACAAGTTTGGGGAAGGAAAAAAAGACTGCCAAGGGAATAACAACTAGAGGCTTAGAGAAGCAATTTCTCCATGACCTACTGTTAGCATCAGCAGTGGGATAAAATAATTTTCCTTTAAGTTCTTTGAAAAACAAGGTTCTTGAAAGGCGAGCTGACTTGGGAAAGGTATCCCCCGTTGCAACCCCTCCAACAAGTTGATATATCACACCTTCAACAGGATGAGAATGTCTACAAGCAAGGCAACTTGACTTTCATATTATCTTCTCTTATTTGCCCTGGGTTGTGCTAATCAACTTAAAATTATAATTTCTCTGGTAAAATTAACTGCAAATTATGTTACAGCAGTGTTAATAATTATGTTATTGCAGAATGGCATTGCTGCTGGAAGTTAATGCTGTAATTAATTTTTGTTGCCATTCTAAAGCAGCATGTATAGCAAATTATAAGCAAAAGTATTTCATGAATGTATATCTCATGACTTAATGTAACAACATAAGAACAAGGTTATAAGATTATTATTAAAGTAATATCCAAGAGTTACTCATACACTTAATGTAGAGTTAACTTTGGTATGGAAAGTCATTCAGTTGGTTTGTGTTAATGAGGAGGTACAAATGAACTTGATGTTAAGTGATGCCATGGTACTTGGGTACGACAGGGCACTATGCCAGACATGGCACTAAAGTCGCAAGGTCCTAGTGGCTCCGATTTAAGCAAAAATTACATTTCCATGCTTGCAGCGGCAGGGTTTGGGAGTCGGGGACATGGAGGCCAGCCTATCTGGCGGTTGGCACTCAGGGTTATGGTAATAGAAGAAATGACAGATGCAAAAGAAGGAAGTACTTTATGCTTTCTATGGGTGCTATTCTGAGCGGAAATAACAGGACTCTTCATTTAGGAGGGAGTGCCACATTACTCTGTGAGGGGGGGGTGTAACAGGGAGCCAGCCATTGATAAGGGCATTAGCTCTGATGCCCGGCAAGTACATCAGCGATTTTACTGTCTGTACCCTTGATATGTTCGATTCCCCAATTGTAATCTTGGAGGTCAATGTACCAACGCATTAAGCCCTTGTTCTGGTTCATAAAAGTTGTGAGATACTTAAGGGGGTTATGATCAGTAAGGAATGTCACGGGGAATTTATGATCAGCATGATAGGCTTCAAACTGTTTCATAGCCAGAATCATGCCCAGAAGTTCCTTTTCAATAGTGCTGTACTGGGTTTGAGCCGGGTTAAGCTTCTTGGAATAGTAGGCTACTGGGTGCCTAACCTCATCCTTTTCTTGAAACATGACTGCCCCAATGCCAATGTCACTGGCATCAACGGCCATTTAGAGGGGCCGATTGTAGCCGGGTGTATGAACTGGTTCACTGATGAGTACGGCCTTGAGGCGATCGTATGCTCATTCACACTCAGGTGTACAACAGAAGGGTTATTTTCCTTAAAAGAGGTTAGTTATAGGGGCAGATGTGTCAGTGAAGTTAGGAATGAAACAATGAAAGTACTGTACCATTCCAATGAAGTGTTGAGCTTCCCTCTTGGTCCTCGGGTATGGCATATCCCGAACGGCACGGATGTTGGCATCCTTCAGCATCAGTCTACCGTTTCCTACTCGGTGACCAAGATATGTAATTTCAGTCACCCCAAACTGGCACTTCTTTAGGTTGATGACAAAATTGGCTTTTTGCAGGGTGGCGAGGATCTGGTCGAGGATTTGCAGGTGCTCCTCCCACGAGCGGGCATAGGTGACTGTCGTCTAGATACACTACAGTTCTTTATACATGCCAGGATCTTATTCATTATCCTTGGGAAACAATTAGGTCAGTTCTTTAGACCAAAGGGCATCATTTTACACTGGTAGAGGCCAGTGGGCGTGGTGAAGGCAGTCAGAGGGTGTGACTCCTCTGACAGGGGCACCTGACAGTATCCCTTTTTGAGATCGATTTTCCTCAAGTAGGGGGCACTGCCTAGGCTGTCTAAGCAGGCCTCGATTCAATGAAAGGGGTATGGTTGGGGTTTGGTTACATTGTTTAATTTATGAAAGTCTACTATGCATAACCTATCTACCCCTCCTTCCTTAGGAACCAAGACTACTGAGGAGGACCACTCACTGTGGCTGTCCTAGATAAGGCAGAGTTTAAGTTGGAGTTGTACTTGCTCCTCGATCCTATTCACTTTCTGTGGATGGACCCAGTAGTAGGCTTGGGCAATAGGAGTGACACCTTCCCGTGGGTGTATCATATGCTCCAGGACATCGGTGCATCTGAGGTGGTCCTGAGTTACCTGTGGGTATGAGCTTAACAGTTGTTATATGCCCTGATGCTGATGATTCTCGAGTCCGAGGTCAATGGACTCGAGATTATGTAGGACTTCTGAATTCGTTGAGTGGGGGTGGTATCATGGTGATAGTGCCCATAATGGTCCCAGGATCAGGAGGGGCCTCTCTGGCCTCCTCCTCCTCTTGAGGCAGGTAGGGCTTTAGTAAGTTGATGTGCAGCCATTTAGTGTGCCTCCGCCCACAATCTACAAGGTAGTTTAGGGTCCCTCGCTTCTCGAGTAGAGGACCAGGACCTCCCCCCGACGTTGAAGTATCTAAATTTCTGCTCTTGGGTGACTGCCTTCGTGGCCTGAGCAACCACCCACGTGGCCTGAAAGTTCCACTGGATGTTGGGCAGGTCCTTTGCCCAGTCTGCACTTGCTGATTAGGCCCAAGCCTCATACAGTATATCGAGGGGGGCCCCAAAGTAAGTGTAGAAAAGTTTGAAGGGGCTGTACCCTAGGGTCTTGGAGTGAGCCTGACGGATAGCGAAGACGGCATAGAGGAGATTCTCCTCCGAGGATGCTTCTCCTTTGTGCCTGAGTTTGACTAAAGTAGAGCTGAGGGTTTGGTGGAATTGCTCCATGATTCCTTGCCTCGGGATGGTAAGGAGTGGAGCAGATATGTTTGATGCCGTGGCTGGTCATGTTGTCGCGGAATTCTTTTGACATGAAGTGCCGCCCTTGATCTCTTTGGATCGTGGTGGGGAATCCGAAATGACAAAAGAATTGTTTGAGGGCCTTTACAGCGTTCTTTGAGCTCTCACTCCTGATGGGAATAGCCTCAGGGTATCTCGTAAACCTGTCTATTATGTTGAGGCAGTGGTTATGACCCGTCTTGCTTTTGATATGTCCCTGGGGCGCATAGTAATCAATGACGACATCTTGGAAGGGGATACCAACAGAGGAAATGTTCTTGATAGGAGCCTTGGGGATGACTTCATTAGGATTTCCTGTTATTTGGAAGGTGGGGCACGAGGCTATGAAGGCTTTGTTGGCTTAAAGACCCGGCCAGTAGAATCTTCCTTCAATGGCCCGGGTGGTCCGGGTGACACCTAAGCGCCCTCAGATACCGTCATGTGCCAACCAGAGGTCTTACTGCAGGGACAAGGATACTACCACCAGCCAGTGGATGGCCTGAGTGGGCTCATGCTATCCCCGGGTTACCTGGTAAAGTACCTTGTCCTTCAGAAGGAAGTCATCCTTCACAAGGTCCTTCATCTCGTCTTTGTCAGTGGTAACTTCCGAGCGGAGGTGCTGCGGGTTGGTGTCCTTCGTTTGTGCTCGGATGAGCTGGTCTCTGCTTAAGCGGGGAAGGGAGGTATTCGCCCCATGATGAGGAGGGCAGCTGCAGGAACGGATTCAAATTGTTCGAGTCGGGTTCCTGCAGCCATGGCACTTCTGCTAAGGTAAGATTGGTGAGTAGCAGACTGGTGCCGGTGGGAGGTGCCTTTCTCGGGTTCATCAGGGGCTGTGGCTATCATGCAGCACAGAGGTGATGTGGCTACCATGCAGCACAGAGGGATTAAGGTGTCCCTCCACTGTACTAGATCTCGGCCCAAGGGAAGGGGGCGTCTAGTTGCGAGGGACTGGACTACTCTAAAAAGATGTTCCCTCTCTCAGTGGGAATCATTTGTGGTGACCTGTAGACAAACAGTAGGGAGGTCCTTCATGTTACCGTTGACCCAGCAAATGGTCATCTGCTCATCCTCGTGGATGGTAGCACCAGGAGATATGTGCTCCCTAGTGATAAGGCTGACCTCTGACACGGTGTCAATGATGTTTGGCAGCGTTAGAGGTGGAGTGGAGCCATTGAGGGGCACTGTGGCCACGGGGCTGAGGCCTATCCACTCAGCAGGCTGTCGGAAACTGACAGTGATGTGGATTACTTTGGGAGCAGTGTATTTTGGACGGTGCCAATACCTTGTGGACATGTGACCCTTCTAACCACAGTCCTTGCAAGTTTTCTTGCTAAAGTCTTTTTTGTAGCACTGCCCCCGTGGAGGGAGCAGGCCAGTTGTTGTTTGCCCAAGAGCCAGGAGTGGCTTGGTTGGGTGTGGTCCAGTTTTGGGAACTGGTGGTACCTTTTAGCTGGGTGTCGGCCTTTAGGCGGTGCTGTTCGGTTAGGTGCCCGACCTTTTTTGCAATGGTGCCCATTTTTAGGCTGATGTACCCCAGAGGTATGAGAAGGGGGACTGATCTTTTGTCCCAAGGAGCTGACGAAAGGATGGTAAGTGTCCCGATCGTCTGCCAAGTGGCGGCACTTGGCAAACGCCTTGGAGCTTTCTCGCAGAGGTGTGTGGCGAGAGCACTGGTGGCACAGTAAAGGAAGTCTTTAAGCTGTATGCGCTTGAGCAGGGCCTCAAAGCTGTTGATGCTTAGGGCTTCTAGCCAGCACTTGACAGCCCGGAACTTGTGGTGTGCCCATTCTGTCCAGGTTTGACCCGCTCCCTTGGGCTGGCCTTGCCAACGCGGTCTCCAGCACTCGGGGGTAATTTCGTAGTCCTTGATGATGGCCTTTCAGACCTCCTCGAGGCTCCCTTGTTCATCCGGGGTAAGGGAGTGGAAGTCGACTGCGCCCTTTCCATCCATGTGCTTTCACAGGATCAAGGAAACTTCTGCAGTAGTGGGCACATAGGTTGAGAAGACCCGTTCTATGTGGTTGAGCCAGGCTTCAGGTTCGGTGTTATTCCATTTGGGTATTGGAGAGCTTACGCTGTTGAGAATGGACTGGGGGGAGGTCGGAACAGGGTTATCGGCCTTATGTTGGGCGAGGGCAAGCTCATGGGCTCTCTCTAGTTCCCTCCTGTCTTTCTTTCTCCTTTTCCTGTCTTGCTCTGTTTTCTTCTCCTCCTTGGCTTCTCTCTCCTGTCTCTCCTTCTTTGTGGCAGCTACCTGGGCTTGGACCCTGGCAGCCAAGGGGTCTCCCTTAAATTCCCATCCCCTTTCCAACCTCCATGAAAGCTTTGTAGTCCTCAGCCTGCATGGTGCTGGAGTGTTAAGGAGTCAAAGAAAGCAAAAAAAAGGGGGAGGTGTAGGAGAGGTGTTAGCCGGGCAAGCAATGGCACGGAGGGGAAATGACACTTTGTCGTGGCCAGGGTGCAGTTAGGCAAAATGGGCATGTACAGCTTGGATCAGGGATACCCAAAGGTCAAGTCACAGATGGCGTGGACTTGGAGCGGAGCTTAAGGTGTGGGTAGATCACAGTTCATGTGAGGCTCTGTTCTTGGGAATGGTTCATGTTTGTTCAGACAAACTGGTAGTGGCACAGGTGTGCAGGCTCGTTCTGGAGAATCGAGCACAACAGTTGGAGGTTTAGTCTGTGGACCAGTTCTGGGGTGTTCAAATGAACGTACGGTGGCACTAGGTAGTGTGGGGCTCGTCCCGGGGAGAATTGAGTGCTAGGATTAAGGGGTTTGTTCTGTAGAATGAGTTGGGAGAATTGAGTGCAAGGATTAGGGGGTTTGTTCTGTAGAATGAGTTGTGTTCGAGAGAATGGATTGGGGCACTTTGTAGTGCGTGCGTTGTTCTGGAGAATTGAGTGTGAGATTTTGTGGGTTCGTTCTGGGGAACAAATTCTTGGGTATTTGAAAGAATGGTTCGTGGCACTCTGTGTGCTGGCTCATTACGTAGAATTGAGCGCAGGATTTTTAAGGTTTTGTGGGAGCCCTCGGTACTGGATAGGTTTGAGTAACTCAGCCGTGTGCAGTAACACAGAAGTTTTTAAAATGGTTTGTGTATGCCTTGGTGGAGTTTGTTTAGGTGAGACACATGTGGAGCGGGTGCTGAGTGGTAGAGGCTTATGTGAAACAACTTGGGTTGTTTTAAGTACACAAATGATGAGCGTGTAAATGGGGATTTACAGCGAGTAATATATCAAATACATTCTTTAAGCTGTCATGCAATGGGAAGTTTATTTGCAGTGATCACGTGTGCAATGAACGTTATGTTACAAGAAAAGTTTGACCTGACGAAAACACTTGATCATAATAGTACGTGAGTTTTACTTTACGTTAAGAGGTCGCAAGGTAATGTTGGGATGTAGCCAGGCACGTGTGCCTACCATGTGGGTGTCTGAGAGAAGTCTAGCGTGAAGATTTATGATATAGTGGTGAACTGTTTTGGGAAAGCTTCCCTCGCATCTCAGCTGATCTAGACATGGAGAGAAAAATTAATCACGCACGAGGACTTGTGGAAAAATTAAAAGGAGACGACTCGTATGCGTGCAAAATAGCTCAAGTGGCCAAGAATGAATGAGTTTTGTAAATGCAAATTTCAAAGAATAGTCATGGAATTTGGTGGAGTTTACATAGAATTTTAGCACTTTTGCTACTAAGTGTGCGAGAAAGATGAGCGAAGTGGAATCGCTTTTCGTACGTGATTTGAGTTGCATCCTTATTTAGAATTTTAGTGCATTTGCTTCTGTGTGTGTGAGAAAGATGAGGGAAGCAGAATCGCTTTTCGTACCTGATTTGAGTTGCTGGATGCTGTGTCCTGGCTAAAATAACGGACAGCAAATTGTCCAGAGCACGTTGCGGGGAGGAAATGAACGCAATTTTCCCTTTTATCACTTTAGCTGAACATTTCACTTCCTGGAATTTGACACCTGTTCAATAGCTAACGCCTCGATGAGAGTCCAATCTCTATGAGTAACCTCCGTGTGGAGCCGACGTACTTCCCAAGATTACATCTAGGCCAATTAAATAAATATACGACTCCTGAGGTCATTAGTGGATCAAGTTTCTCCTTATGTTTAAATAGAGATCTAATATTCATTGGGTTGCAGGGTATTAGCTTTAATTCAATGACAGGTAAAAATTTCTCGACTAACAACTTCAATTCACGACAGAAATTTAGGTCATGAATAAATAGGACACTTGCATATAATCGTAATTTTGGTACTGTTTGGTATTTCAATTTTAGGATGGAAGTATTGTTTAAAAATTGCCGAGGTGTTTATAAAAAAGTTTGGATGGAAAGCAATTGTCAGTGAAATATTGGTGGAGATAGGTTATGTCACTGTGAAAAAGATTCCAATCAGACGTTATGTTAAAAGCAATATGAAAGAGCGTAGACATGGAGTTTAGTTTAAAATTATAAAAGCAGTTACTATAAAAATTTGAGCCCAGACCGGTAAAAGTTTTCTTTCTAAAAACCGTGATGTTAAAATGATCATTATATTTAAAAACTGTACATCTAGAAATGGTTGCTTATTTTAATTTTCATATTCAGTAGTAAAATTAATATTAGGATGTACTTAATTAGCATAATCAAGAAATTTGTCAGCTTGATCTTTATCTCTGAACAGTAAAAAGGTATCATCCACGTATGTACCTACTATAAAATAAGGGATGGTAGGCCAAAGGACAATTGTCCAGTGTGCGCACCTCCAGGGAGCACATAAAAATGTTTGCAAAGGTGGGACCCAAAGGGGATCCCATCGCCATACCATCAACCTGAATGTAGGCTTTACCGTTAAAAACAAAGGCTGTCCTGCACAGCGAGCTCGAGCAATTTTCTAAAATCCGTGAGGTTAAAACTATTAAAAGTGGCATCTGGGTCAATAAAAATACGGCTAACAATAATGTCAATGGTTTCTTCTACCGGCGCATTAGTAAAAAGAGACTCCACATCCATGCTAACCATAAATAAGTCTGAATCCTGGGGTAGGATTTTTTCCTTAAAATGTTCTGAATTCTCACAACTATAGATATGCGTAGTTAAAGGAGCTAGGAGAGGTACAAGAAATTTAGCAATTTTATAATTAGAAGTAGCATAAGAGGTGAGGATGGGCCTCATTGGCATACCTTCTTTATGAATTTTAGGTAGCCCATACATCTCTCCATAGGAGGCACCTGTACTATATAATGAAGTATAAGTAGTTTCAGAGTATTAAGGTTCTCCTGTCATTTTGAATTTAGATTCATCCCCTAGGATATTTTCCATCTTTTGTATATATATATATATATATATATATATATATATATATATATATATATATATATATATATATATATAAATATATATATATATACATATATATATATATATATATATATATATATATATATATATATATATATATATATATATATTGTGTGCATGTATGTGTATGTGTGTACACATACACATACATACACACACACAATATATATATATATATATATATATATATATATATATATATATATATATATATATATATATATATATATATATATATTGTGTGTATGTATGTGTGTGTTTGTACATTTAATGACTAACATCTTGAATAACTTCTAAATTAATGATTCACTGAATGTGGAGAATCTCTCTCTCTCTCTCTCTCTCTCTCTCTCTCTCTCTCTCTCTCTCTTAATCTGGCGCCTTAGCATCATCTGCGAAGGAAGTTATGCTATAGTCATGAATGACATTCAGTAACCCGAGTCCGTTAGTGAATGTCCAGTTCGTCACATAACAGAACTGGTAACAATTGTTGCTGACATTTGTCAGCGCAAGTGTCCGGTGACAATAACCGGTAGGGATACCGGGAAATGGTGACACTCAGATCAGCAAACAGGGCTTTTTACGGGCTAACACTCGCAACGGAGATTCGTAAACCGCAAAAGCTCGTTTTTTTTTTTTTTTTTTTTTACCTTGTATCGCCTCGAAATGATGATGATATTATTATTATTATTATTATTATTATTATTATTATTATTATTAGATGTTTTATCAGGGGGATGGAGTTTTTTCAGCAACATTGTTTACTGCAATGTGTAATAACCGAATTGTAAAATTTATTTCTCAGGGAACTTCTGAAGTCAGTACTGTAGGTTTTGTTTGTTTAACGAACGACTAGAAAGATTTTTATTAAAATGTTAAACAGAATACTGCAAAAATCTGACGAATCTAATTATAGCTACATTTTAGAATTAGATGAATTAGATTTTAAAAAGTTGTTAAAAGACTTTGTCGTTTAAGTTTCAAATGTTTGTGATGACGAGGATCATATTAGATATTTCGTATGACCTGGGTACATTGAAAGATTAAGGTGACCGTTTAGACAGTGTTATGTTTGCTTGATCTGGTGGAATGTTTTGTAAAAAAAAATTTCTTCATAATCCATTTTCACTCGCATGCTTACCTTTTGCTTATACATATTGTCTCGTCTGACAGTTTAATACTTCATTACATTAATAGTCTCTCTCTCTCTTTCTCTCTCTCTCCAGGTAAGAGACGGTGATAGTTACTGCACTACAGTGATTTTGGAGGTGGGAGCATAACATGCTTTAATACCCGTCTACCGTACTAGGGCTGGTTTCGTTAAGGTCCGAAGAACTTCGTTGCCGAGGTTATGTTTGGATGTGCTCTCAGGTCAAACTTACTCTTATATTAATAAGCTGGTATTTTAGTATGTGTTAATTTCCCTTATAAAATACAGGAAGGCCACTTACTAGTAGAAGTTTACATGTAAATATTATCGTCATTTGTTTCTTTTTCGTTATTGCTGCTGAAACTGGTAGGTCTGAAATATTATTATTATTATTATTATTATTATTATTATTATTATTATTATTATTATTATTATTATTATTATTATTATTATTATTATTCCCAATGATTAAGAGTGTATTACAAGCCAATGACAGTATGCAAGGTTGCTACAATTTGAAACGTGTCCACGATAAATTTCATTGCATTTACGCTTGTTCATGATTCTAATAGCCAAAGTGCCGTTAATGCCTTAATGATTTGGTTCTTTTTTTCTTTCCATCGTAAAGAAACTCCTGTGAATTGCTCGAAAGAAAA
The DNA here is from genome assembly GCA_039081455.1 of Macrobrachium rosenbergii. Taxonomy (NCBI): domain Eukaryota; kingdom Metazoa; phylum Arthropoda; class Malacostraca; order Decapoda; family Palaemonidae; genus Macrobrachium; species Macrobrachium rosenbergii. The sequence goes on along the minus strand of JANJGK010000012.1, from coordinate 43,285,651 downwards.
AATGTGTAAAACAAATTCATCAGTTTATCCTTTATAGTTGTCAAATCGTCCTAACAAGTGCAAATTCAAGAATTGATTGCTTGTTGGTGTTATTTGTTGATCCAGTGGACTGTCAAAGCAATAACTATTAAAACATCATCGTTTCTAGCTGTCTTGATTAAGATTTTTCATTATTGTTTTGACCGTGGAAACAGTAGTTATCCTGTCACTGTTCTATTTCATGATCAGGAGCAACGGGTTCTTAAGAAAGGACTGAAATGTCTTTTCTTTACTTTTACTTGAGACTACATCCACAATATCCAATAGAAAATACGTTATCGCTTCCAGTGACTAATGTACATAGATATATATATATACATACATACATACATATATATATATATATATATATATATATATATATATATATATATATATATATATATATATATATATATATATAATATATATATATATAATATATATATATATATATATATATATATATATATATACAGTATGTATATATATATATATATATATATATATATATATATATATACAGTATGTATATATATATATATATGTATATATATAAATATATGTGTGTATGTATATGTATATATTATATATATATATATATATATATATATATATATATATATATATATATTATATATATATATATATATATATATATATATATATATATATATATATATATATATATTATATATATATTATATATATATATATATATATATATATATATATATATATATATATATATATATATATATATATGTATGTATGTATGTATGTATGTATGTGAGTGTGTATATTTTGATGTTCAGCGAATAATTCCTATTTCCAAAATACTTAGTTCCTCGTTGACGAGTCAATAGAGTTCTCAGCTAGCACTCTGCTAGGCCCGAGTTCGAGTCTCCGGCCGGCCAATGAAGAATTAGAGGAATTTATTTCTGGTGATAGAAATTCATTTCTCGGTATAATATGGTTCGGATTTCACAATAAGCTGTAGGTCCCGTTGCTAGGTAACCAGTTAGTTCTTAGCCACGTAAAATAAGTCTAATCCTTCGGTCCAGCCTTAGGAGAGCTGTTAATCAGCTCAGTGGTCTGGTTAAACTAAGGTATACTTAACTTTTTTTTTCCAAAATACTTAGGATGAATTACGTTCGTTTACATATGTCAGCTATTTTTCTTATCCCATTTGAGCATTCATTTGCTTGGCACATAAATTATTCAGAACAGACTGACGTGATGCGAAAAAAGTAAAGTAAAATAATGAGAAAGTAGAATATCAGGATATCAAGGCTAAAAACTCAAAGGACGACCCTGTGGATTTGCTTCCTTCAGACAACTTTAACTAATGACTGTGAAGTGCAAAGGTATACTGTAGTTGCACCGACGTAATTCGAGGTTTGTAAACATTACTCAGATGGCAGCGCGATGTGATCCAGTTAACTCATCAAACGTAAAGCAAACACGGTCATGCTGATGCCCCCCCACCTTTTTTTTTTTTATCAAATACCATCCAAATATCTTTTGTTCACTGAAGCGTGGATAAATTCAATGTTATTACTTGGAAGTATTTTTGTGTACTTTCCGGGGATTTATAAATTCAGCGCATTCTCACGAAATCCGCCATCCTTCCCCCGCCTGTGCAAGTAGTGGTTTCGCCCATTTGCGCTATTTGCGGAATGTGCGGACCATGAGCGACATTTTAGCTGCTGTATTCTTTCCTTCTTATATTCAGTAACGCATAAACAGGACACTTTCCAAAATCGTATGAAATTTAATTATGTATATATATATATATATATATATATATATATATATATATATATATATATATATATATATATATATATATATATATATATAACTATATATGTATATATAAATATATATATATATATGTGTGTGTATATACATATGTATATATATGTGTATATATATATGTGTGTGTATATATATATATATATATATATATATATATATATATATATATATATATATATATATATATATATATATATATATATATATATATATATATATGAATGAATTTTATCACATCACTGTGATTCATATACAAGCATTAAGCTACAAACGTCCTTTAATATCCAATTCGCTCTACCTCGGAAATAACATACAGTAGTTTCATATATGTTACCCGAATTGGAGTTTTTAGTTGATAATGAGTTCGTCATCTCGTGGGCTCGAACCACGGAAGACAAGAGCTCGGGGCTCAGTGGCGGAACTACTGGGGGTGCAGGAGATGCAATGCGCCAGGGACCCACTGTGATTGGGGGCCCATCTGGCCCCATCATAATGTCTTAGTAGATTGATTTGGTAATATATTTGTAAATAGTAGATTGATTTGGTAATATATTTGTAAATACGTTTAGGTAATAGAAATAATGAAAATATAAATGATAATGATGATGATGACCATAGTAGTAGTAGTTTTTTATTCTTATCTATACTATAGTATCATCATTATCATTATTACAACTATTATTAGTATTATCATTATTATTATTATTATTATTATTATTATTATTAGTAGTAGTAGTAGTAGTAGTAGTAGTAGTAGTAGTAGTAGTAGTAGTACTACTACTACTACTACTACTACTACTACTACTACTACTACTACTACTACTACTAATAATAATAATAATAATAATAATAATAATAATAATAATAATAATAATAATAATAATAATAATAATAATAATAGTTGTAATGATAATGATGGTACTATAGTATAATTAAGAATAAGAGTTATGATAATGATACTAATAATTATAAAATCTTAAAGATGATTATAATGATCATGATGACAATGTTAATGATATAATAAGAATAACAACGGCTACCGTTTGAGAGGACAGATCATATCTAGATCGGACCGTATGCTGGACGAGGGGGCGAGGCCGCGTCTTGTTTAATGCGCGTTCAATGCTTTGTTGCTCCTTCTTTACTTATACTACGAATCACACCTCACTTCTCAAGAAGTCTTGGATCTGAGCTGGTGTTATCACTGTGTGCCGTGTCATGTGTGTATCGTTTTAAGCATTTACCAATGTTACTGAAAATATTTACCCCAAAGCACAAAAGTGGTTACCAAAAAAGAAAGGCCAAAGAAGAAGAACATTTCAAAACTACCTAAACTGGATTCCTATTTCAGCAAAAAGGATGTTTATGCAGATGAAGATGCAAGGCCAAGTTGTTCTAGTAGTGAAGATGTTGCAGATAAAAGTCAAGAAACAAGATCTTCAGATTCTGAACATGTAGGCGAAAAAGGGGTGGAGCTAGGATATTGTTCTAAGCCTTCTGAGTCTGACCAAAAATTAGTCGACATAGTTCTCATAGATGATATGAATGTAGCTGAAACAGAATCCAACACAAATGCAGAAACTTGAGCTGAAAGTGCTGAAGCTCAAAAGAACGACACAGTGACTTCAGACCGAGGACTCTATCCTGCTGACATTGAAAACAGTGAGTTGAAAAGATTAATTATAGCAAAAGGATCATGTTGACCCAAAAGGCCGTTCCCAAGGGATAAACATCAAGATGGGCGATGTTATTCAGAAGCTTTCTATTTAAAGAAATCTAAGCCCGGTATGGCATTGCCTAGGACGTGGTTATGATATTCACCATTGACAGATGGTGCATATTGTGAACCATGCTGGCTTTTTGCCAATCGCTAGTTTTCTTCTTTTAATGCTGCTTGGGTTAATGGGGTAAGAGATTGGAGGCACCTGACCCAAAAAATACAGAAGCATGAATGTACAGGGACACATCTTGATGCTTGTTTGTTAATGCAGAGATGGCGCTTAAATAAAACTTTAGATGAACAAAATGAAAATGAAAAACAAAAAGAAATAAAATTTTGAGAGACGTTTTAGAGAGAATAATCAACGTTACGTTGACATCAGCCTCTTGCAACTTGCCTTTCAGGGGACACAAAGAAAGCTTTGATAAAACTGGGAGTGGCAATTTTCTTTCTGTCATTCAGTTATTAGCAAGATATGATACTACCCTTGAACAGCTACTTGCAAAGGAAAAAAAGGTCAAGTCCAATATCTTAGTCACCAAATGCAAGATGAGTGATTAATGTCATTTCTAACAACATTTTAACGGAGACTATTGCATACATAAAAATAGCACCGTTCTTTTCAATCATTATAGATACAACACAGGACATCTCAGAATTAGACCAAATGAGTATAATAATTCGATATGTTAAAGTAAATGCTGACCCAGACGGACTGCCTCGTGACTTTGAGATCCGCGAATCATTTCTTGGATTTCAAGAAGTATCAGCTCAAAGTGCTGCTGGATTAGAAAATGACATTGTCAGTTTACTTGGGAAAAACGGGCTAGACCTGAATAAATGTCGCGGTCAAGGGTATGATGGCGCAGCAAATATGACCGGGATACATTCAGGTGTTCAAGCCAGAATAGCTAAAAAAGAACAAAATGCTGTATATGTACATTGTGCCTCACATAATCTGAATCTTGCTGACAATGGTTCTGTTCAGAATATGTCTGAAATGAAAAACTTTTATGACACTATTGAAGAGCTTTACAATTTCTTTGGCCGCAGTATAAAACGATGGGCTATGCTGAAAGAATTAGCTTGTGTCTCAGAAGTTATTGGGAAAGTAACACTAAAACTATTATGTCCAACTCGATGGTCACCTCGACATGACTCACTAGTTGCTTTAAGATTTCGCTATTCAGATGTTGTAAAAGGGCTCTCAGAGATAAGTCGTCTTAGTGATAGTCATAATGAACGAGATGCTGCAGGTGGCATACTGAAGAAAATAGAAAAATTTGAGTTTATTTGCCTGGTTGTTGTGCAAACAAAATTACTAGAGACAGTAAATGCACTTTCTAAGGCATTGTAAAGTCACGAGATGTTAGACAAAGCGATTCATTTGTTGAAGAACTCTGTTGACTCTTTAATGGAAATGAGAGACAGCTACGCAGAAGTAAAAGAAGCAGCTGAGAAGCTCTCAAATAAATGTGTTGAGCCAAAGTTTCAGTACAAAGGCATAAGAAAGGTTAAAAATCATTTTGATGAATTATATACAGGTGAACGGTTTTCGGATCCAGAGTACCACTTCAAAACGACTGTGTTTTATGGTTGTTTTGACATAATGATCACTCAGCTAAATCAGAGATTTTAAGGTCTAAGACATGTTGCTGAAAATTTCATTCAAAATACGGTTTCTCAAGAATTTACTTACTGCATCCGAGATGAGCTATATAATGGAGCCATAAGTTTAAATAAGATATACAAGAAAGATATTTGTACAGAATTTCCAGCTCAGTTGTTGTCCTTCCGCCAAAATTTCAGATCACATCTTGAAAATATTACTACAATTTTTAAACTAAATGCTTTATTGATATGTGAAAACAGCGTCATGTGTTCAAGCTTTCATGAAGTCCTAAATGCAATCACTATATCTAACGATCCCTGTTACAGTCGCATGTGCTGAACGATCCTTTTCAAAGCTCAAAATGATCAAAACTTATTTGAGAAGCACGATGGCGCAAGAACGAGTGAGTGGACTGTCGGTTATATCGATTGACAATAGCATGGCAAGAAACATAAACTTAGAAGAACTAATAAAAACCTTCGCCGAGATGAAAGTAAGAAAGGTTGACTTCTAATAATTTGGTGAGTTTTTAGCATTTTCACACGCGCGCACACTATATATATATATATATATATATATATATATATATATATATATATATATATATATATATATATATATATATATATATATATGTTTATACAATATAAATGCTTATATACAGGTATATATACAGGTATATATAAACACACCCATAAATAACGCAAATACAAAATTGTGTTTTGCTTTATTTATGAGCATTAGTTACTGGTAAACCAAGTAATGGCAATTAATTTTGTTTTTCATGATAGGGGCCCACTCAAATAATTTGCACCAGGGCCCATAATGACCTAGTTCCGCCACTGTCGGGACTACAGTGACGCCTTAAACGACACGGCCATCAAGTGAGGTACACGATGATACTGACTCCCACCTACAAATCACTGTCGAACTCGGGTATTTGTAATTAGAATCGATACCAACCCACGTCTGCCATGTTAACCATGTTGTGTGTTTGTTGCACGCAGCCATATTATGAATGAATTTTATCACATTACCGTGATTCATATACATACATTAAGATACAAACGTCCTTTAATATCCAATTCGCTCTACCTCGGAAATAATATAGTTTCATATATGTTACACAGATTGGATTTTTAGTTGATAATAAGTTCGTCATCTCGTGGGTTCGAACCACGGAAGACAA
>JANJGK010000012.1:43273337-43275837 GCA_039081455.1 Macrobrachium rosenbergii | reverse complement strand
GTAATCTAAGATATACTTATATTTTCTCCAGGCCTTAATACTAATAATTATTATTATTATTATTATTATTATTATTATTATTATTATTATTATTATTTATTACAAAATCCGACCTTTCCCTCATTTCCAGCCATACTGTAAGGAATCCGTGAAATCTGAAGTTACTTAACAGCACTTCTGTGCATACCTACACTTTCAGTTCAGCGGATCTCTTGTTTATCCTTTGGATTCTGAAGCTGTTGTATTTGTCTGGCTGACAAATCGTTTATGCAAACATTGACTTCTAGGACCATCATTTTTCTTCCGAGTTTGTATTCATAGTCAAGGAGACCTTGAAAATAGAATGCGGCCATTCATACCAGTCAATGTGGCATTGATTGTCGTCATTTTATTTATTGTGAATTCTTACCACTGTTCAATTTTCCTTTTCACGATCGGTTATCATTTCTTTTACCGTTCGTCATTGCTCTTGTCCACTTTCTTAACATTCGTTGACAAATTCAATAATTTTTCTCCGTACCTCTTGCTAATCCCCTTTTGCCCTCCCTCGTTCGTTTTGAAACTCTCTTCGTAAATCATTCCGCCCGTTTCCTTCCTCATTTCCATGCTAATCCCCTTCATCTTCATCTCTGTCTTGCATTCCCTTAATTTCCCCTCTTACCTCGTCTTTCTGATGCTAATCGCGCCCGAGAAATATAGTCGAAGAGTCGCTTTGCGCTCCTGTTAAGGGTAGGCGACGGCTATCGGCTGTCTGCGTTTATAAACGGCCCGCTATCCATACACATGGGACTATTTTAAAGAGCGCACACTTTTTTTTTTTTTTTTTTTTGGCGACCTTGGGGTTTGTGCGTGCATGCGTACAAGCATCCCCGTAGGAACGCAGGCCTTTTATTCGTATGTTTTCTAGGCACCTTATTTTTATTCTTGATCATTTCGTGGTTTTTATTGCCCTTATGTGGAAGTTTGGATGAGTGCATGAGTTTGCACAGTTTTTAATGTGGCTCTATAGTTGATGGATGACTGCTCTGGAAAGGGACTGGGTACATGGAAATATGATCATAGATATGATCCGCTTTTCGTTCTACTTTATTGTTGTTACTCATTCGGACCTTATTTTAGCATCTTGTTTATCTCCTCATCCTATATACCTGCAGATTAAAAAAAGCTCGTTTATCGAGATAAATGAAGGATCACTGATTAAATACAAGAGAGGATAGGGTTGAAGGAAGGGAGGATAGCTCCTTGCTGAAGAAAGTATATAAATAACTAACTAAGGGAAGAACAGAAAATGAAACAAAACAAGAACATGAAGCGATCCTCCAACACATTGCCCCTCGGCCGCGCCAGGGCTTCGCCGCGCCGTCTGACCTCTGACCTCCATAAATGTCCACTGGGCCGCCCGCGCCCGTATCTCGTGGGCGGCCCCATGTATACTCGGTTTTTGTCAGCGAGAGAACCGAACCGCCCATAGAGCGCTCGCCCGCCCACCACAGCCGTTCCCTCTTACTTACGACTTCGGTGTCGAAACGTTCTCTTAAGAGGGCTGTGATTCTCTTGAGTTAATGGCCCCTGGAGAAAGTGGGCGTCGACCCCCACACGGCTTAGTCTCTTGGAGGAAAGGGGGAGGTCTGGGGGAAGGTGGTGGCCGATGAAATAGATGGGTTAAACCCCCTAAAGTGGGGGTGGCTGAGAAAGATCCTCCAAGGTTGCCAGAGCTGAGGCCCTTTCTTTGGGAAATGAGTAGGAATAGGCAGCTGATAGATGACACTAACGCCTTTGCAGCATCGTGGTAGTCGGATGAATCTCTTGAATTAGCAGCATCCGGGTGATGGAGAGGGTGCTGTGAATGGTGGTGATAGCCCTCTGCTTTAGACACCTCTCCTTGATGGAGATGCGGCAATGTCAGTCTTGTAATTGATTCGATTTGCAAAGCCCTTCAAGAATAGATTTACTTCATGTACTCTGTAGAGGGCTTTCATTCGTTTCAACTTTCTTGAAGACTTTGAGAATTAATTTTGATTTGCGTATTCGTTAATCAGTGGGAGATTTTCTCTTCTTTTATCCACGATTAAATGGCAGATTTGATTATTTAAGATTGTTTTCCGTATGCATGATTAATAGTTTTCACTGAGTACTGTAGTTCATATATTCCTCATTGACCCGTCTTTGTCTAAAAGCATTGGCTGGTTACTTGTTCGAAAATAAAAATATATTTTGCATTTTAAAGAGTGCTTCCATATATACTTCTTGGTTTCCAGTTCTTATCTTAAATATCTTTGAAAGATTACATTAAGAATTTCCCTTCATCAGCTACATGCTCAGGACGCTGAGAGTCTAGGAAATTTTAGAAAAGGTCACCTAAGACACATGAGCCATGGAATAAAGGTCAGACATTTTATGAATAATGGCATAATCGACTATCAAAAACCTATCTCTGTACTTCATCGTTTAGAGCACCCCTACGAAAGCCTCTCTCTCTCTCTCTCTCTCTCTCTCCCCC
>JANJGK010000012.1:43258337-43268337 GCA_039081455.1 Macrobrachium rosenbergii | reverse complement strand
CTGTGTTCATTTTGGTCTTGAAGTACGTATTATGGTATCAGCTGGATATAGATGGTTTACTGTCAGGTTTTCTGATGCTATTTGGAACTTAAATTACAGCTAGTAACCTTGGTTTAGAGTATCTGGGATCAAAATGCTTCGCTTTTTAGGTTTTGGAAACTTCTAGCTCAATAACATCACTTAAATCTTAAAAGGTCACTTTAAATTTATATTTACACCAGTTACCTTGGATCAATAATGGTCGGTCGAAATTTCGATTTTACTTTGCTTTACAAGCCATCTCACTAACAATGATTGCCATTATCTAATTAAACTTTTGTTGTTGGTGTTTCCATTATTATTAAGGGTCCGTCTACACTAAAATACATGTCATAAACTCACGTCGGAAACTTGCATACATATCACTAACAGGTTGAAAACAATTCTACGACCATAGGTGGAGATTGAATCTTTGCAAATGCTGGATAATCGTATGAATTACTGGTTAGGGCTACAAATAAGTCGGTGTTTTGTATTTAACCTGTTTGTAATGTGTGTGCGATAAACTTGCCGACGTGTTTATGACATGTTTTTCTACAGTGTGGACCCTAAGATTAAATAGCATTTTCAGCCAGTGGGGTAACAGCCTTCCGTAATCTTAACTGTTCGTATGAAATTTTTCAAAATCACCGAAATTGTACGATAGTCCTTAAACATTTTGCATCAGTCATTTAAATTGAGCACTCATTCGGTACAAGTTTTAAAAGCATATCAGGAAATACTGTACGTATCTCTTAACTTTGTATTTTAAAGAGTGTTATTTCAAATTAATGTAACATTATAATTGTAACTAATGAAATCATCACATACATCAATTTACTGCTCAATACAGTATTTTTTTTTTACAAAGTTATAGTGAGCCTGAGAACAGCTTGTTAAAGAGAGTGATTTTTATTTTTTGGGGGGGACTTTTTTTTGTATTGACAGTAGGTTTTCAAAGATCAAAAGTTGATATGATACAACAGAGTAATTTGGTCAGAATTTCGCATATATTTCCCCTAACTTACCTAGACGGATCTTTTTAAAAAATTTTTCTGGTGCTTTGAATACATTTAGAATTTGTCGAAAAGTTTCCTGTGGGAATGTTTTGATTAGAATAGATTCGGTGGGTATTCTTGGGAATTAGAAAAAAAAATGTATAGAAGTACTCAGGCTACAAACTGGGTATTTTATAAATATGAGGGTGAATGTAAAACACGACGACGCTGTTTTCTTACCACTCCAAAGTACAGCTACAGATTTATAGATTAAGATTAGGGAGTGGGTTCTTAGTAAAACTGATTGCACGAATTCTATATTATTACGGTATTTTAGACTGCCGCTTAGTTTCAAAGTAATTGTGAGATACTGCATTTTGTTTGAAATCTAAGGAAACTGCAAATGCTGCAAGTTTCACCACTGTGCCATAATTGTAACCATTAAAACTATGAAACTAAAAATGACTGAATAAATATCTATCTGTAATACTAAAATCCGAGAGGATCTTTCTTGCTTGTCCGACCGTGGTGGGGGAGTGGTAGGTAGGGGATCGGGATGGTAGGGGAGACATGACATATCGTCTTCTTCCCGCAAACCTGTTTGCCCTCCCCGGGTGGGGCGGGGTAGGTAGGGGATCGGGTGGGTAGGGGAGACATGACGGGCAGCGCCGGGTTCCAGCGCACGTATAACGCGCGTCATCAAGCTCGTTATATGAAATAAATTTACAAGTTTCTGGATCATTAGCAACGATTTCGAGAGACAAGGCTTCCTCATAACTTCTTCAACCATAAATATAACATCTCGTTAAAAAGATTGATGATTTCAGTGTCTCAGTTTACTTAACATGTTTCTGTATACATGAAGTAGATGTGCGTTTTTATTGTTCCACTGTATAATGGGCCATCTTTATGTAAAGGCAAGCCTGTGAAGCAGCTATAATTGAAGTTTAGTCCAGGTTAGACCCACGACTGGTTTTAGTTTTTAACGTGAAGAAGAACATCTTTCTTTCCTAAAGACAGCTATATAGTACATAATTTTTCTTACTGCAGACAACGTAACTTTAGTTATAAGATAGGGTTCATATTTGCACAACAGTCAACTTTATTGCGAAGTGTATTTTGCAGTAAATACTTAATTTATAAGTTGCTTTACCTACTGTTATATACATTTTGTTATGTAGCATTATACATAATACACCAGCATTTTCTTAATATATACACATATTCACAAAGCAACTAACTACCAGTGTGAATACAGACAGTTAGCTGACAAGGAATATACTCTTGCAAAATAATACTTGGCAAGTGTTACCATCATATTATCCACATTGACGGGGAAAAGCAGTGTTAAAAAAATACATTGCAGTTGAAAATGGATACGAAGTTTGCGAAACCATTTGACCTATATAGAGAGAGAGAGAGAGAGAGAGAGAGAGAGAGAGAGAGAGAGAGAGAGAGAGAGAGAGAGAGAGAGAGAGAGAGAGTCTGTGTTTTGGGATGAGAAGGAACAATGCAGTTCTTGGAGCATTAAATCCCTTGATCCAACGCCCACGCCGCATCTGATCCTCCACCCACGCAGTAAACACGATCAAAGAGTTTATAAGGAACATTAACGATGTTCTCCAGCTAGGCTGTGGGTCAAACCATCTTAATGTCATGATATCCTAAGAAAAAAAGATAGTTCATCTTAGTACGTATGGACTCTGCTCTTTTTTCTTTCTTTTTTCCTCCGAATTGAAAGGTATATTGTTTGAGTTCATCTGAATGGACGAAGTTCCCGGTTCCTAAAATATTGTTTATGTTTGTGCAGGGGATTATTTGAAATTGAAAGTCCTTGTGCGCTCACGTGCTCGTTCACAATTCACTTTGATTAAACGCAATGCACAATATTCTTGCCGATAATACGATATTATTACGCTGATGTATGTATGAATTTATATATGTATGAATGTATGTGTACGAGCCTATGCGAACAAGATAGAAATCACTATACATTTCAAAAGCCTTCTCGAACAATTATGTTCTCGTGAAACTTATTCTGGTTCTTTTGAATTTCTTAAAGCCTGGAAGATACTTGAGAATTTCCTCCAACTTCCACGAATCGAAAAGATATGATGAAGATTTACCGGATGTGTAAACTCTTCGTGGATTTTAGAGTCACGAAGCTGTGGTCGTCTTTTCTTAAGACTCTGCGGCAGAATCTTAAGGATTGCGTCACTCCAAAAAAATGACATCATGGGTGAAGAAAGCCATATATATATTCTTCGTTGATAGTTGCGACGTAAATTGGTTCATTTTGTTAATGCAATTACTTATATCGTGCCATTTTTATTTATAATACCTACAGAAATATATTTTCTTTAAGATTAGTATTCGATTTAATTATTTTTACTCAGCGACGTCGAACGTTCTTAATTTTCTGCATGGTCCTCTTTTCTTTCTCTTCAAAATATACCTTCTTTGGTTTGCAGGAAACATGTCATCTAAGTATTGCACTAATGTTCTAAGAAACATTCTAGGTTCATAAATACGATGTGGAGAAAAAATAAACAATTTAGATGAAGATTACTCTTAAAATGGGTGGATTTCGTTTGAGAGAGAGAGAGAGAGAGAGAGAGAGAGAGAGAGAGAGAGAGAGAGAGAGAGAGAGAAGGGGGTGGGTGGGGGATGATGGGGGAACACCTGGTTTTGATCAAATTATTCTGTTTTGAAAAGGTTAAAGGACGAACAGTCATCGTGTAAACATCAACTTAATGGATTAAGAGCCTTACCAATCGGGGCACGTAGTTCCGGTCATTATGACAACAAAAAATTATCGTGAAGCAGTACTAATTAATAAAAAAAATATTCAATCCAGAGTGACAAACTTTACACAATTTGTCTTTGTCTCACACACACGCATACACGCATCCACCACGCACGCAGGGTTGCCAATTTCTGACCAGTCATGCACTTATTTAAGAAATAAAGACCTAAGCATGTATTTACAGCCTTGCTTTATAGGATCGAGTGAAAGTCTGCATCAGGTTGAATGGTCTTAATCATAATGAGATATTATGGATGCATTTCTAAGTCTGTGCGTACACAGAAATGTGTTCATTCACAAGCCAATTGTCCAAGACTAGTGTGGATAAAAATATTCTAAATATTTCTTCTTACATAAACATTACCTCTTCATTTTGTGTTGACAGTAGTCACTGACAGTCATTGTCAAGGTTCCTCAAGGGTAGGAGACTTTTATCAGATCTGTACCCTGGCGTATGGTCAGAAGCTGTGTTCGAAAACATGTGTCTTGCGAGCGTTTTATCAGTAAATCTATCTGGACAGCTGTCCAGGTAAGGAGAATTCGAAATTAAAGTACTTGGAGGGGCTAGCATGTTCCAGAATTTGGAATAGTTGTACTTTAAAAGGTAAAGTAATCTTGGTTAACTGCAAGGTGTAATCTCTCTCTCTCTCTCTCTCTCTCTCTCTCTCTCTCTCTCTCTCTCTCTCTCTAATACCCTATCTTACAATAAAGATACCTGGAGCGAGGAAGCAATTGGAAGTGTTGGTTTTTAAGAGTTTTGGGAAATTTAAGGAAAGAAGTCTGGTAGATCAAGAACAAATGGACGCTAAAAGGAATATTAAGAGACAGCAAGGTGAAAGTACACTGGGTAGATCTAAAGTAGACCTAGAGCTGGGAACAGTTGAGGAAAGGAGTTATTAGAAATATTTTCAAGTTATACTGAATATGAGTTTACGTTGAGGGATGCAGAGCAGAATTTGAAGTTGAGGCAGGGTAGTGCCGTCAGTGCACCTCATACAGTATATATTCTTTTTCTTCCATCTTACACTCCACCCTCTCCTAACAATTGCAATTGATTCATATTTTAATTACTCTGTTTTCCTCTTGTTTCATCTTTCAAAACTGTTTATTGTCAATTTCCATTTCAGTGCTGAATGACCTCTTAGGTCCCAGTGCTTGGCTTTTGATCTAAATTCTATATTCTATTCTATTCTCTTGAAGTTGAGGGGTAGAGTGCGGAATTTGAAGTTGAAGAGTAGAGTGAAGACTTTCAAGCTGAAGGGTAGAATGCAGAATTTGAAGTTGAGGGGTAGAGTGCAGAATTCAAAGTTGAAGGGTGGAGTGCAGAATTCAAAGTTGAAGGGTGGAGTGCAGAATTCCAAGTTGAAGGATGGAGTGCAGAATTTAAAGTTGAAGCGGGGTGGGGGGGGAGGGAAGTGCAGAATCTAAAGTTGAGGTGCGGAATGCAGAATTTAAAGTTGAGGGGCAGAGTGCAGAATTTAAAGTTGAGGGGCAGAGTGCAGAATTTAAAGTTGAGGGGCGGAGTGCAGAATTTAAAGTTGAGGGGCGGAGTGCAGAATTTAAAGTTGAGGGGCGGAGTGCAGAATTTAAAGTTGATGGGTGGAGTGCAGAATTTGAAGTTAGGAGAAAAGTGCAGAATTTAAAGTTGAGGGGTGGAGTGCAGAATTTAAAGTTGAGGGGTGGAGTGCAGAATTTGAAGTCAGCAGCAGAGTGCAGGATTTGAAGTTAGGAGAAGAGTGCAGGATTTGAAGTTAGGAGAAGAGTGCAGGATTTGAAGTTAGGAGAAGAGTGCAGGATTTGAAGTTAGGAGAAGAGTGCAGGATTTGAAGTTAGGAGAAGAGTGCAGGATTTGAAGTTAGGAGAAGAGTGCAGAACTGAATTTGCAGTTAGGAGAAGAGTGCAGAACTGAATTTGCAGTTAGGAGAAGTGTGCAGAACTGAATTTGCAGTTAGGAGAAGTGTGCAGAACTGAATTTGCAGTTAGGAGAAGTGTGCAGAACTGAATTTGCAGTTAGGAGAAGTGTGCAGAACTGAATTTGCAGTTAGGAGAAGTGTGCAGAACTGAATTTGCAGTTAGGAGAAGTGTGCAGAACTGAATTTGCAGTTAGGAGAAGTGTGCAGAACTGAATTTGCAGTTAGGAGAAGTGTGCAGAACTGAATTTGCAGTTAGGAGAAGTGTGCAGAACTGAATTTGCAGTTAGGAGAAGTGTGCAGAACTGAATTTGCAGTTAGGAGAAGTGTGCAGAACTGAATTTGCAGTTAGGAGAAGTGTGCAGAACTGAATTTGCAGTTAGGAGAAGTGTGCAGAACTGAATTTGCAGTTAGGAGAAGTGTGCAGAACTGAATTTGCAGTTAGGAGAAGTGTGCAGAACTGAATTTGCAGTTAGGAGAAGTGTGCAGAACTGAATTTGCAGTTAGGAGAAGTGTGCAGAACTGAATTTGCAGTTAGGAGAAGTGTGCAGAACTGAATTTGCAGTTAGGAGAAGTGTGCAGAACTGAATTTGCAGTTAGGAAAAGAGTGTAGAACTCAAGCTGAGGAGCAGAGTACAAAATTTGAAGTTAGGAACAGAGAGTAAAACTAAGTAGAGGGGCAGAATGCAAAATTTGAAGTTGAGGAGGACTGGACGGGAATGTTTTTGGATGAACTTTGGGGCATTAGGAAGACCTCAAATTTCAAGATTTTAGAAGATATGAAGTTTAGGAACACAAACAAAACCGATACCATGAACATCAAAATACCACATAAAACATCAGGTTAAGAGACATCTAAAAATAATTTGCCATGGAGAAGCACTTAGAACTGGTTGGAAATTGGGAGTGACTTCGGGAAGAACTAAAGTGGAGTATTACTTGGAAGATCTGAAGCATAGGATTACGATACAAGCATACTCGTATAGCAGAGGAAGACAAGGAATTACGATACAAGCATACTCGTATAGCAGAAGAATACACGGAATACTTAAGTCGAATTCCTAGAAAGACAGAGGAACACTGACAACAGTTTAAAGAAGGAATACTAGGAAAACATGAAGTGTGTAGGAGTAGTAACACTGGAATAAATTGGGGGCACCTGTAGTAAAGGGGAAATAGGAAAGCCAAAAGAGCTGGTGTAACAGTTGAAAGACTTGAGTACCTGAATGATAAGAAATGCTGAGAATATAGGAAAATATTAAGTACTGTGGCCCTGGTTGCTCCTGGAGGTGACAATCGACGGGGAAACTAGAAAGTTAGGGGCAGCAGGAAATGCAGAGCGTGAGGTACAACGGGAAGACCAGGAGGTGGAGGGCCGGCGGAAAATCTTGAAAAAAGATAAGATGCAGAAACCGAGAACAGTTGGGCTGACCTAAAACAGGACAATAAGAAAACCTAATGGAAAATAGTTCACCCTACATACACTTTAGGTCTTCCCAGTGGCTGGGGCTCAGGAAGACTTAAAAGTCATGGCTATCGAGAAGAGGTATAGGAGATGGGCTCAATGGATATTTAAAGTGCAACGATGTTTGAGGAAGGTTGCTGTTGAAACTGTCAGTGTTCGTTATGTACAATTTCTTTATGTACAATTTCTTTCTTTACTTTAGCTTTCACAGACGGATTTGATGTCGACCAAAAGATTTTAGCGTCCTTGGGTACCTTTCTTTACTGACTGTGTAAAAAATAATAAGCACGATATAATTCCACATGTAGTAGAGTCCAATAGATCATTTATGATGCTTCGATGCTCTGATCACTTTCTCTTTAATTGCAACTTAAGTTTTTTAAAAACTCCAGACAAACCGAAATTTTTAAATCCTTTTATTGATTATTTAACTTGATTCTTTCTGCTTCGTAACGGAAGAAGCACATGCGTAGTTGATCAGGTTTTGATTAATGAATCCTACTTGAGTAGATTTTGAATAAAGGATATTTGCCAGTGACAGTTCGCTAGTTAATATCGGGCTTTAGGGGTCGAGAGACATTTATATTATTTTCTAACATCTTTCGTTGTTTAACTCAAGGCCAATAATGCAAAGAGGCCTTGAACTGCTATCCTTGTATCTTCTGTTATTGCCCTGAATCGAGATCAGAACGCAATGCGCTTGCATGTCGCAGACAGCCTAGGTTATTTACTGAATAATTGTAAGTGTTTACCTCAGTAAATATGCATACGCCTGCTCTCGCACTATATATGTATATATATATATATATATATATATACATATATATATATATATATATATATATATATATATATATATATATATATATATATATATATATATATATGAGGGAGAGTGTTAAGCATTTTATATTTCTTGAGTAAGACTGCCATTGCAGTACGTGTAGTTCTCCCAAACACACATAGAAACGTACATGTAGACAAAGAGAATAAGGAAATCGGAATTAACTAGACTACGTACGCCTGCGTTTCAGTATCAAAAACGCCCTTGGAAAGAAAAAGGAAAGAAATAAGTTCGCTGGCTGACGTAAAATATCCAGTGTTAAAATCCCCACTGGGTGTTGAGGCCGACCCTCTTCATCAATTAATCATTTAAGATGTTGTTTTCCTTAATTGGACAAGACTGGCAGCAAGGTTGCCACAAACCTCATTTACTCGGATTAAAAGCCTGACGTTCATTAAGTCTAGACTCTCCGCTCTCGGAAAAAAAGTGTTTCCCTGTGACGATCGACGTAAATGCGAGCCGGGCGAAGTATTTGTTAGCAGAAACTGATTGAAGAGTTTTTTTTATTTTTTTTATAAATATATACGAGTTAGTTTAGAGGTAAATTAGCTTACGGTTTAACAGAAAACGGGGATGGGCCATTGTAGGGGGTAATTGAACAAGAGGTTTCGGAGGCCGCTGGGGAAGTGTAAAGTGACCGCCCGGTGGTAGCGCTCCGCCCGCTAATTCTTGCCTCATGATATTCATTCCTTCGGTCTTCCGTTTCACAAATCTTCAATGTTTGGCCCTCTTGCCATAAAGGCAAAAGAGATTTCATGTAATACTGTCCTGACCTTGGCCCTGACTAGTATGCTGACATACAATGTGGCAATTCTATAATCCATCGTACGTGAATATCGGTGTTGCTGTAAATTCTGACTGATCGACGGCAGGTTGAAGTAACAGATGCTGTAATTTGGTGTGGTGTACTAGTTTCATTTATAAAGGCCATAATTAGACGAAAATCTTGACTAAACCTCTCTGGTTTAATGTGTGCAAATGTTATTAAGTTTTATTAACTAGCACTATGGTAACTGTTGTCTCTGGATGTTTTTCATTTCTGACTAAATTTTCCTTAATTTTTGGTCGCCTCGGAATGCCTATCATTTTATTTTTGTTTCTCGTCATTATCATTTCATTGTACTTTACCGCCATCACTTTTTTTGTACGGCTGCTTCATGGCTAACATTTTATGTATTTCCGATTATTTGTAGCAGTAGGGAGATGTTACCGCTATTTTAGTTGTCTTCAATTAGTGCTTGATTCACAAGGCCTCCAAACTTCACTGTTAAGACAAGGGCTATTCATTATTATCTAATTTACTTTTCTAAGAGAGAGCCGTGTCACGTAAGAACATGACTTCAACCATTGCCTCGATCCGAAACTGCTGAGTGAAATTTGAACCATTTGTTCAGAAAACTTATTCCTTATTCACCAGCTTCATATTCCAGCACTGGAATCTTATCAGCTGCACGTCGCTCCACCTTAGTAAAACTTTAATAACTGGCGTTATTGTTCATATTTCTATTCTTAATGTCAGGTTTACCTTGACCTTGAATAAACTGGGCAACGAAAATTAAGCAGTGAGTTTTCAAATATAATAGGACCAAGATGGAGAACGAAGGTTCCTAAACGCCACCACTGTCACTGCAGCGTTGTGTACACAAGATAAAAGAAAAATAATGTTTTAAGAATTCAGCAGGAAAAATTCGAATGGATTTATTTTAACTTTTTTCATATATCTCAAACTCAACTTCATCCTAAAGGTGCATTTTATTATAAATTTTTGAAAGTTTCATAACAAATAGACCTACTTCAACGTAAGGTCTAAGCGTATTTACAAAGTATATATGGATGAATGAATGATTTCACATTTTCCAACCATATTTTATTTTTAGATTCTTTTTTACAAATATTTAATTGCGTCACTAACCTTTGTTTTGATGCCAGCATACAGAACACAATCAGTCAATCATTTAT
>JANJGK010000012.1:43245641-43253237 GCA_039081455.1 Macrobrachium rosenbergii | reverse complement strand
TACATAGATATTGTCAGATCAAATTAAGCTACAGAGTGAACGAACTTGACGATTATGATCGGAAACGCGCGGGGTGAGAAAAAAAAAAAAAAGTCTTTTCTCTGGATCTTATGAGAACTAGTTCTCTTGATGCGCCCCCTTACAGCGTAACGTCCGTGACTCTTTACAAGAACACCTATGTTTAGAAGTCGTAATAAGCCATTAGCTTTCGCTCCGATTGCAGGTACGAGTCCCGAGCATATGCAACAGATTAGCGTTGGCTAATCCAACGTGATGATGTCAGTTATAAGATCATACTGATTTCCTGGTTCACTGAGCAAAATTGCGTTTCCAGTTTTTTTTTTTTTTTTTCAGACGTTGCAACTTCTTCCACTGTCTACACTTTACCCGAAGGCAAATAAGGAGAATGGATAGGTAAGCCTTCGAAAAGAAAAATGATCGCCTTGAGTAAACTGTTCTGGGTTTTGTCTCCTTTTGTGTTGACTGATACATGAATCATCTAATTCCCCCAATAGTATTACATTTAATTTTTTTCTAATTACAAGTTTTTTCATAACAAAGGTACCTCACATAATGTCCAATTAAGGATTTTTTCATTGCAGCAGAGGTCCCTCGTATGACACGATGGACTTGAGGATATTAAGAAACCGATGCTTACGCTCGAGGCAGGCATATTCCTATCATTTAAGCTCTAACAGAAAAATGTTAACATTTTGATCACACTAAAAAAGACTAAATGGAATCATCTCCTTTGAGACCACAAAGTATTAAAATGCCCCTTTGGATTGTGTGGTTATTTCTATAGGTTTTACGATATTAATTTGACGCTACTGTGCTGCTTGACATCAAAAGGGTATAGCTTCTTTAGCTGTTAATTTTCGTTTTTAAAATATACTTATTTTTATGGCCGTTCCATCAAAACTACGAATTTAGAAAAAAAACAATAATAATGGGCATTTATATCTTAATCCACCGGCTGCATTAAATGCCCAGATTTTTTTAAATTAAATCTAAAAGGCATTTTTAGAATGTAAAATTCGTTGAATGAACTAGTTACTCATCATTAGGTTAATGTCATAGTTCAGTGGTAGAAATGGATGATTTTCCTTTTCAGTCCATTCTACACTTATTTTTGCTCATTATAGATCATTCCAAGTGATTAAATGCGACGGCTAAAGAGTATACAGTCTGAAATTGTCTGCTAAAAAATGCTGCGTATGATCATACTAGTTTAATCTGATGCAATTAAAATGTATGCAATATAGCTTCGTTAAAACTAATGATAGTGTGTTAGGAAAGCACGTCAGCTGAGTGTGCGTCAGTAACTTTGCTTGGCGAAACATCTGTTCACTGATTAATGAGACGTACATGGTCATGAATTTGCGTCCCAGACAAGAGATAAAACCCAGTATTTACCAGACAAATTTTTATGAGAATTAACAACTGTTGTGTTATCACAACAATCATCATAATCATCGCCACCACAGTCATAACTGACTGTTGTTGCTGTTGTCATATGACAGTTGAAAACATGGAATAGGGAAATGTCTTAGACGCAAAAGATTAAAACGTGACTGCTGAATGTGAGGGTGAGGAGGTGAAGTCTAGAAGTAGGCCTATCCTATATGTTGAGTAAAGAAGAATGAAAGGTGAAAGATGTAGGTATTAGTGAAAGGATGGGTCCGTGTGGTTCGGCCATGTCGAGGGAATGGAAGAGAATATGTCAGTGAAGCCGGGGTACTATGTAGGAACATAAAAAAGGGAAGGAAAAGGAGGCTTAGGAAAATCAAGGTTGACAGGGTAACAATGTTAAAAATCAAGGTTCTTAACATCCAGGAACCTGAGAGTAGGCCTACTGTCATGATAGGGACTAAGGGAGCAGGATGTCAGGGATGGATGACACTGACTTTTTTCATATAAAGAATGCGTCTAATTCGTATAATTGCAGACATAATCATTATTTTCATTATGATTACTCAGCCAAAAACTTGACATGACCTGTGTAAGACCTTTCCAATCCATATTTTGGATAGATAGAGACTGAAATATGTTTAAACAGTAAATTGCAATCTTATATGTGTTCCAAGACTTTGAATTATAGTCCCCGGGATACCACTGTGATGAGCTCACAAGAATGTTCTAGGCGTCGAAGACAGAATCAGATTCCGTAGCGAAAAACAAATTACTGATTTCCATGATAGCAGCGGTTCTTTCCATCTTTTATGTCCTTGGTAAATTATTCCATTTTTTTATTATTGTTTTAAATCGAGCTTTGCTGGTCACTCTTGATATATAGAACGATTTGTGTTTCTTTCCTTTAGCCATCCGCTACAACTTCCAAAAATCAGATTGCCCATTTTTATGTAGTTTTTTGAGAGTCATCATGCTTGCTTCTAGCTGAATTGTCGCCTCATCCCTACTTAACCGACTTTTAACAAGCTTCTTTTATATACTTTAAAATATTGCTCATTCTTTTTGCAGAGTAAAGCGAGTGTCCTTGAAGACGAAATGAAGTTACATTTATTTTGCTATTGCTACCTTATTCTTACAATCCATGAGAATCTTGTGCACACACAGAGAGAGAGAGAGAGAGAGAGAGAGAGAGAGAGAGAGAGAGAGAGAGAGAGAAAGCGCAAGCAAATATGTACAGCATTCATCGAACTTGGAGAAAAAAATTCTCTCTCCCGTGTGTTCAAGTATCCAGTAAGCAGGCGCGCGCGCACACAAATATACTCTCTCTCTCTCTCTCTCTCTCTCTCTCTCTCTCTCTCTCTCTCTCTCTCTCTCTCTAATTTATATATATATATATATATATATATATATATATATATATATATATATATATATATATATATATATATATATATATGTGTGTGTGTGTGTGTGTGTGTGTGTGTATGTATATATATGTTTGATTCTTTATATATATATATATATATATGTATGTATGTATGTATATACATATATATGTATATATATACGTTATATGTGTATATATGCGTATATAATATATATGTACATATATATATACATATATATATATATGATTATATAATATATATATGTATGTATGTATAGTGTGCGTGTATGTATGTGTGCGCGCGCGTGTAAAGAGTTAAATGTTTCTCTGTAATCAGGTTACTTACGATATCGTTATTAAAATTACTCCAGAATCTTAAATTTTAGTTTAAATTTAGCACACATGAGTAATATCAGCTTCAGTCCCTCTTCCCCCGCCCCCTACTTCAGTGTGACCCCGATGCTCTCGTTTCACACCAATGAGAGCGTTTACCTGTGAGAGGATATAATCGTTTAACAGCCTTTTTGGGTGAATGGTGTTTTGATATAATTGCGATTGATTAACGATCGCTTGGCATTACGGACCAATTAAAGGCAAATGATCCGAAAATAAGACGGGGGTGGGGGGGTGGCGGGGTGGGTGGTTGTGAGAGGCGCTTACACTGGGGAAAATTTCCAAGTAATTAGATTAATTGCTCTTAAACTTTTCAGGACGTAGCCCTCCGATTAATATTACTTATGACGTCACATGACACTGTACATCACCCAAGGGGACTGGGGACTTGCAGGATCCTATTGCTGTTATATTGGCGCGTAATTTATCTGGCGTTATGACTCGATGACTTTGAGTCAAAAGACGTCTTTGATTTCGAAGACTGTATTTTTTTAGTCGTTGTTGACAATTGTCTTGAAAATCTTAGGAGGTCCAACGCTTCTCCCGAAAAATGAACAAAACAGATTTTAGTGAGTAAAGATGTTTCCAGTTCCCTTTCATGAAATAGGATATTTAATCCTATTTCATGTTCAGGTTTTCCATAGTCCCTGGCTATCAGCCTTGACCTTTTAAGGTCCATGACGAAGATGCAAGGAGAGCGGCTCTTGATTTTAGTGTTAAATGTTCTAAATAAAGAGACGCGAAGTCATTTTTTCTTTCTTTCATTCCGTGTTGCGCGATCCCCTCTCTTGGCTAAGCGTATCATCCTCGTCCCATTGAGCGCTGACAATTGTTTCCCACATTAATAAAGGCTTCAAGTCCAGGTAGGTAGTAGTTGAGGGGATTAAACGGGCGAGGGTGTGGTTTGTCGCCTGTAAAATTCACCAGCTTAGCTCATTAAATCAAGATGACGCAGAATTAAGTCCTTCCGCGGAACAGAAAGATTGGCGACTCCGAACCCGAATCCCCCTTTTGGCTGCTGATCCTCTGCGGAAGAGAATCGTCCGTGAAGTGAGTCGACTTCTGCGACCCTTTCCTTAATTCCCGAGAGGACGCGTCATAAAATACGCAAAGACCCTTCATTACCCAATTTGAAGCGTCGTATTTAGAATTTTCCGCGACCCTGTGTTTAAATACCCGGCAAAGTAAATGCATCCGTAATCTACTGTACTTTGCCAGGCGGATGCATTAAAGGGGTGATTTACGACGGACTATTAAGTGGGCGGCTTCATCCGTAACTCCTTTCGCTGTTGTTTCGTTAAGGCGGGCTGTCATGTTATCTATCGTTTTTGTTGTTGGTTGGTTTCTTTTCTTCGATTTTCTTGGAAGAAAGTACTCGTGCAGTTTTCTTTAGTGCCCTGTTAATATTTTGCACCATTTACATGCAACGTCTCGGGTATTTACAACGCTTCAGGCGTGAAGTGCAGCTCGTGAGTTATGGCCAATTCAGATCTATTCAAAGATTCAGAAGGGCCCAGTACACTTGAAAGTGAACACTGGATATGAGTTTATTATTACGGTAATAAGCTTTTCCATGGAGAATCTACGGTCACCTGTGAAATTTATCTGGACGCTGCAATTTGGCTTCAACCTAATTAACACGTAATGAAAGAGCAAATAAGCTCTGATACCTAGGAAACCAAGTATGTGTATACGTTTGTACAGGACCTGTGTAAATATGGACAGCATTGTTTTCCATCAAGAAAAAACACCAGTAACATATATATTCATATATAAATATATAAATATATATATGCATAAATATATACGTAAATATATATATATATATATATATATATATATATATATATATATATATATATATATATATATATAATGTATGTATAATATATATATATATATATATATATATATATATATATATATATATATATATATATATATATATATATATATATATATATATATATATATATATATATATATATATACATTATATATATATATATATATACTGTATATATATATATATATATATATATATACTGTATATATATATATATATATATATATATATATATATACAGTATATATATATATATATATATATATATATATATATATATATTCCTCATCATCATTAAAGTGTAAGTTTTTCTGCAATTAACCTGAAAATTGACTCATTTCCGTTCATTAGTATTCAGGGGGGAAAACCAACAAATTGTCAGATCCATAAGTAAACATGGCATTAACGAACGCGTAGAGAAATAGAAAATTCTATCACTGATGCCTCTTCACTATAAGGTAAGTTGTCAAGTCTATCTTCTTTCAAGTCACAACTAGTGCTAGAGAATCGCTTAAAGGTATGCTCACAAAAAATAAAAATCTCTTGAACGTGTCGTAAAATATTACAGCTGGATATTTTGCACGCAACAGTTTAGGTATCATGGATACATTTTCATCCATATACTATTTTATGCAGTTGATATTATGTTAATCAGATGGATATAATCTTTGATGCTTTTTTTGTGATTATTACAATTCTTTAAGAAATTACGGGAATCGCAATTACAGTAAGTACTTGATGATGTAAGCAAAGCAGTTTGGAAATCCACTTAACAGAATTTTAAATGTTCACGTCGTTGTCACATCTTAGGATTTCAACCTGATTATTTGAAGGGAAGTTTTGTCGAAAGAAAGGCGCCCAAAATATCTTTCACGTGGGTATTAAAAAGCGTAATTAATGTGTGCGTAGCCCATCAACAGTTGATAAAGCAACCGTTGATGTGCTGCACATACATCCTACATAATAAATAATGATGCATTATTCATATTTACAAATGCCATTACAAAAAAAGGATCCTTTTTTTATTTTTGTTTGTTGTACTTGTCAGTATGACAGGGAAGTCTTTTGAGATATTTATATGTTTGTATTTGTAGAACTGTTCTCTTAAAAGGACTACACCCAGTATTGTTCTGTAATTTTTGTTAAGTGAATTCGACTTCAAATCGTACAAGGTTTTCATATTGACGCATTCTCCGAAAATCACTATAGAGTACTTTGAGTTTCAGACTGTTTACTAAATAATGTGACGAGGGGAAGGTGTGGGATCTAACGCAGAGACCGTAGGTTATCTTTAGTAGCTTTTCATACCTATTTTTATTTCATTTTCGAATCCACTGTCAAACTTTATATTTTTTTTTTATTGTTATTTGAAGAACTAATGCAGTAGCTCGGTTTAACGAAGACATCCCTGAGACTTGCCTTGCATTTTCGGTACATACTATTTTCCATCACAAGTGGTAGGTTATGTGCTGCTACTACTACTACTACTACTACTACTACTACTACTACTACTACTTCCCTTGAACTGCTAAACGTCACGAACCGTAGGTATTACCGCGACAGACTAAATCCCCGAAATATCATGATGAATCATCAACTCGAATCTTCTCATGCTGATTTATCATTCACAGCTCTTTCCACGTCCCCCTAACCCCACAGTCCCCTACCCATTAGCTACACCCACATTTCATTCTAACACCTGATGTTTACCCACACCAAAATCCTCGAATCCCACTCAGGCGGGTGACCCACGTTTATCACCTCGTTGCTAAACAAGCAGTTCCCCCAATTCTCCACCCTCGATGCTTTCCACCGCCATAACTCATGATTAGCGGCGGTGGGGCGAGACTGTTTGGCAAACAGAGCGACTCCGATCGGCAATTATCGGTGGTCGGAACCGAGCTGTGGCGAGGGAAACCCGAAACGCACAACTGCAATTAAATACTCTGATCAATTCTATGACCATTTGGGTGAAATGGAAAGAGGGTTGGGCTGGACTGGAGGCTGAGGGAAAGCGATGGGTTGTGTGGAAAAGGTAGAGGTGCTACAAAGCCTGGCACCGAAGGAATAATTTCGAGGTAGACTGTATGAAAATTAGAATTTGCAATAGACTAAGGGGAAGGGGGGGAGGGGGAGGGAAGTGTATTATTTTAAGACTTGAAAGAATTAAAGAGGTGGGCAGTCAACAATATCTTTCTTCGGACACTTTCAGAAGTTTTGTTTTGCGGGGGCGAGGGGGATGTTCGTTCGAGGTTAGTAATGGTGGGATGCATAAATTGAATTGAAGGAAATTAAAGTAGAAATTGATAAATTGGAGGGAGGACTGGGCCCATTATGAGGTTTCGTTGACATGTTAATTATACAGTATCTGAAATGTCATCAGAATGAAAATGCCTTATTTCATGGTGAAGCATATTTCGTTACTGAGGAACTATAAAAGTTTCCGTAAGTGAAAACTCACCCTCTTTACTGATGATTTAGTATAAGCTTCTCCATAAAGAAAACTTTGACGTCATCAGCAACTCGATACCCAAACATTAAACTCGTCAGCAGCAAC
>JANJGK010000012.1:43200641-43240641 GCA_039081455.1 Macrobrachium rosenbergii | reverse complement strand
CATAAACAACATTTTCTTGACCATACCGGATTAATTTCTCTATAGCTATTTAGCACCCTGTGTCCGTACTTTTTCATTTTTCGAAAGCGTTTTAATTGATGTGGTATGAGGCCATGCATCCCCCCTAACTCCCTGCTTATGGAATGAAACCCTTTTTCCTACTTACCATTTTATGTTTGTCTGAATGCTCTGTTTCTATTCTAATTGACGGTGCCTTCTCCTGCTGGTGAGATCTGTGCATGGATTTTGCATTCTTCCCTTGGCTTTCCTCATTCTTATCAGTGATCACATTCAAATTTGCCCTTATTATCCATTCAAATGCAGGGTACCATCTCTTTTCATCTGTTACAGGAAGCAATGACTGAACCTTATTCGTTGGCTATTGGTAAACAGTTAGATCTGGATTGTGTCTCCGAACGGGCAGAAGAAAACTTAAGTTTGTTTCAGTACTTTCAAGAAAACATTTCCTCGCAATTTATTTGTTAATATCATTTCAGGAAATGTGTTAAAAAAATATGCAAAACTTCGATTCTCAAGTTGAGATGATCTTTTTTCGCAGTAATTTTTGAGTAATGAGGGTTGCAAGGGTGAGAAAAGTAGACAGACGCGGGTAGCCTAGTGAAAAGATAGACCAGAGCGTTTTGAGGTATTTTGGTCACGTGCAGAAAATGGAGGATAATAGCTTGTTGGAAAGTGAGTGTGTAATTCGGATATTTGGGAGGAAGGAGGAAACCGATACCTAGAAAGTATTGGGTGGATGGAGTGAAAAAGTTATTGGAATGGAGGATCACCAAGTACCCAGGAAGTGCGAACAAGCTTATGTGTTGTGGATGTCAGAGATGCTGACAGCCTTTCTTAGGTACAATTAAGCAGCTAAAGATAAGGTGGTTTCACCATTGATTCAGTTGCTAACTAAAGACATGGAAGAAACTGGTTTTATTTATTTGTTTTTCTGAACTACATGTATTTGGGAAAATATATATATGTATGTATATAATGTATATATAAAACGCACGCACACACACACACACACACACACATATATATATATATATATATATATATATATATATATATATATATGTGTGTGTGTGTGTGTGTGTGTGTATATATATATATATATATATATATATATATATATATACATATATATATATATATATATATATATATATATATATATATATATATATATATATATATATATATATATATATATATATATACGGATGTAAAGTGGGGCTCTTTTTCAGTGCTATCAGGCTGAACCTCAAAGAAAGTCTTAGATCAGTTCCTGTGGGAACAAGCAATTTAGACTCATTTTGTGAAATATCCATTGAGAGACTGTTGACTTAAGCAGGAATGGAAGTTCATGGTAGTTAGCAGATTGTGGTGGGCCATGGTTGGGAGGAAAAGAGCATTTGGCTAGCCACCTCTGCCTAAAATACTTAGGACTGGAATGTTTTCAGCCCCATCTCTAGCCACCATACACTTTTTCCCTTTAGAGGGGATGCCACCAGATGGAGTTAATCTTCCGGTTCTCAGCAAGGCTTTTTGGAATGAGGTTGGTGTTCCTTGCCCTTCTCCGCTTAGATCTCGACTCAATGCAGTTACATAACTATCAAATGCATAAGTCACTGTTTAGTTCAACAGAGGCACAACTGGACGCAATGGAACGTTTCCGAAGCGCTCCTACTTGCTCAGGCATTAAACAGGTAGATAGTTAGATAGAGAGTTAGACATAGACAGATAGTTTTTTTTTTTTTTAACTCGTATGTCTTTTCAAGTTGAAGATATTTTTTTATCTTCAGTATGCAGTTGAAGGAAAGTTTCAGTAATTTAAAACTGCATAGCCAAGTATTTGACCTTTTTGGGCATATCGTTAGCTGTTCTATAGAGACTGTTTCACTCTCAAAACAGATTCAGTCCAGAGTTTTCAGCTGCAGAAGTTTTAATGTTGCATACAGCAGTAGTGACGCTGTGGCTGAATAATCAGTAGTGGTATCGAGGAAGAGTTCGGTGTCAAGTGCTGAGTATTCTCACGAAAACAGAGATTCTATAGACGGAAATATCTGCTGCTGAACTTCATTGCAAAAGTCTGTATCTGGAACTTTTTATATAGTTATTGGTTAAGAACTAAAATATTGCAGTTTTTGCGCATTCCTTAAGCTTTTGTTCCTAACATCCTGCATTGATGGTCAATTATGTTCTATGGTTTTCATTGTATGCATCACCTTTACTTATACTTAATTGTACAGAATCTGTTTGTCGGTTAAAGACTTGGTTACATGAGCCTAGGGCGACATCTTTTTATGAATATTGGGTTTTTCCTACAGTTAAAGAATTGAAAGCATACCCATCGTGACGCTATGATATTTCCGTCGATTTCTATTCAGTCCAAAATCTCTCCATCGAGAATCCTTTTCAGCTTTCCTTCCTCTTGCCTCCTCCTTGGCTGCTCCCATTAATCCACCTTTACACATCCCACACCAAACATTTCTAGCCACTTGTGCCCCTTTCATCCAGCCATGTGGAGAGACCACTCTAATCCACCCTTACAACACCCTTAACGATCACTTAGGCCGGATAGATAAACGGACTCCGAGGCCCGGACCTTCAATTACTATCATCGGAACGAAGTGGAGGGAGAGGAAGGGAAAAAAAGAAGAAGAAATCAATGATTGGCAACTTTGTAATCAGTCTTTTCCGTTGTTTTTCATGGAAGATTTTTAATGTCATGAATTAGGGAGTCCTTAATAGTACGCTGGGCATGTAATGGTGGAAACCACGATAATATAACTCGTATTTAGCCCGCGATGCTAATGATAAACCGCGGGGCTCTTGACAATTGCATCCAGCTGAGGTGATACCAATAATAATAACGATACTGAGGAGCACAGGAATTTGTATTGTCAAAATCGGACGTCTGTTGTGTATCTTCATTTTCGCAGCGTTTTTTTTTGCATTATGATGATTTTGTTATGTGCGCGCCGAAGGCTTTAATCACTCGGGTCTTCTTCTTGCCTCGATTTCACGGTCTGCAGCGGCCGGGGCTGGCAAGTGGTAGGTTGCGTTGTTGACTATTGTGAATCTAATGACTTCTCTTCTCGAGGATGCTGTTGGGGTTCGAATTTATGAGGTGGGTAAAATGCCAGTGGTGGTACCGTAATGGAATTATGATGGTACAGTTTGCGTCGTCAGGTAATTGGTAATGGGCAGTTGCATCGCCTCGCTACGAGGTCTCAGAAAAGAATTGGGAAAACATTGTTATTTGGGAAAAGGGTTTCGAAGTACATATCTTCTGCATACACACACACACACACACACACACACACACACACACACACACACACACACACACACACACACACACACACACACAAAATATCTTCTTCCATATTTTATTTTTCTCGAAACTGAGGTCATCCATGAGCTAAGGTTAGTTCTTATGCGAATTTTTGAGCAGTGAGGATTTTGGGTCAGTTGTGTTGTCTGGGATTACAATGTCGTGAATGTAATGTTGAAAATTAACATACTGTAGGTGGATGCTGAGTCGATTTTTTTTTTCTTTTTTTGTAGACCCTGGTTTTTAGAATTGTACGCTGATAACCATTTACGGTGTAACGCCTGCTTAATACTAATTAAATCAGCTAATGCAGATTTTAGACTGGTGAAATGATATGAAGAGCCACGTGGGATGACCAGAACATTTAAACCCTTTTATTTGGTAATGTATTTCACGTCAACACGCCAGTATTGTAAAGTGTAATCCACCTACTCAATTAATTTTCCAGTTCAATAGTCAGTGTTCCGCAGGCTACACCCCTCCCCCACCAAAAAAAAAATAATAAAGCACTACGAATTTGACAAGGTAGAGAAACCAGAGCGATAGGCCTACGCAAGCAGTCACAAGCTGATCTAGGCCTATCCGAATCTATTCCCATGTAAGCTTATCGATTCTTTTTTCACACTATAATTTGGGTCCTTATCCACTGTCAGAGAGATAATCAAAAACCTTTAGCGGGAGCTGCCATTCATATACATATCAAAGAGAACCTAAAACCTTGGGATAATGATGATGATGATGATGATCAAATTCGGGTTTCTTGGTTTCAGATAACTAATTTATATTTTAGGAGGAAATAAGTTTGTTCTTAAAATCATCGTCTATGGTTGCTATATCAAGTTATAATCTTTCAGTTTAATCAAAGACATTTTAGAGAATAATGTTTGGAATGTTTAATGAGATCCCTTTAATTTGCCCCAAGACAAATATTGTGGTGAATAAAAGAATACCAAAACAGTACCGCAAAATTACCACCAGAAAAATCTAGTGGCAATCTAGAGGTTAAATAACGAAGATATTAGAAGATGAAAGACCGACTGCTACGTCTTGTCAGAAATTTCATCAACGTCAAAGGCACACTGGAGGAGATGCTTGGCAACAAAACATTTAATTTCAAGCGACAGTATGAGAAAATAGCGGGAAAATGGCGCTTGGAATT
Organism: Macrobrachium rosenbergii; assembly: GCA_039081455.1. Taxonomy (NCBI): domain Eukaryota; kingdom Metazoa; phylum Arthropoda; class Malacostraca; order Decapoda; family Palaemonidae; genus Macrobrachium; species Macrobrachium rosenbergii. Next base: position 43,236,136 of record JANJGK010000012.1, on the reverse strand, counting down.
TCATGCAAAATATAAATGATCGAAATTCGTTTATAGAGAGCTGAGCATTGAACAAAGTTATGTCCTTAAAGAAAAGGAAGTAAAAGACAAATAAACTTAATAGAGCCAACGTCACCTTTGCTTCAGTTAATGAAAGAAAGATGTCCTTGATTTCCGCGCTGTTTTCCATCTTTTCTCTGAAAGGGATTGCTTGGAAATCAAAAGCTTGGCTTCAGCCCGAGTCTTTGCGAGGCCATGGATTATTGTCACTAAAGAATTATCTTCGAGAAAGTGGTTTCAAAATACACTTTGGTTTCCACGTACTCATATATATATATATATATATATATATATATATATATATATATATATATATATATATATATATATATATATATATATATATATATATATATATATATATATATATATATATATATATATATATATATATATATATTATATATATATATATATATATATATATATATATATATATATATATATATATATATATATATATATATATATATATATATAGCGTGGGTGTGTCTTTTTATGGACATGAAATTTAACATGTATCATTGTAAAGTGGAAAAAAGCCCATCATACTGAAAAAAGAGAGAGAAAATAAGACGGAATGATCAGAGAGATTTGGTTAATATCGGTGTTGTCTCGGGCGTCCGTTAATGACTGACATGAAGCAGGGTTCCGATGTGCAGCGCCATAATTGAATTTGATTTGGCGATCGGCAGAGTATAATTTTCTTCAGCTGACAACTTTATAACAGACTAAGCGACCGAAAGCCAACCCCAACGATCAATTGGCGGGGAGTGGCCGAGGGTGAGTGTCGGGGAGGGGGAGGATGGATGAAGGAAGGGACAGAGAAACTTTGGGTGATGGGGATGATAGAGGATGAGGAGATGGGGGGTGGGGTTGGTAAAAGGGGGAATGATGGTTGATATCTTTTTGTTTCGTGTTCCGTTTTTTTACGTTTCGTTTATCATCTTTTGTTCTTTTATTCCTTCTTTTTCATTTCCGTTCTGTTGGTTAGTTATTATGAAAGGTCCCAAGCACTGGCATTGGTGGTGGTGGCAATTTCTCTTTCAGGTTTCCACGACTGATTGACAGTAATCGCATCATAATGTCCACCTGATTTTATTAACCTATCAAGTTGCTATTGTCGGTGCAGTTTGATGATATCTGTTGAGAATTAAATTCATACAGATAAAGATATATCTCGCCGAATGCAAAAGGCTTCAGCGATGGGACAGCGTTGATTGAATATTCCATATTAGGAGAGATAGAATCAGCTTATTTAGTTTTCATGTTCTATATAGTTGTAAGCATATACCTACTGTACAGGCAGTAGGTGTATGAGAAAGCAGAAACCAGTAGGCAAATCTTTTTCTGATTTCCAATCAGCAATTTTCTTAATTACGGTAAGACATAATTTTGCTTTTTGTTATTGCTGTTGATCTTGTCTTTAGTTAGACGTCATTTTCGTAACTATTATTTCTTCTTCTTCTTCTTCTTCTTCTTCTTCTTCTTCTTCTTCTTCTTCTTCTTCTTCTTCTTCTTCTTATTATTATTGCAGCTTGATATGTACACTGTGTAAGTAAAATTATTCGCGGATTCTGGGGGACAAGTGTTTACTTAATCGAATTGGTTGGTGACCGCAGAGAGAAGTCACAAAAACTATGAGCATCTGAAACAGCATAAAAAGAAAAAGCTTGAGACTGAATGTTGGCGAGAACAAGATTGTTCCTTAAATATAATGCAGAAGAATAACGACTGAATGTCAGTATAGACGATGGTGGATGAAAAAAAAAAAAGTCTCCTAGTCATGAAAGTAAGCGATGCCGACGGAATACGAGATTAGGCGAACCACATAGAAGGCCAGGAAAGTAAAGACAGTGCGTGCTTTGCTAAAGGCACAGCACACACAGCGTGTCTGTGTAATCTTCGGCGGTTAGTGTGGATGACGAATGTAGGTAAAATAAGGTGACAAGTTCCTAAGGCTCGAATGCAGTGTTTTGAAAGTGTGTGTGTGTATCAGGTCGTTGGTTAGCTAATGAGTCATATGTTTAGGTGTACGAAGTATCACATGATATGAAAGGAACTGAAAAACGTGAATGCAATTCGGTGTCCTTCATCCTTCATCCTTCACCCTTCACTCCGAATTTCAGAGGCTGTGTTGCCACCACTTCGTTAATGCGCCCTCCTCTTCAAGGGACGGGATACGCTGTCGATCTCTGGACTAAAATTAGCTTAACATCATTAGTCCCGTGGAGAGAGAATTAGCTATGATATATATATATATATATATATATATATATATATATATATATATATATATATATATATGTTTATATATATGTATATATATATATGTATATATGTATATATGTATGTATATATATATATATATATATATATATATATATATATATATATATATATATATATATATATATATAATGTATGTATGTACCATGGATTTTACTAGCTATGCTGCTATGCCGTTGCCGGGCTTATGAACACACTAACGAGAAAAGCATCTAGTCACTAGATTGTGGGTCCGAAACCCTTTAGCAGACCAACAAGCAAAACCGCTTCCATTAACAAACGAAACTTTATAGGAGAAACTCTATTCGTAATTCTACCCTCCAACAGGTGGCGTTGTTTTCCTACCCAAGGAAGCCGAAGTGAGGGGAGCGAAAGCGGCGATGATTGTGAGTAAACATTTGGTGGGGGAGCCAAGTCCCTCCGAACGAAAAAGTCCTTCCAGCCACCAGCCTTTGTTTGCTCTGCGTCTTAAATGATTGTTAACAGCTATGTGACAAGCGCCTCGCTGTTATTGACGAGATGACACTTTTATATTTGGGCAATTAATGATACGTGGTTTGCTGTCTTCGATCGATTACTTGTAGAATTATTTAGATTTTTTGTCTGACAGTTTTCCTTGCATTTAACTTAGTATGTTTTATTGCTCTTCAATTTGTTCATCATGTGAGAGTTACTTCTGTTGTAATTCGTTTATTTTTTCTGTAATCGAAACCTTCAAGCATTTAATTAACAGCTTGACTGGTTAACATCTCATTTTTCTATACTGAGGTGACTATAGGCGTATAGAATAGCCAGTAACAATATATTAGAAAATCTTAAAACCTTCTTACCAAAATTGTGAATTCGTTCTTACCCTGTGAGCATTACCCATTTAAAAAAAAAACTGGAAGATTCCGAATGTCTATTCACCTTCTACTGTGTGGAAGTGTTGCATGCTGAAAGGTCAACGACTTAACTGGTCCAAGAAGGCTTGACTACCCTCTATACCAAATCATTTAAACTATCTTTTTCTCAAAGGCATGTTCCTCATCACCTTGTCAGTGTCCGAGCTTGATTTGGGCATCCATGCCCATTATGGCCTGCTCACTAAAGGAATTCAGTGAACACTTGAGTGATGAAAGATACTGAATAATTTGGTGAGCATCCAACATCACATTTGCATCAAGGGTGGTGAACCATCCAGTAAGTTTGTAGCAGGTAGAGTTCAGGGTATTTTTTAAAACTGTGAAATGACATACGATACACGTTCCGCTGCTTATTTCGTAGAATGATGAGAAATTATTTAAAAGTGTCCCTGAGTTGCACTTTCCCCCTGAAACGACACTAGGTTTTCTATGTTCCTGTCTGCTAGTTTATCTTTATGATAACTTATACTTAAAAAGATCAGCAATTTCAAGTTTGTTAGCACTTCCTCACTCCAAAATTTTTTAATGTTTGTCATTTATTTTTTTTTTTTTTCCTTCTCTTGAATGATTGCGCGAAAAAACGTCAAAATTTAAGGCTTCTTGCTTTCTCTACTGTCTCATTTCATTACCTGATCTTATAATGCTGTTCGTGGACAACATTTTCATCTCAGTGACTTTCTCTTTCGAAGGATTATAATCGGTGGAAATTTTAAAATAGTACCTAAAACCTATTATATATGTTCATGAAAAAGAACATTATTCTCTCTCTCTCTCTCTCTCTCTCTCTCTCTCTCTCTCTCTCTCTCTCTCTCTCTCTCTCTCTCTGTTATTACCTCGTAAAATTCATGTGTTGTATAATTTTTCTGAGGATCCCTTCGGCCATTCCATTAATAGTAGACTTTCTAAACGTCTAAATTTTCTTAGCACTTCGCAAAAGGAAAAGACTCTGAGCCTAGCCCCAGGGTGTTGTCATACTGTGATTTCTTGACAGCCTTAATGACAGGCGCGTTTTTAGGTGTGGATTATGTTTTTTCTTCTTCATCTTCTTCTGGTAATTACTTAAGATTGTGGTTTTACCTATAATTTGTCTGGACTACGAAGTGATCCATTTCATGCCAGATTCGACAAACATGTCAGAGTATGTGTGCGTGCGTGCGTGTGTTTGTGTGCGTGTGTGTGTGTGTGTGTGTGTGTGTGTGTGTTTTTAGTAAGTTTTGTCAAGACATCACATTGACTTACCTAAAGAAATTCTTTAGTAATTAGATGATTTTTCTGATGAAAATTATCTCTTTAATTAACATTGTTCTGTATAACTTTTGGAGGCTTTTTGCTCTCTTGTTTGATGTACATTAATCTCGTTAGTACCAAATATTCGTTCTTACTGAAACTGACTTGATAATCTTATCTTGTAATAGTTGCAAATTTTTCATTTTCTTAGTTTTTATAGAACTCTCTTCATTTTTCTTTGTCAGATTTTGTTCAAGAACAAACTTTTGGATCTTTTGGATAAGCAGATCATTCAGCTTCGCAAGCATGAACATAGGCATATGCAAATTTTTTTGTGCATATGCATGAATCTGTAAACATTTAGTATTAAAATCTTAACTGCATTCAATTACGTAACGCAAAAGTTGTTTTAAATTACCCCTAGAAAGGGAAGTCTACAAGAATACACTGAACTTGATATAGTATGTGAGAACTTGTTTAACTGTTCTTCCATTGAAACTATGCGTTAAACTTTCCGCTGATTTCCCATTTTACCTTTCTTACCAAGCAACTATAGTCATTAATACGATGGGGGTTTCCACGACTGCCTTGTCCTCGAAGAATTTGGTCTGCAAAACTCCTCCAGAAGTAAGCGGATAATCTGAGTATCTAACAGGATTCTCTCTCTCTCTCTCTCTCTCTCTCTCTCTCTCTCTCTCTCTCTCTCTCTCTCTCTCTCCCCACTCAATCGCTATCCTTCGTCTACCCCTGTCAAATCGAACGGAAGGCCGAGCACAAGGCGGGGCAAAGGGAAGAAATTTGCCACGTTGCCATCAAGACGTGTTCCAGGGATGGCCAGTTCCCCTGGAGAGAGAGAGAGAGAGAGAGAGAGAGAGAGAGAGAGAGAGAGAGAGATTCCTACTTACGATGAGACGTTTTGTTTCTAACCGGGGTTGCAGTATATCATAATTTGGAGTCATTTGCTATGGTAGACTGCAAAATGTTTTTTAAAGCGTCGAGAGAGTTCATGCCCGTTAAGGACCTGGCAGACAGGCCATGCCTGCCAGATGCAAGGGTTTAGGCAGGGCAGGCTTTAGGCTAAGGGAGGTTCAACCACGCCCTCTGCCTCATGTTGGACAATTTGACAACATGGTCTAGTCACTTCACCTCGCCTAAAGCTACGTTTCTTCTTCTTTATCCCTTTTCCTCTTCTTTCTAGAAAACGGGTTGGTGGGTTGCTCATCTCCACCCGAATTTCGTGTTCACATCGATGTCGATGGTTAAAAAGTCTTTTAACTCGCGTCTTTATGCAAAGTGGAGATGGCTGATGTAATCCCTGAACCACATATCGAATTTAACAGTTGTGCATGTTAATACCTTTGGGTTAGTTAAGTGAATACTCTCACTCACTCAGATTTTAAGTAACAGAGCAAGTTTCCCCCCGCATCATATTACTGTATAAATTGGGTACTAGCAGATTTTTTCAGAAATAGGCTATAAATATGTACGTTTACACTTGGACCTTTATATTATAACAGATGGCAGTGAAAAAATGAATATTCAAGAAATATAGCAAAATTGTTCCCCTTGCACGGCGAAAGAGTGTCTCTCTCTCTCTCTCTCTCTCTCTCTCTCTCTCTCTCTCTCTCTCTCTCTCTCTCTCTCTCTCTCTCTCTCTTTCCTGGAAGATCTGTCGGGCCAAGATAAATGTGTATCACTTTTTTTATAAAACCAAGTGCTTGTCCCCTCATTTAATAATAATGATGTTAATGGCAGAGTTTTGTCATAACTGGAATATGCCGTCTTTTTGAAATACTTCATATCTTTTACGTTATAATTAGTTATTTATTATTATTATTGCACCTGCCCCGTTACAATGACTGTAATATTTGATAAATCTGTGATTCTGTAATTTGTGATAGCTAAACATAGATTTCATTATTCATAGACTGTGTTACATACACGCACGTAACACACGCGGTGCGCGCAAAGTAAACTTATGGATAACCGTTTTGGTTTATGTAGAGCGAAATTATCATCATTACTATGAAACAAGACAGAAACGGCACGAATTTCCATCGCAGAGGTCCGATGAAAAGATTAAACACAGCAGAGAAAAAAAGAAGTAAAACCGAACAAGCTGGGGAGCTCAAACATAAGAATGTTGGAACCATGGTTTTTAGTCTGCAGTTAACGAAGAGCAAGGTTTGATAATGGAAATGTCCGTACCCTACTTTATCTCTGCATATACACACTCGCCCACCTTACAGTCATAAACACACTGAATTCACTTACAGTTTTAAGATGGGTCAAGGTTCATATACAACTGTATTCCTCAACGATTATGCTGCGTTTTAAAGTCTCCAGCATGTTTGCTCGGTTTCACCACAAGTAGGGGCTCTTTAGAAATTGCTGATTTTTATCTATGAAAAATTGCCACCTAAATTCTAATTTATAAATTAAATCTTCATCAGTTGCAATTAAAAGCAACAGAAGCTTTGTTGCTATACAAAACGAAAGAAAAGTCGATGGCATATGATTGGCCCATACACTATGTGTCCGTATTATTCTGTTGTGGGTTTGGCATCATATTTGACCCGCATTTTGACAGCTGGCTCTTTTCTTAGTTCTAAAGGTTGTGTAGCGCTGTGAAATACAGTATGACAGGCTTTTTATTGGCAGAGCTGGAAGAAGGATCTTGCAGATCTGGTTTCAACTAGTTCCATTTGTCATTAGTGATCGTAAATCCTAAAAATTTAATACGATTCAGTTCAAAATACGATTTTTTGTATCTGCCTAAACATAAGGTAACTCTGGAATCTACCGCAACAGAAAGGGAGCATGTTAATGCAACAAATGGATATTCAGCGTACGGGTTGAGGTTAAAGGTTCAGAAACGCCGTAACCCTGAATTACTCAGTCATCCTGGAAGGGTGTCTTGCCTGCTACTATTTTTTCGCTGTCAGACAGTGGCTCTTGCGCACGCATCACCCTGGTGGCAAGGTCTTGGATCGAGTGCGTACGTGGAGGAGCGCATTCGGACGATGAGAATTGTACATAACATGTATCAGCTGCAAAGGAACGAAGAAATAACATCGTTTGATTCAAAATGAAAATGTTTCTTCCTCATCTGAAGAAATCAGTGTCAGGAAAGTTCTCTTCAGAACGAAAACCCTTAATTTATACTTAGAATTTTGGTTAAATGCACTTAAGAATCTAGGAAGAGAGGATTTTTTAGACCTTTCCCCTGTATAGCATAGCTTCAAAATGCTGCCACTTCATTAAAATAAGCCAAATCATTACCATTACCGTCTTCTTCCTCTCTCTCTCTATGGGCCTCTTGGTGTAAGAGGCAGCGTACTCACCTGGCAAGAGATTATGGGTTCCAATCTCGGCGGAGAACAATATGATCTTGGTACGGTCTCTGATATCTGTAGTGCCTCTTTTGACCTCAGCATAGAACCATATACTTGGTGATCAGTCGACTGCAGTTTTTCATAGCAGTGTTTTGAGGAAATAAATGAATAGAGAGAAGAATAAGCAACGTAAGTGGTAAGCATTCCGTCAAATGATATACCATGGTATAAATAAAAATAGGAGGACCTCAGCAACGTAATCTTCACATCACTGGAATGGAATAACCGTTCTTTTGTCATACATTATTTGAAGGCATCATGCAGTCTTCCTCATCTACTGCCGCTAACAAGAACCAGAGGTGGGAACCGTTCTCTCTTGACTGGAGTTTTTGTGCCTTTGGTTAAAGGTATTCGCGTAAGGAAACAAGATTTCGAGAAATTTCTGTGTAACTTGTACTAGTAGGTAGATAAAGGAATGCATATGCAAATTTAATGATTACTCGTAAACATTCAAATAAACACACACACTTGCGCATGCGCATACATTTGTGCCCGCGTACTTGAACCTAATGTGCAACGCAACTGTACTCATGTACTTATACTTTATCTGCAACAAAAATACTCAAGTGACATAATGTTAAAGTCAGTATTAAAAAGAAATTTATTACGAATCGCAGTAATTTCAACATTAATCGCAACAGTTAAATTCCATCCTTCCGCTGTTACCAAAAGCAGAAGTTACAAAGCTTTAGCAATGTCATGGTGTGTCATATTTTGAAAGCTGATAACGTTTAATGTTCGCCAAAAATGGGAAATTTAGAAATAAGGCAACAGACCTAAAGCAGTCCTTTGAGAGTTTGAGATGTCAGTTGATTAGTGAACGCCTTACAACATTAATGGCTGTGACCTCACGTCAGTCTTTCTTCATTTTTGTGGATGGGTTTGGATGTTTTTGTGTAACTAAAATTGTTACTCAAAGTCATGTCTGCAGCATTTTTTTTTTTTTTACATTGCGCCTTAGCCTTGAATGAACAAAAAAGCATCTGACATTTTTCAGTACCAGTCATTTTCATCTGGACAAGAGGGCAGTTTGATTCGTTCAATACCTCACATCTGACTTCGGCAGGTATCTTTATGTATCGTAGCTGAAGTCGTCAAAGGGTGTTGCAACGGCTTCGTCTTCAGTATTATATTGTTTAAGACTCTTCTGTTACGGCACTTCTAGAGTCTTTTGTTTAATCTCTGGTCTAAAATAAATGGCACGATATATTTTTTCTGAAACTAATGGGCACGCTTATCTATACTTTTATACATGTACAGTATATCATAATATAATGTATGGACAATGCAGTGATTACTCAGGCAATCAAACACACCTTTACTTGAATTAGCTTTTAATCATCAGATATAAAACGTACATAAAATGAATAGGGTATCGTTAAAGAAGGCTTTTAGATACTTTTGGGTGTAAAAGGTAGGTGAATGATTGTGCTTCTTTCTGTCTGCAGCTGAAGCAAAGCATCGAGGTCCATGGGACTGCTTTCCCTTCAGGCAACGATTTCGAAGCGACGGAAGGTGAGACACGGGTTAGCTGCCTTCAGTTGCGCCCCGGGTGTCCTTGGCTGCCAGTAACCCTCGAGTTTAGCATCTGCAAAGAGAACGAGAAGTAGTCCGTCCTAGAATGAAGCGTGGTAAAAACAGCATTCTTGATGTGACATTTGCCTTTTCAAGGAATTCTTTATATTCTTTGATATCTTAATGCTAGTTGAAGTCATTCATAAAGAACATTTGATATTTTTATCGGTTGGTTCTTAAATTCATACATACATACATACATACATACATACATATATCTATATATATACATACAGTTTATATATGATATATATATTATATTATATATACATATATATGTATGTATGTATATATATGTATATATGTATGTATATATGTGTATACATATGAATGTGTATATATGTATATATATGTACATATGCAGTATATAAATATAATATATATATTATATATACATATATACACACATACATGTATATTTAATATGTATGTATATATATGTATATATATATATATTATATATACTGTGTTTTATATGGGGCAATGGTATGTAGGCCTATATATGTGTGTATGCATGAATAAATAACTACTTTTGATGATCTTAAGGAATTGGGAGTTGTCCTACGACTATCGTTCAAGGAAACAAATGCTTTACAAATTTGACCAACCAGTTGTATTCTTGAGTAAGCACATTTTCCCTCTTTCTCTGGCTCACTCCGAGAATATCCCCTTGCTCTCTCTCTCTCTCTCTCTCTCTCTCTCTCTCTCTCTCTCTCTCTCTCTCTCTCTCTCTCTCTCTCTCTCTCTCATCTGCGTGCCTATCATATGTAAGCTATTCTATCCTCAATAACATTCACACAGCCGTTTACTTCTCTAAATCAGAGGGAAGAAAATAGTCAGGAAATATTAGACCTTGTGATTTGGAAGCTGAATTTCACGAGATATGGAAGAAAGGAGCAGGTAGACAATATACATTCCGGTAAAAAAAGAAAAAAAAAAAGGCAATGGCTATGGTAGTTGTAACGTCTTTTTAGAAATTCAACAATTTGAAAAATATGATGAAAATTACGCTGAGGTAATGAAACTGAATGCCATAATTTGCGATTTGTATGCTCTCATACTCTTCGCAACTCAAATGGTATAACAAACTTGTTTTGAATAAAATCGACCTGACGTAAATCAACATATTAGCAACATTCCTAATCACATGCCTAATCAGTAATCTTACCTCTTTTTTTTTCATGCTACCGGCTTTTATTGATTCAAACCTGCTTTCCTCAAACCTGCTTTCCAACAGGAGACCGATATTAGGCTTTGGATGTCGAGAGAGGGTAGGGAAAAATACGTGTTTTCAGGCATCAAATACCAGCTTTCACCTTTACAGGTTTTGATTAGCAATGACCTGTTTTCCCATTTCCACTTGACCTTTCATTCATTTCATCAAAGCGGCTGAAGGAATTTTAAAACGATCCGAGTTTCGACATCAGGTATCTGGAGGACAGAAAAAAACCATTATTATTGTCAGCTTCTCAAACTCCTCACGCAGAATTCCGTCATGGCGGTCCCTTTAACATATAACTCGCGGGAGACAAAATGACGAGCGAGTTTTGAAAAAAAGAAAACCATCCTAATATTATGCGCTTAGATCCCTTGAAAAACAACAATCGCTTTAATAAACCGTTAATTTTTAAATTATTTCCTTTTACGTCTCTGATCCGCAAATTTGAACAGTATATGAATTAATTAAATAATATCATGGCAGACTTTACCACCTTAGTTAAATACTTGGGACTCCATTTAATCAGTGTGAATTAATTTCTTCCAAAGAGGGAAACACTTCACCTCCATTGGCAAACTATAAAGAATATTATAAAAAATTATCATTCTTATTCTTCTTCAATGATGAATAGCAAGGAAAAAAACATTTTTGATAAAGCAATATCCTACAGAAAAATGAAAACTTGTTTTATTTTCTAGAGTGTTTGGGCTCAGAAATTTATAAGAGCTTCATTATTTTTTTTTTTGTATAAAAAATATCTTTGTATATTTGCGGAGACCTTGACAACTTAGCAAGAAAATGTTCTTCTTTCCAGAGATGTTGATCATTTCGAAAAAGGTTAAATTATTGTTGGGATATGCATTTGGGAAAATGTTATTCGCAGATCTAAAGCTTCCTGTCCTGTGGACAATTAATATTCCAGTTTCAATTAAAACTGATGCAAAGTTTATAGCTTTTAAGATGTAGCAATTTTGCTAGTTAGGAGATTTGTGTGTATAATAAGGTAACTGGAGAAGAAATTAATATATATATGTATATATATATGTATATATATGTATGTATGTATATATATATATATATATATATATATATATATATATATATATATATATATTAATTACTTTATGGAAAAAGACGCGGTTGCAAATAACCTGAAAAAGTATGTAAATCATTTTTGTTAAATACACAAGGTAAGAAATGAATCAGTGCCAAAGACATCGCCTTTTGCCGTCAAGAAGAACTTTCGTCCAGACTTATAGTATTTAACCTAGCATAAATCAAAGAACTTTGGGCTAGAGTCCTGGCTTCATCGAGAGTAATTTTACTAACCAATAAACGAGAAAAAATTGTCTTTTCAAACTGGAGGCAAAAGATTATTCCCTTACAGGTGAATGATTTCGAAAAATCACTTTTCTTATATTTGTAACTGATCCGCAGCGCAGGTAAAGCCGCCATGTCAGTGCAATCATTGACTTCTAATCATTTCAAGGAAATGGGATAAAGACCTTTATCGCCCCGCAAAATGGCTTAATCTCCCCTAAAAGCTGCCTTTCAAGAGCATCACTCCTTTCTGTCATGTTGTGAGGGCTTCGCCGGGCACGTAACATGCCATATCCCTGGAATCATCATCATCACCATCGTCATCATCAGCAGCAGCAGCCTTGAGGTATCCATCTACGCGAGGGTAATTGCCCACTAATTTTCCATCCTCCTCCAGAGATATTCCTCCCTCAATCACCCAGAATTTTCCCTCCTCCTAACCATCTGGTGCGTCCACCGCCAGCATCAGACGGGACAAATTCTTACTCTTCTCCCACTGCCTCCTCCTCGTACGTTTTTTATCCTCAGGTAGGTTGGTTCAATAAATGAATCGTTCAGCAGAACCAACGCTCAGGCGATGGACCATAGTGATATTCTCATCATAGCCGTCATAAACATCATCATCTCGCGCCGCGAACAACCGCCTTCTATCTCACACCTTCAATTCGCCTCTGCCCATCTCCCTTACATGTGCCCATTTTTACGCTGCTTGCCCGGAATGACTGCTTTGCCATTTCGCCCGTTTGCCCTCCCTTCCCCCCCTTCCCGCAGCTCTTGTCCTTCCAGGCAATGGCAGGCGGCCTGTTGCCCTTCATCTTCGCTATTCGTCGCCTCTATAACGCAGTCGCCATTATCGTCATAGAATCACGCACCTTGTCACTGAGAAAGCAAAGAGGGAGACCCAGGGTCCTGGGACCCCCTCGCCCAACTTCCAGAATAGTGTCGAGTTCCTCCAGTGACATCGGAGATGGCTATCTGGTCAGCGGTGTCATTATAAGATGTCATTAAATCGACTGTAATCATACCCTGTCCTGCCCCGCCGCGTTCTTCAGGGGGGGGGGGAGGGGGACCGCCCGGGTGTGTTAGGGGCGGTATGTTGCAACGTTGCCACACTTCCATTATTTTTCCTGTACATTTTCTTTTCGATTGTGTTTTTGAATACGGCTTTTTGTGACTTGCTCTCTCTCTTTCTCTCTCTCTCTCCTTTTGTTTGGTTTACATTCGCGACATTTCCGAGGGAAAAGCGCGTTTATTGGAAGGCCGGACACAAAAATCGCTAACGAAGTTGGATGGTCATCAACAGATGAAAGCGAGCGCAGTCAAACGCACAAAGAATGACTAACTAAACAAAGTGAATCTAACATTAGTGCTCAGTAACCCATCGGCCCGAAAAAATGGTCTGACGTTGACTCTAACACAAGAGGTAAGAGAGGCATTTCACTCGTCTATTTCCACCGACACAGACATCCAATTAGAATAAATGATTACGCAAGTAAAAATGAAACGGGGAAAAAATATATATCTATCTACCTGACGAAAACATTGAATATTCCGGCACTTTATTCCGGCTTTTGTGCAGGCTTCTTTTTTGGGGGCTCGTATTTTTTATTTCATTTTTTTTATTTCAATCTATCACTTTTTGTTTCGAAAATGTCCAGCGATTGTTCCCGGCCCTCATATTTCTTTACGTACATATATTTCCCTTACCTGGGTTTTTATGCTTTTTTCATAATTTTTCTCGTTTAGCTTTGTTTCCCATTTTTTTGCTTGTGTCGTCATCGTCGATTTTTTTTATCTTGATCAGTTCTCTCTCTCTCTCTCTCTCTCTCTCTCTCTCTCTGTTTCCTTTATTCGTTTATTTCTCCTTATTCCTTATTTCTCGATATTCCTTATTTCTTAGTAAAGTACTGCTTCGGCCACACTACCATCGCCCTAATAATGCCTAAAGCATCCCTTCTCTCTGTCGTTTCCCTGCCTTTCCTTTTCCTCTTCCCTTTTCTCCCCACAAAACCTTCATTCTCCCCCTCCCCCCTCCCCTCTCCCCCTCCCCAAAACTTTTTCCCTTTGGCTTCGCCGACATCACCTTCTATACCCCGTCATTTGTTTCTTGCCTTCGATGCAGCCCTTAAATGACCCTCCCAGCACCCAGCAAGTGTCGTTCAGCCGTGAAATCTTCCACCCTTGAAACACTTACAATCATGATGCGCCGAAAGGAAGTATGAAAAAAAAAGAGGAGGAATAAAGGAACAAAAAAAAAAAATAGTGAAGGGGAAAAAAAAAGGACAGGAGGAATTTGTTCCTCTCAAGAGGTTGATTTTAGTCCTAATTGTCTTCTTTCACCATATGACGCCTCCGAGTCGCGTTTCTGGATCGTCGCTGCTCCTCTGTTTAATTTTTTTTCTTTTATTTATCTACTTTTTTTTTGCTCTCATTCTGGCCCGTGACAATCTGTGTATATACCTGAACTGGTACCCTATTTAATTTTGCTTTTATTATACTTTTTCTTTAAATTTATGTCCTTTATCTTAATATTTATTCTCTTCTGCAGTTGCTCATTTTTTTTCTCAAATCTTTATCCAGGCTCGTGGTATTTTTAGTACTTTGAAAGAACTGAACATTTGGCTTCTTCAGTTCACCTTAGAGATTCATTCCACTCATGGTTCTTAATTTATTTGCTTTGAAAAATACACTGTTCCATTTGTTTCTTTTCAGTTCCGGAAAACTTCATATGCTTTAAAACAGCTTAAGTTTTATTGCCATTCAAAATCCTGTCGTCACTTAATTTGTGTTGCCTGCTTTACTTTAACACTATCTCAGGCACTTGCGTATTGCAGAGTTACAAGTCTTGGGGATGAAAGTCTGCTCATTTTGTCAAAAACAACTTAAACATTATTATTATGACTTGGAACTTTTCGTCTCTGTTGCTGGTGGCTTCAACTGAAGTTGACACATACTGGCTAGGATGATCAATCTTGAAGTATTTTACGTGTCTAATGAATAGGATATTTTTGCTCTCGCGAGGCCACTTCGCTTTCAAAAACATGAAATCTTGGCTGAAGGTCACCTTCAGGTTTTTTTACAATCTTATATTTTACGTATTCATGAATTCTTTACGGAAGTAAACAAAATAATTATCTGCCGTTAAAATCTACTTTTCATTTTAATCATATTCTGCAAAACCTTCGGGAAATTTTATTCATATTCCGCAAATCCGTCATAAAGTAGTTTCTTAACTTGATGCGAAATATACAGTTTGTCTTTATACGGACATTATATTCTCTTGTTATAAGCCGAAACTCCGAATGAGGGTCTTATTTCAGGTAAAACAAGATGTCTAGAATAATCGATTGAACAGATCGTAAGAGACCCCCTGAGTTTTTAGTCTGAAGGAATGGTGCTTGGTGCTTGCAAAATATACTAAAGTTTGCATGAATTTTAAGACAAGGTTGGTCTGATAACACAATGTTTGAGATCTGCATTTTTTTAGTCATAATGTCAACGCAGTCTCTCTCTCTCTCTCTCTCTCTCTCTCTCTCTCTCTCTCTCTCTCTCTCTCTCTCTCTCTCTCAGAGATGATAATATTTAACTGGATGTAGTAACCGCATTCAAACATTTTCTCAGAATTTAGTAATGACAGCATCTAATTCAAAATTACGTAATTGCCTGAGAGCATCGTGATACCGGCCGCTCGCTATACTGATTTTGTACCTAGCTCTAAGTTTTTTCTGTTTTGTTTTACGAATTCAAAGCTTTTGTTATTGCAAGACTCTATGATCCGAAATATTCAATAATAAATAATGAATAACTTGGAGAAATGTCGTTAACTTAGTTGAAACTCCTCAATGAAACTGCAGGTCTCTTTCCAGCATAGTTTTAAGATCTAAGTCCTCGTGCTCAATACGATTTTTTATCGATTAGTTTTTAGTATCAGAGAACATGTATAGTTTTTGAAGTATGCCTCATTTTGCAAGCATTCTTTTGATTTTCCTTATTATTCTTAAAATTCACAGAGAAAGCTTGAGCATGAGCATGAAAAAAATATTTTTTTCTGGATTGTTTGAAAGTTATACCTTCGTATTTCTTCTGTGATGACATGAAATTTTCTCATGGTTTTTAATTCAAAGAATTTGATGCAGGAAAACCTGAGATATGGACTCTTAACCGGGGAGGGAGAGAGAGAGAGAGAGAGAGAGAGAGAGAGAGAGAGAGAGAGAGAACGAACCTGAAATAGGCAAAAATTTGTCGAGACGAATTAGTTGAAATTTTTTATTACTCTAATAAAACATTTCCTTATAGACCGGAAAAGACTATTATTAGGTAAACAAAGGAATTTTTCACGCTATAGGCACCTGAAAGTAGATCTGACGAACAAAATACGTTGTGACGTAGATAAAGGAAAGCGATGAAAGGCCATTTTGCTGGCTTTCGATGGTCTTTTAAGTAGGGGAGGAATGTGAAAATCAGGTGACGTGATTGGCCTCTGGATCTTTAAGTTAAGTCAAGTTAAGTATATCTTAGTTTTACCAGACCACTGAGCTGATTAACAGCTCTCCTAGGACTGGCCCGAAGGATTAGACTTATTTTACGTGGCTAAGAACCAATTGGTTACTTAACAACGGGACCTACAGCTTATTGTGGAATCCGAACCACATTATAGCGAGAAATGAAGGATGATTAGCGTATTGGCGAGTATTGTTTCCTTCACCGTTTTGTCATGATTAGCTTAGGGAGTATTTTGAACTGAGTTCGATTCAGCTCTGCCTCTTCTGTGCCAGATTTTACAGTCTTCCTGCTTAAGCGCCATGTATATATTTGTTTCTTGCATTACCTTAATGTGCATTTAATTTCTCTTCTATACACTCCTCTCTCTCCCATTCTAATGCCCCTCCATATGATTGTTTTCTTATTTTGAATAATAATAATAATAATAATAATAATAATAATAATAATAATAATAATAATAATAATAATAATAATAATAATAATAATAATAATAGACCAAAACGACTCACTACATAGCCTACTCAGCTTTTCTTTTAATAAGCTCAAATGAAGTGCTCCACTACGACAGGCAGGTGAGCAGGTGAGATTGCCTGTCGTAGGGGAGCAGTTCATTTGAGCTCATTAAAAGAATAATAATAATAATAATAATAATAATAATAATAATAATAATAATAATAATAATAATAATAATAATAATAATAATAAATTTGTCAAGATTTATGGCTTCGTCCACATAATTCCTAAAGACTAGATCTGTATCCCCATTTCTTGCATTATTTTAGACTTGTGGGGCCAGTCGTAAATAGTTATATATAAGGTAAAACGATTGTCAGTCTATAACCGTATCGTTAAACGCAGAACAGTTAGGAAACGCTGCTAAGAAATCAAGAATTGCGTTTTATTAAGTACCTATGATCAAACTGAAACTGCTGCATCCACTGAAAAGATTTTCTGCAAATATATTGCTTTTGTTTTCTGTTTTGCGATCAAGAAATCTCAATTATTGCCTGTCACATTAGTGTGTAAGGAATTCATTATGAAATCTTAAAAATGATAGGCATATGTTCTCGAAGGAGTTTTAATTCTGTCATCATTATACATAATCTAATTTGTGTTAATTTTTCTGAAGAGCTAAAATGCGGACGGGAGTTTCTTACTTCCCTGCAGTTTATGTATACTCGCTCATAAATCTAACCAAAGGTTCATTTTAACGTCCTTGTTCTTCGCACTATAAATCACGATCTTATAAATTCGCATTTTATTTCGAAAAAAAAAAAAAATCTCCTTATGAATGAGAATCATAAATCAAATTGTATGAAGTAGTGTCCCTTGACTGAAGTTGGAAATGGACACTGATGATATATTACGAGACAAGTAAAGTAATCTTTCTACGAAACAAAAGCCCAGTCCCAACTTCCTTGTCAAATGGCTTCCTCGATCTGTTCCACCAGTAACCAGTACGGAACTGCTAACACACAATACAGTTATATGTATAATAATTATTACATGTAAATGTAGTAAGTAAAGCGAAGTGTGAAAGGCTGCTGAAGTCAGTGTTTCGTACGTAAGGAACGACGTCCAAATTAGAAGAGTGAACTGGTTTGAGATCAATAGCGTACGGTTCTGCAATGATGGTGACAGTTACGGCGAGCTTTGATGGGGGAACTCTTCCAAGGAAAGGATGGGAACAATAACGACCCATTTATGCATAGGAATTTTGTTGGCAAAGAGAAGTTCTCAGTTCAATTATAAGCATGACTGTGAGATTCGTGAAATTCTTTTGTAGTAATTTTCACAAAGTTTAATTCTCTCTCTCTCTCTCTCTCTCTCTCTCTCTCTCTCTCTCTCTCTCTCTCTCTCTGTGTGTGTGTGTGGAATATAACATACTGAATTCTTAGTTTACTTTCAATGAAGTCCCATTGAGGGTCGACAAACATCCACTCTAGAACAGTGGTTCCCAAATTTTCTAAACTCCTGATGCCCCCTGTGGTGATATGTAATTCTTATTATTCAAAAAGTGAACTCCTATTCACGTGGAGGAAGCCTAAAAGGCCATTAACTTGGTTTAAACAAGCTTCCAGAGAACACAGACGTACACACAAGTATTTTCAAGTATCCATATTGTATATATACCGTATGTATTAAATACTCGCGCACACACTCATACTCACACGCTCTTGCTACAAAAAATTCACCGTTAATAACTCATTCTCGAATTGCCCCCCTTAAATTCAAATTACCTTCGCCCACGTTGGGAACCACTACTCTAGAACGACGTAAAGAAACAAATCGCGGAGAGAACGACCTCGGAACACGTCGTGACGTGAGACATATGATGAATGCGAGTGGCAATCAATATTAGTATGGTGAGTGAAAGGAGGATTTGATGAGTCTGGGAATTAACGTTATTAACCTCCTACGCCTCAGAGACATGATTTCGACCCCAGCAGCTTAGAGAGAGAGAGAGAGAGAGAGAGAGAGAGAGAGAGAGAGAGAGAGAGAGAGAGAGAGAGAGAGAGGTGAACGGAAAAGGGGGTCGTCGGCTGGAAAGCTCTAATGACTTTCATAATATCTCTATTAGGAAGTGGCCAATTGATATCTGCTTGTGAAACATTATTACCATATGGTTTAAGTCCACTCTCTCTCTCTCTCTCTCTCTCTCTCTCTCTCTCTCTCTCTCTCTCTCTCTCTCTCTCTCTCTCTCCTTCCTCAAATTAGCTTTAATCACAGTTTCCCTTCCTGAATTACGTGCTTGAGGAAATGAGTTTGCACAGTAGTTTGACGGCAGTGACTACCAGACTGCTACCCTTAACAAGTCTGATATTTAGAAATGTTTAAGAATATTGGCAAATGATAAAGCTTTGTACTCATGATTCTGATGTTGCTTAAAACCCTCACGGCAACGAAAGAAAGGACACGATTATTTCTTGGAAATGCCAGTAATTTCCTCTAATTACCGAGGGTTACAGGAATAGTATCAGTCGAAAGGCTCCTAGGTTGCAATTAATAAATATAATGTAGTAGTAGTAGTAGTACGAACGGTTTGGTTCCGTAACAAAGCACTTCCGATTAGTCAACCAAGAATAAATTCTGGCGGTATTAACCCGGTATGTATCCACTTACGCGTTACCTCCGAGGTGCTAGTACTAAACGTGGCGGAAGCTCAGTGTGACGCCATGTTTAGTACTAACCCCTCGGGGGTTAAAGATATCGTTTATTGATATATAGAAATATATAGAAATGAGTGTATATAATACTTTGATCCCCGAGGAGCTAATATTAAATGTGGCGTCCTATTGAGCTTCCGCTATGCTTTAGTACTAGTACCTCGGCGGTGATGCGCAGGTGGATACACGCCGGGTTAATACCAATTTTGACAAGTATTTTAACGCAGAATAAGTTAACGTCATAAAAGACAATTCAGTTCATTTGTTAAATAATAGTCGAGGGGATGTTTAAGGATGCGTGTTCTGTGACTTTTGTTCGCTAAAAATGCTTGAAAGTCGTTTGAAGCATTGATCAACAAAACTTTATAACTGAAGGAATGGGATTCAATTTGAAATGACGGAGATCTTATCATTCGAATATATACCAATGAACTTCCCTTCTTCATGGTAATCATGCTATTTCCTCTTGCTTAAAATCCCCAAGCTACTCGGTTTCCGAGCTTTTGTGAAGTGAGAACGTACCCCAGTAATTTCCGACAGTCCATCTTCTATTGCATTCCAAGAGAATGGAAATGTCCCAATGTTCCTTATTAGTTTCACTGACATTAATCTTGTTGGGCTCATTATTTTTCAATAATAAAATTCGAGTTTAAACTGTCATGCCGGTGCCAAGCCTGGATTAAAAGTGTTAATGTCCCTTCCTTATAAATTACCAAAATGGTAATTAAACTCACAAGCGACCTTAGTTGTTTGGCATAAACGGCAACAGCCCTAGACACCATTCCAGTCCGAGTTCCTTGGTTTTCGGCCCTCTTTGCATAGTAAGGAGGCACTGAAGAGGAAGCGGCATCTGGTACACTCGAAGTCTCTTCGATGTTGCAACAACGACTCAAACACACGAATTTCGTAATTTGTTGAGAAAAGTCTTTCTGAACTCAGAGCATATCCCAAAGGAAAAGGTGACGTGTATCCAGCACTTCTACGGGGGAGCCTTTCTTACGTTGTTAGTCAAAAGACCAGATCAATTTATGCTGTGGTAAATATGATGTAGGTCATGATAACAGATCCTCATTTCAAAACGCACACTTCAGAAACAAGCGTCTCCGATGTCGCTGAGCAACCACACAAACTACCTGAAGAAGAAGAACAGGACATTTCATAATTAGGAAAGAATTTTTTTTCTAGCATTATCAGCTTTAGGTATTCGGCTCAAAGTTCACCTTGGAATGATACAGTAGAGAAGACGCAATAGCTAGGCTCGTTGATGGACTATATTAATGGTATAGGTCACCAGAGATATTTATGTTGCTTTTATGAAAAAGTCTCCATAAATTTGATTCAAATCTAGAAAAGAAATCAGAAGTTTTTTTTATTTTACATCCAAACCTTCTTTGCTAAATTTCTATTATTTTTGGAGGGTAAATTCGACTATGAGGCAGATGGTTGAAGATCGATGTTTTTAGGGTTGTTGTTAAATTGTGTTTGAAATGGAGAGAGAGAGAGAGAGAGAGAGAGATAGAGAGAGAGAGAGAGAGAGAGAGAGAGAGAGAGAGAGAGAGAGAGAGAGAGAGATTGTGATGCTAAGAAAATAAAAATATAGACATTTCTTGAATTGCCTATAAAAATATATTATACTTAGAAGAAGAAATGACACAAACGTACAAAAAAAAAGAATGTCGAGTAATGAAGAAAGAGAAAACAATCTCTCCCCGAGGCGAGATCCGTGTACCCTAGCTTCAACGACCGACTAAAAAAAGAAAAAGAAAAAATGACAACTCTTTCTAATCAAATTATCCCAGTCAACAACAATAAAATTATCTTGTGACGTCACATCTCATTTCCCGCCGACATTAACGTAATTATACGGTACTGACATCGCCTCTCTGTACCACCACCTCCTCACCCAGCCATCCACATCCCTCATCCATCCATCCATGCATCCATCTATACAGCAATAATCCAAAATCCTGTTTTTATGATATCCCTGTTTTCTCCGGGAATATTAATTCTTATCAATTTGGTTGCACTGACCTACGGAGAAACTCTGTCATTTATAATTTATTTGATTTGTAATCGGTGTAATTTACTTTAGGAGGAGGGGGGGGGGGTTGACTTAAAGGTGGGTGGGTGCTACCGTAAGGGGTTGAGGATTGCGGGGTTGGGGGTAGACTCACAAAGGATCAAAAGGTAGAATTTCGTAGGAGCGGAAGCGCCCAGTCACCGGAAAAACGCTCGGGCCCCGCCCACACGTTCCGGGCTTACTTCTCTCTCTCTCTCTCTCTCTCTCTCTCTCTCTCTCTCTCTCTCTCTCTCTCTCTCTCTCTCTCTCTGCTCTTTTAATGAGTTTCTAAACTGTTCTCACTTTTAATAATCATTTAAGATAGTTTTTCAAGTCCAGCCTTGACAAGTACTCACGTTCTTTAAATTATATTTATCAGTATTGAATCAAATTAAGTTCAAATCTTTAGACAGGTATAGGAATAACGACTTAATTAGTAATTATATTTTACCTCTTAATTAATCTTCTTGGATGAGTATACGCTCGAAATGCGTATTTAGAATTTACCACCGGATTAGTACATAATTCTGATGTAACTCAATTATTTCAGGTCTTGCCAGTGGTCAGCACTAGTTTTATTTCCTCTCAAAATGAATGTGGTGTAAGCCTTATCTTATATTTATGGTTTCCAAGGAATAAAAAAGAAATCGGGTCTACAATGGAAGAAATTTTCTAACTGAAAGCGATTAAAAACCAAACGTAATTTCGTGATGTGATATATTGATAAAGTTTTTAAGGCAAAATTCCTCAAAAAATATGAAGAGCCTTTTCCTGTAATTATTACATTTCATCAATCCATGTAATAAAGATTCTTAAGATTGAATAAGTTAAGTATACCTTAGTTTAACCAGACCACTGAGCTGATTAACAGCTGTCCTAGGGCTGACCCGAAGGATTAGACTTATTTTTACGTGGCTAAGAACCAATTGGTTACCGAGCAACGGGACCTACAGCTTATTGTGGAATCCGAACCACATTATAGTGATAAATGAATTTCTATCACCAGAAATAAATTCCTCTAATTCTCCATTAGCCGGCCGGAGACTCGAACTCGGGCCTAGCGAGTGCTAGCCGACAACTCAACCGACGCGTCCAACGAGGAACTTTAAGATTGAATAACCAATGTAAAATTTTACATACTAGCTCAAGAAGTTTGTAGAATTCAGTTACAATAAAATAATAAGAATCATCCCCTGTCAGTGTTTTTTTTTATACAAAATTTTTAAAGCTATGTTTTATAAGACAATTCTCGTTACTTCAGCCGAGTTACAGCCATTACAAGGATTTCCTCATTTCCCGGTAGAAGCAGCTCTACTCCCTACCATTCGTCAGTTTAATGTTGGATGGGAGCAGTTTAATGGGGAGTGTAATGAATTTTAAGGGAGATTAAGCGTAGGAAGTTGAGGGAATTGAGAGGCCGAGGGAGAATTATAGGTGCTCTTTTATTTTAGCTTGGTAATGCCTGGCTTTCATTTATATAACTTCATTCAGGTTGAATAAAGCAATGTGAGTTATTACTTTTATTGACGAATGGTTGCCACATAGCTACACCTCTTGTGCATACGCGCACATGTACATTCTGTATGTGTTAAACGTATTTTCATTTAAAGAGATACGCGGGACGGAAAGATATAGAGAAACTTTGAAAGATGGACCTCGAAAAACAGAAGATCGATGAGAATTCCGAAGCTTCGTAACGTTGCATGTTTTCTGTGTGTGCAGTAGATTCAAAACTCGCCTGCTTTCTCTAGTATTAATTAAGGATCGGAAATTGAAGATGGTAAAGGCTGGCGAACTTTCGCATTTTTGAAATTTGTTGTATTTTCGAGTTATCTCATGCTTAAGTTAGGTTTTTGTGGTCCTATAATAGTTCTGTTATTTAGCTGCCTTCCTATTTATGCAATTATGTCCACCGTCTAATAATGCAATACGGTACGATCATTACGCTGTTTATTGATTACTGATATTTACTGCAAGTCAACACACAGTCCTTAAAATGATCAGACACTGCGTTCTAGTAAGAATCTAAAAGACAGACAGACCTACTCGAGACTTCATCTTAACAGTGATTTACATGAGTTCTAGTTTTGCCAAGGACTGAATATTTTTCCCAAGGACTGAATATTGTTCCCGTTTTGAAATCTCTACTAAAGACACGCTCTGCAGAGCCAATTATCTGCACGTTCACCACTCGGATAAGTATTCTGACATTTATTTAAGTAGTTCTTTGCTCAATTTGAATGCTCTTGCTTAACATGATTCGTGACGGGGATTCATAACTGAAATCTCTTGGTTTTGATTTCTCGTGCATTCAAAGGAGATTTCAGAATACCTGAAATCTGATTCAGAAATGGGAAATAAAAGTCCATAGATACCTTGATTTATTGAGTTAGCTTTCAGAATCTGTAATATACTAATTTTGAAATAAAATGTTATAGTTACAAAACCTCTTTATTCTGGGACGGAATTTCAGATTTTTCAAGTCTCCTGCAGAATTCTGAAATCTACAGATATTTGTGGGCAATGTCAGAAATGTAAAATTTCTTGATAATCGAAAGGTAATTTACAATTCCGGATTCTATGGATTTTAGAATGATTTTGAGTGTGAAACCCCTTGATTCTAGGTGGGGACTTCAGGATTCTGAGTTCTCGAAATTTATTTCTCCATCACTTAGCTTTACTTGGCGTATCTTCTATAATTCATGTGAAAAAAATTACCTCCTTGAGACTTGATAATTTTAATAAAGCAAAAAGGGCAAGTGTTAAGGTCAGGTTCCTTCAGGTAAAGACAAAAACCACCGCGGATTTGTTCAAGATCATTTCAGTAATGGGGATCTTTGATTGATTATTTAAATAGAGCTTAAAGGACACGGTGAAAGTTAGCCAGTTTACTAAGGCATTTTGTAACGGGAGCGGGGGGAGGGGGTATTCTGTCACTTTGCTGTAGCATGATGGACAAAGCGAACGCTATAGATAATTCAGATATTACGAAAAGTGACCAGAGTATGTTTAGTAATAGTTTCGAACACGAATCTAAAATGTCTAATATTACACAGCGACATTGCAGTTCACTTGGAGAGTTTGGTTTGCAACAACATATTTTGCTTTAGAAGTGTTAATTGCTTTATCTTGTGAATGTAATAGTGTGTGCGTAACTGAAGAAAATACACAATTAATAATTATCATTTGAAATTCATAGTTAAGGAAAGTTTAAGCACTTAAAACAAAATAAAAAAAAATGGAAACTTCTAACACTACATAACATTCAGTAGATGACCTTTCCACCCAGAATCTAATCATCCTAAGGATTTTACTAAAGGTTTTCTAGTAAATGTTTGAATATTGTAGGTAACCATTACAGTAATTATCTAACGCTGGTGACCCCTTGCTTGATTCCAAGTGAATTGTCAAGATGGTACACAATGGCAGTAAACGTATTCTTGGTGACGGCTGTTCGGAGTTATTTGATGTGCTTCATTCTGTATACCTTTTTGATTTATAGTTGTATAAGTGTCTAGTAATTTTGCTCCATGCAATAAAAAGCGTCGACCACAGCAGTACAGTAAGTACTGCAAGAGACAGCCAATGAAGAATTAGAGGAATTTGTTTCTGGTGATAGAAATTCATTTCTCGTCATAATGTGGTTCGGATTCCACAAGAAGCTGTAAATCCCATTGCTAGGTAACCAGTCGGTTCTTAGCCACGTTAAATAAATCTAATCCTTCGGGCCAGCCCTAGGAGAGCTGTTAATCAGCTCAGTGGTCTGGTTAAACTAAGATATACTTTACTGCAAAAGACAAATGCGCATACATAAAGTGCTCCTATAAAACGTGGCTATAGAGATCCGTAGAGTTCTACAATTTAACAAACTTGAGTGAAGTTGACTTGACGGTGGTCGCTACGTGCCGTTTGCCACAAAATCGTGGTATTTTCATTTTTGTTCCCAAATTTTCCTTTCAGGCATTTCCTCCTTAACCCTTCTGTATCATTACCCGCTCTTTTCATTTCCTTTTTGCTTCAGCCCTGTGCGGTCATTTCCCTGAAAACTTCTTTGTCGTTTTTCGTAATGTCCCTTTAATTGCCGTCTTCCGTTTTGGTTACACTGACCTTTTATCTTTTATCTTTTGCGTCCTACAAACCCTCCCTGCAACGTGTTTTAGTTTCGATTTGTTTTGCTCTTTTGGTTCTCGCTGTCTCCTTTTTCTCCCTCCGCTGAAATGGGATGTGTAAGGGCGCAGTTTCTTCTTTGCGTCTTCAATTTTTCATTCAACGTACCATGTATTCCCTACTCCCCCACCCCCTGCCCCCCGATCTCTCTCTCCATTATTACGATTTAATTCACGTTGCTGTTTAGATCGCTTATCGAATTTTAACAACTTGAACTCTTGAATAGCCCCTTTAGTGTTTTTACATTTCATTAGACAGCTCAACGTATCGTGTGTGTTAATTTACCGTGGTTTTCATTTATGTTAGTGTACAGTAGAGACTGGCCTCGTGCTCGTTCACTAAACTCACCTGTTTTTATGCCTCTGACCTTTTAGCCTTTTATTTAGTCTACTTATGGTGACACTCGTCATGGTTCATGTTGGTTCGCATTACAGATTTAGCTTTTATTCAAAGGAACTTGAGTTGTACATAAGATTCGATTGATACTATGGTATTATTATAATATCAAGAAATTTAACTTCATTATTGAGCATTTTTACATACGCTTCATCCTCGTCTTACGTCAGTTCGTTTTTGTTCTAATTTATTACTGATGGTGACATTTCCGTAGCAGATATTTCCCTTCACTTACATTGTTTTGTATGCAAATGGATCTATTGAGAATGTTTTTTCAGTCTACTGTTGAACGTTTATTTCCGGAGTCTTGTGAGAATTTTTTTTTAGCTGATTTAGTGTTGAAATAATATCATCTGCGTCTTCGTGTGCTAAAGTGATAAAAATTTGTTTTTGTTGGATGCATAATAAACCCTCAAATTACATTACGATCGTTAGGGGCAATTAATAAATTTTTGGTTATGTGTGCTCTGCTTTCAAAACATGGCTCCATGTCCAAATAGTCTAATATTAGATCATCACATTATTAACAGGAGAAATATCAAATAAGTGAGATTTGTTTCTAATTCTTCTTGCTATATAAACAGTTCCACATTAACAATTTACAAAATACTGACCATGGTTTAAGATAGCTCCTGTTATCATCTTCAGTACCCTTGCGGTATTGAACAGTAAAAACGTTTAAATAACGTGAAGATTGAAACAGAAATGTCACTTGACGGATTTTCTATCATCAACTGGAAGGTGAATGGTGCCGACCTTTTGTTTAATCAAGAAACAAAACAATAAGTCCGTAAACGTGTGAAAAAAGAGGTGCAAACGGCGCGGAAGATGGAGGTCTGGGCTTCACACTATATCCCCTTCTTTATCAGCTGATCTTGAAGTATGATAATGATGTCCCTTGTATCTCCAAGCTGTGGAAATCTTCTAACATTTCTATTCCTCACATTCAGTAATCCTCTTTTTTTTTTTTTTATTTACAGTGAAGATCTACCGCTTCCTTTTGCAGTTACATTAACCCTCTCTCTCTCTCTCTCTCTCTCTCTCTCTCTCTCTCTCTCTCTCTCTCTCTCTCTCTCTCTCCGCTTTTCTCCTCATTTTTTCGTCCTAGACCTGTTGCCAGTAGCTAATTTATAATGGCATTTCAGATAACTTCTCATTGGCAATTGTTTTTTCGTATTTCACCAGCACTGAATTACGACATCATTCATATTATAAGAATAGTATTACATGTGTTACATTACAGGCTGAAATTGTTTTGTTTAAGTGGATGGAAATAGTGAATGCAAAAGAAATTTTTTGTCATTAAAATCATTCCATTCTCTCTCTCTCTCTCTCTCTCTCTCTCTCTCTCTCTCTCTCTCTCTCTCTCTCTCTGGTGTGTATAATGGCTTCATCAGTCTCTGCACCTGTGTGTCTCCGCAATTTTTTGCATGCATGCGCAAGTAAACACGGTCATCGTGCATTTAACCGCAAAGGAACTTTTGACGAAGTTCTGATTCAAGTTCCCGTTGCTCTTTCCTTACTTTCTCCGCAAAAATATAAACCGGACAGTTTATTTCTATTAGTTTTCATATTTTCTAAGTACAAGTATAAAAGCCAAATAGAAATAACGCAACAACGAAAAATTCCAATGAAGCAAAGCTTGTGAATTGGCTTGTGACCCGTCGGGCGGAAGCGGACACCGGGGAAGAAGGCGGAAAAATGATGGCACCCCCACCCAACAATCCTCGGGCGCTGAAGTGTGACGTCAAAGAGACACTCCCTATCCCCATCCCCCCCAACCCCCTCCCCCTCCCCTTCCCTCCCCTCTTCCACCAACAGCCCTGCTTCCTAACCCCCTTCTCATCCTCTCTTATTCCCGTTTTAGCGTCCTTTTTGCCTCTCTCCTATCCATCGCCTCATATGTTCTGTCGAAACCGGGCCATGAAATGTCTGGTCCTTTATTTATTTTATATTTATTTTTTGATGGGACTCGAGATTTTTGGAAAATATTGCTGATTAATTTTATCAGTCTGAATTAAGCTAAAGTGTCTGGTTCTTTATATAAAAAAAATTCATAAATTTTTTATCTAAACATTAAAAACACTGACCTAGTTTATTTATATTGTTTTAGTAGAAAGTAATTGCGTGTTAATGGTATTCTGTAGGGGAACAAGATATTTCACACTCATTTATACGCGCACCTGTCATTTCCAAAGTATGAGCGTCTATATGTAAATTTACGTTTCTTTTTTTTCCACAAATACATTTCCGTTCTTTAATTAAATACCTAAATGATGAACATTTCGCGGCCTTTTCAAGAATTTCGAATTTCATGCCAGCAGTCTCATCTGTTGCATTACAAAGGGATTTCCTGTCTCTTGTGTATTTGCTGCATTATGGTCGAATTTTTCATTTATTCTGTAATTTTGAACGTGCCAACCTTGTTTCTTAGTACAATACCTGTATAGTTCCTGGTGTATGAAAACTTTTTTCAGCTATCAAATTAGTTAATATATTTTGCCGAGCGTGTACATTGTAAATCAAAGTACGGATGCGTATGAACACTGACTGTTTATAAAAATGGCCATTGAAGCAGATTTCAGATTACATTAAGTTCTTTCTTCTTAGTAACACGATGGGAGGTTACAAGTGCATGGAACTGCATTTGTTAATCTACACTTATGTAGGATTTTTCCATTTCATTTATGCTCAAACCCCTTAGAATAGTTATATCTTTCTAAGGTATAAGCAATGATTCCATTTCTTCGACTTGTTGACTCCGGAATGAACTAATGGACAAGTAAACTATGCGCCGAAGTTTCTTCGGCGCAATCGAGCTTTCTGTACAGCGAAAATGTTGTATGAGCCGCGGCCCATGAAACTTTCACCCATGTCCCAGTGGTGGCCTGTCCGGTAGCGTTGCTAGACGCACGATCATGGCTACCTTTAACCTTAAATAAAATAAAACTACTGAGTCTAGAGGGCTGCAATTTGGTATGTTTGGTGATTGGAGGGTGGATGATCAACCTACCAATTTGCATCCTTCTAGCCTCAGTAGTTTTTAAGATCTGAGGGCGGACAGAAAAAGTGCGGACGGACAGACAAAGCCATCTCAATATTTTTCCTTTACAGAAAACTAAATAGGAAATGTATAGCCTTCAAGTTCGAAACCACTCCATTAAACTTTGATATTTCATTAACTCTACGCAACCCCAGATCTCACATACTTACAGAGCTACCCTCGTGTTTTGTTTGGATAATGACACTACCTTTAATCACAAACAAACCAATCTTCTTAACCAAAGACTTTATTCTCCATTTGATCTCTCTTGTCAACTAATCCAGCCTGTTTACCTGCAGTCTTTCTACTTCTATATTGCTCTCTTTTAACGGTTCGTTTTACCGTATGCTTTAAAAGCTTCAAGTTAATCTTACCGCTTTGTTTGCTATTTGATTTTTTTTTTTTTTTTTTTGCTAGCGATTGAATGTCCTTGAAAAAGCTGTAATCTGTTACATGTGCAAAAACCTAGCAACGAGCATCTCACCCTCTGATATTGTTTGGGTTTTCTTACGTTTAAGCTAAGTGCTGATAACCAGAGGTTTACAACGCCAGACAACTTAAACAGTTCAGTCAGTTAGTCGTGCCAGACATGAGTTTAATACATTTATTTGTATATCTGCGACAGAACACGAGCGCTCCAGTCGCTAAATCGATCAGTGATTGCATTTATTTTACGGAATAGATACGAAGTTCAGTATTCAAAAACTTCCAGTTACACTTTGTGAAGACATTCTCAGATTTTGTCGTCTAAAATATATTCTTAGAACAGCTTGAAAAGTTCTCTCCACATCAACTTATAACTAGCCACTATTCATTACACACTCAACAAAAAGGTTACCTATTTCAACCCAAATACATTCCTTAAGATATCCTCAACTGCTTTAGTAGCTTCGGCTATCGTTAGTACGAAAAAAAATAAAATAAAAATCAAACGACATATCAAATTAAAGGAGAGGTGGATAAGAACCATTGCTGTTTATATTCTTTTGCGTGGAAACAGACCTTCTGGTCAGGGCATTATTACATTATATAGTGGAAATAATTCCAAACATAGCAGTTAAAGCAAGCTGCAAGAAGCAAAAGCTAAGCCCACTGAATTGTTGACTTTCGTGTATTTATGAAAACACTTGTGGATCCAGGGGCGGGGCGGCACCTGGGCACGTGGCCCCCATGAAAAACAATGACAAAATAATAACACTGAAGATTTAGATAATAATTACATAAATGAGAAATATAAAAATTGGAAAAAAATAAAAAAAATCTAAAATAGAAATAAAATTTGGAGAAAAAATAACATTTATTATCTTAATGATGATAATAGTGGATTCGGTATTTCCTGATAAAACAGGCGATTTCTGTCTACTTCATATATATATATATATATATATATATATATATATATATATATATATATATATATATATATATATATATGAAAATTGATGCCACCCCCATAAATTTTTTCTGGATCGCTAGTGTATGAAACCGCGTTTTTTTTTCTTACTAATCATATTCCCCGGTTTTTATAAGTAGTAGGGGTTAGTGCCGTCAGTGCATCTCACTGGGTGCACTGTAGGCATTACTAAAGGTCATTTGCAGCGTCCTTCGGCCCCTAGCTGCAACCCCTCTCATTCGTTTTACTGTACACCATTCAGATTATTTTTCTTCCAACTAACTATCCACCCTCTCCTAACAATTATTTCATGGTGCAACTACGAGGTTTTCCTCATGTTACGCCTTTCAAACCTACCTACTCCCAATTTCCTTACCAGCGCTGAATGACCTCATAGGTCCCAGTGCTTGGCTTTTTGCCTAAACTCTATGCTCCATTCCATTGCATTCCTCCTCCCCCTTAGTCACCCTATTTGTCACTCTCATTGTGTCGTAAGTGACCGTTGATATTCCATACCTTTGCTCCTTGCCAAGGCCGTCGTAAGAGATGTAACATGCTAAAGTTGTATTATGTAATTTTAGGTTGTATCAGACAAGGTACAATCTTTTCTGAATTTAGCAAATAAATATATATATATATATATATATATATATATATATATATATATATATATATATATATATATATATATATATATATATATATTATACACACACCCGTGTTTACACACGCAGATGACCCAGCACACAGACGTGCAGATATATATATATATATATATATATATATATATATATATATATATATTATACACACACCCGTGTTTACACACGCAGATGACCCAGCACACAGACGTGCAGATATATATATATATATATATATATATATATATATATATATATATATATATATATATATATATATATATATATATATATATATTACATGTATGTATGTATACATATATATTTATTTATTATACATATATATATACATATATATATAAAACACACACATATATGTTTATATAATTATATAAAAATTGTCACATAATCCGGGCATTTTCTATATTCACAAATCTCAAGCTGCAAATATCGTTTAATACCAAATTCACTGAACCTTGGAATAAACACCGGAGGGCAATTTCTAAGTGATAATTGATCATTCAACAGGTGGACTCGAACCACTAAATGGTTTGGCAACGACGACTTTTCGGTATTGATCGATAGGTAGATAGATAGATAGATATTTATACATTATTTTTTTATATCTTGTGCAAGTACCCCTAAAGCAGTTTCTGATAGTGAACGAGTGCCCGAAGATGTTTATGTAAAGTGAATGCGTTCGAGCTTCGTTGACGATGCGAAAAACACATTTTCCGTCGTGAGAACAACTGTACAGAAGATATTTTTTCTAACATATTTTGTGATAGTTTTACACTCCGTTACGTTGCATGCTTCGCCTTACTTGAGGATATTTTGCGTTGAGTGATTCCTTAGAAAATATAATTGAGTGGCATGTTGTGGTAAAAAGGGTCAGTTGCAAATCATAAAATAACATTACTTTGTCGAGTTAAATATTAAACATAAAACTGAATTCTATTATCAACATTCTCACTTGCCACTGATACCATTACTGCTAAGCAAAAAAAAAAAAAAAAAAGAAACTGTTGTATAAAAACAAGACGAGTAGCAAAAGTGAAAGAATTACATTCCTTTGAAACTCACTTTGACTTAATACACCACGAAGTTCCCCTTTAGCTTGTAAATGTCAACACTTGCGTCCCCGATCCCGACCTATTCCCACAAATCAGCGGAATTTCGCTTCTCGTTTAATCATGTGATTCGAATGTTTCCCCTTCTCAGATCGGGATTCTCCCAGAGATTTTAGTTTTATTTTCCTTCTTTCCCTTGATCTCAGTGTAGTCCTAAACCTTCACATTTGAAAGTGTTACTGCCATACGTTTTTGTTAAATTTTTATTCTGCTTTAATTTAGGAATAAAACGATTTTCTAAAGTTCGGGCAAGATTAAGGGAGATGAATTGCCAAGGAAATTCACTGAATGACAGTGCTCTTGTGAGTGAGAATAAAGTCTGTGTAAATAAAGAACAGAATATTATGACGGAAGAGTCGAAAAGTGGGAAAAGGTATATAATTCTGCTACGAAGAAAAATTCAAAGTTCATTTCTTCTATGTAAGAAACTAATTCGAGACAAAACTTGCCCTTTAGTGTTGCGAAGATGAATCCTCCTTTTCAATAGTTTTTATTCATTTTTTTTTTCTTTTTTTTGAGAGCCAGGGTGCAAGGGAGTGAGACCTATGAACCCCTAAGGAAAGCTTTGCGAAATATACGTAATAAATATCTTAGCTTATAAGACAGAACTGAATAAACAACATACACCTCAGAAATAAACTTAGACGAAGTTGATAATTGAAATACTACTTCATACGTTACGGGATTTTTATATCGAGAGTTCTTCAAACGCAATTACGATATTAGTTTTGTAATTCCCTCATTCCTACATTTAATGTCTCATTTCATAGTCTATCGGTCATGATTCGTCTCCCCATTTCATACTTTTTTTTATTTTATCTCTATTTTGTATCCTTGTGCCATTCCCTTCATCTATCCATCCTTCCCCTTTGGACCTGTCACCCCATCCTCTTCCCGATCTTATAAGGGAATGATGACGATCATAATCCTTCGCTTGTGTTTACGACAAACATATTTGGAGAAGATGATAAAACTTTATCTGATGTCGGGATTCCAATTCAGGTAAGAGACTTATCATTATTACCTGAGCTCAGGTGTGCGATGTCCATTTATTTCAATCACAAGTTGACACGTCGTAAATTATGTTCTCTCGAAATTTGCTTCTCTGCCTTAATTGTGTCTATCTGTACGTACGCGCGCATGCCTGGTATCTGCAAGTGTGTTGGTAAATGATTTTTTTTGGCGTGTGTATGAAATTGCGTAGATGTGCATGGTAAAAAGAAAAGGTATATCTTTCTCTCTGAGTCTGTGCGCTCTTATATTTGTGCTTTTGTATCTGTATACAAGGCCCTATCGTAAAAAATACGTTATCTAAGGGCGTTGCACGATTGATCATAATACGTAAGAGGAAGTTGATGATATGGAGACTGTTTCCTACGACTTATTTCACATATCGCTGCCATTCTTGAGCGAAAACCAGTCATTACCAAAGTAAAATCTTGGTAATGATAGATCATTGTTCGGTTTCCACCAGTTGACAGCTAATCGCGTCCCTAATGGCTCGGCAACCGCATATTTTATGAACAATTTATATCACTCAAACGTCGGATTATTCATTCGCTTCATCACGTTGCCAGGAGTCCCGTCTGGTGAATATCCTGCGACTCCTTGAAGACTTTCATGCCCTCAGGGGTTTTCCCCATCTGTTTTTCCCGTTTAAAATTGGCATTTTCCCTGAAAGGCCTCTTGTCTTGCCCCGTGCATGCTAGCCGCTTTTCGCTTGATTATTTGATAGAGCGACGGCTCCTCACAACAGCGCCTTCTTCGTCAGTTGTCAGGTATCAAACGCAGGGGGAGATTCTCGTCTCGGCTGGTCGCTCTTAGTCCGCTTTGAGTCCTGAGGCATCCCATTGGCCGTCCGGTAATTAGCTGTGATCACATGACCTCCAAATGCTGCGTGGGAAACCAAAAGACGTCGCTTACAGAAATGTAAGAAATTATATTTTTCTAAAAGATAATCATTCGGGGCTGGGTGTTTCATTCTTTTGATAGATCCGAGGGTGTGTTAGGTTACGCGAAGGATTATTGCTTCCAGTTCATTTTTTCATTTCTGAAAGTTACATCTTGTTCTCGTGTGTAAATATTTGAAAATGAAGGAAGACCACACTATCGCTCACCTTCCTCGAGTCTTCCTGTGTGTGCGTGAGAGAGAGAGAGAGAGAGAGAGAGAGAGAGAGAGAGAGAGAGAGAGAGAGAGAGAGGAGGAAGAAAAAGTGTCGCGTCATGGATGGAAATGAAGTTGTAATGAAACTTGGCATCTTTTTAAGCAACTTTTCTCATCTCTTGACTTCTCAGCATCCCGTTTGGAGATCTCGTTATCATACGAGTTGCATTTTCAATTTTTTCTTCTAATTTTTGTCTGAAGGTATAAGATCGAATCGAATAATGCCCAGGTATTAAGTTTTTTTTCCAAATATCCGCATGACAGATAACGCTTGAATAGTTTATAAAAGGTGTTAACATGAATTAATTCACCTCTAACTAATATTTCCTCACTCGGTTTCCTTTTGACGGACCAACGAACAGAAACAGAAAAAAGTCTGTCAGTGTTTCTCTTGTTTTAAATTCGACGATGGATCTCTGTCCCGTAACGATATTTTTCCACACGGAATAATTCCGGTGTTAAAGTCGCCATCGGTCAGTATCACAACTCATCGTTCAGCAAATCATCCCGCGGGGATGCCCGCGATGCCGAAAGATTTCGGGAGATGGCCTCCAGAGATGGAAAAGCGAAATTAATGTCTCATTTGATTGTAATTAATTTTGGTGGGCGGGGCAGAGTGACGCTTCAGGACCGAAGTTTTTAGGCGTTGTAGGGCCATGAAGATGCTTTGCTAAGACCTGCAATAAGCTCGGTCTTCCATAAGGATTGCGTGAATGTTGCTTCTTAAGGAAAATTCAGAGGTTTCCATGTCGCTTGTATGCAGTCAAGCGCCCTCTCTCTCTCTCTCTCTCTCTCTCTCTCTCTCTCTCTCTCTCTCTCTCTCTCTCTCTCTCTCTCTCTCTCTCTCAACCCGTCACGGCAGG
>JANJGK010000012.1:43175641-43195641 GCA_039081455.1 Macrobrachium rosenbergii | reverse complement strand
CAGTTACTTGAAAAGGGAGGAGAAGAAAATACCGATGGTGTCAGTCCCCGTTGAAAGAGTAGCCTAACTGTAAGAAGAAATAAGGAGGAGGAAAATTCCTTATTTTTGTGTAAAGAAAAACAGTGAAATAGGAAATTTTACTTTTTCTCTTTTGCCTTCTCCCTCTGTTGCTGTTAATACCGCAAGACTTTAGAAAATCCTCTTATGCCTCTGTATGAAAGTCGGTTGGTCATTGTTAATGCTATGAAACTGTTTCGTATGAGGACTGGTGCGCTTGTATATATATATTTATGTATACATACATACATACATACATACATACATACATACATACATACATACATACATACATACATACATACATACATACTGTACATATATATATATACATATGTATATATATATGTATATATATGTATATATATATATATATATATATATATATATACTGTATATATATATGTATATATGATTATAATCACTGTTGTACGTGATCCACTTATCACACATTACTACAGGTGAAAATAAGAGACGGGGTGTAGGTCCTGACCGGTTTCGGCTTTATTTCCAAGCCATTGACGAAGGACTGATACAGAGTATTAGAAGTCACAAATATATATACTGCAGGAACAGTACTGACGAACAAACACAACCGGTAGAAACTACATATCCACCCACAGGCCGGTTTCAAGGTAGGAGTGGCCTTCAAAACTCATTTGGCTAAAAATCACAATATACTCTCAAGGGACAATACTGATAAACGATAAACAGGTATCGACCATAGGTGACAACAGATCCACACCTGACAGGTGTCAGGGAGGCGGAGTTTGGAAAAGTCATAAGCACTGCTGCCCCCGTACTGTGTTTACAAATATGATAATCTTATTTTCATACATCTCTACTGCCTACCTTAAAATTTAAACAATTGACAAATTTCTTTTGATATTAAAGGATCAAGTTTATACATCCCTTGACTGATATTCATATTATGGCTGTAACTTTCTTTTATAAAGCTAGATTCAATGATATTCCTTTCCAGTGTGTTATTAGAATATACAATCCTTTTTGCCTCTTCCCAGTTGATAGCATGATTGTTCTCACTAACATGTACAAAAATACCACTGTTCCCCTGTGCATATCTCACACATTGCTTATGCTGTTTATGCTGCTCTATTCTATAGTTCCTCATTGGACGGGTCGATATCGTACTCGGCTAGCTTTCTCCTGGGCCCGCGTTCGAGTCTCCGACCAGCCAATGAAGAATTAGAGGAATTTATTTCTGGTGGTAGAAATTCATTTCTCGCTATAATGTGGTTCGGATTCCACAATAAGCTGTAGGTCCCGTTGCTAGGTAACCAATTGGTTTTTAGCCACGTAAAATAAGTCTAATCCTTCGGGCCAGCCCTAGGAGAGCTGTTAATCAGCTCAATGGTCTGGTTAAACTAAGGTATACTTTTTTTTCCCGTTCTATTCTCTTTTCCGGTGTTTACCCGTCTGGCCAAAATTGTCACAAGACTTACAAGGAATTTTATATACATGTTTCATTGTTTTATTGTTTTGAAGGCCACTCCTACATTGACACCGGCCTGTGGGTGGATATGTAGTCTCTAACGGTTGGGTATGCTCATCAGTACTGTTCCTGTAGTACATATATTTGTGACTTCTCATGCTCTGTATCAGTCCTTCGTCAATGGCTTGGAAATAAAGCCGAAACCGGTCAGGACCTACACCCCATCTCTTATTTTTCACCTGTGGTAATGTGTGATATGTATCTATATGTATATGTAGGCTATATGTATATGTATATATATATATATATATATATATATATATATATATATATATATATATGTATATATATATATATATATATATATATATATATATATATATATATATATATAGATAGATAGATAGATAGATAGATAGATAGATAGATATTGCTGAAAGCCCCAAATGTCACTATATCTAAACATAACTTCTATTATAGTCAGTAATGACACCCTCTACCAGGACAATTCCAAAATCATTCTCATTTTTCTTCTGCAACTGTCAGTAAGAATTCAGGTTGGAAATTATTTACCTCATCCCACAGGTTGTTGACACCACAACCAGGTTCAGCCACTCAGGTCTGTATCATCTAAGCAGGATGGACGAAATTATAACAGGTTATATTATCTACACCAGTGTGTTTATTATCGAAATATCTCGAGCATGGTACAGCATAATTGAATGATACTTGGCCTAAAAGCTCATTAGGTTCCCACCTCAAAGCCGGTTTCCCCTCAAAGTTAACCATCTCGAGATGATCATCTGTTGAGTAACTGTCAAATCTGATCCGGTTCTGATCATTCTTGAGATATCTGCTAACACCATAAACATATGAAATGCATAAAGATATAGATTCCCGCGGTTAGGATGCGCATTTCCCACCTACATGTCATATATGGGAAGCCTTGTTCTAGGCGTACCAAAGCCAAGATCATTAATGAATTAGGAGGACAAAAATCTCCATGAAACTGCCCACAGAGTTTCTTAAATATGCCATAAATCGTAAGCTTAGTGTTTTTTTTAATTCTATATTGCTAGTGTTTTATTGAAAATACGATTCCTTAGATAACCAGGCAGCGTATGAATAAAGCTAAGAAATTTAATTTTGAAATTTTCCTATTTTATGCTTCCAATTATGTTA
The DNA here is from genome assembly GCA_039081455.1 of Macrobrachium rosenbergii. Lineage (NCBI taxonomy): Eukaryota > Metazoa > Arthropoda > Malacostraca > Decapoda > Palaemonidae > Macrobrachium > Macrobrachium rosenbergii. The sequence goes on along the minus strand of JANJGK010000012.1, from coordinate 43,192,949 downwards.
AAACGAATACCGCAAGGAATTGCGCACCTCTTGATATCATGCCTAATTCGATGCATATGAGTTTTGTGTATATATCTTTTTCTTATGATAGTATGAACCGAATATTTATTTTTTAAACCGCCAGTGCTAAGGCTTAAAGGCACGTTTGCGATCAAAGACCCAGTCCGAGCAATACTATTATTATTATTATTATTATTATTATTATTATTATTATTATTATTATTATTATTATTATTATTATTATTATTATTATTATTAAAAGTTTTGACTGACCCAGTCTTCACATTACAGGATCATGTTGAGAGATTTTCTTTACCTTAAAGTGCACTTAAATTCACTATTAAAGCATATTTTTTTCAATGATGGCGTGAAAAAACTCCACTAAATTTCTCTTGAGATTTTCAACAATATCTTGGGATTCATTTTTGTCATCTTAATATTAGCTTGCCCATGATACTTCGCTGTATCATGTATAACCGAATATGCAGATAAACGGCACTGAGATATTAGTTCACGATTTACCTTGAAGCGTTAATGTCTAATCAAGACGAATGATAGCTGAATAATGAATTCAAGTAACCTTTTATAGTCTTTTTGTAAGACTAATCTTTGCAGAAGGAACCGTACTTTAAGAAAGACTACAAAATTTTCTAACCATGAGAAATGTTTGTAAAATTGGTTAAATAGAACTTTTTTCTTCCTACAGTCGAAAGATGAAAGACTGTGGAATAACATGAGGAAAAATTCAGTAAATCGCTATCATGTAAATGCAGGTTTAACACTTCTTAAAAGAAAGGCTGAAAATTTGACAGGACAGTTAATAGGGCGTAGTGTATTTCCTTCAGTATTCATATGTGTGTGTGTGAAGAAGAGTTACCTAGTTTTGTTTGCTCATAATTATTTATATATGATGGAAGTACTAGTTGAGTACACTCGAGTGGTCGTTTGGCCTTCCTGACAAATTTGGATACTAAAATACAATGTCATCAAAACTCCTCGTCAGATATCCTCATTATGATTAAGATAGAGCATTGAAGGGAGGTCTCAAGCATTTTTCCAGTGGACGATAAACTTAAATATTCTTTTAAATGGTTTTAGTTTTCCATTAGTTGTGTTAATTGTAGAGGGAACCCTGATTCCTCAAGCTAAGGTCACTGGAAGACCAAACGGGATTAGGAAGTAACTTCCTTTATAACCTTTAACATGAAAGAAGCAGAGTTGCATAAGATGGACTGCCTTACTTTTGCTACTTTCATCAAGCCGTAATGCGACACAAAGCGACGCCATAGAAAAAGAAGTAAAATTAACCTATTGTGTAATAGCTAATGGTAAAGGAGTACCATAGGTTGTAAGGGGCTGTGTGGCACTTTTGAAAAAAGACAACTTATTGCTGCATGCAATGGACTATTTTAGAAATAAAGAGTGATCTGCTGTTAATGGTCTTACTGCCAGAAAATCATGATATTATGGCACGTATGTCTCCATATCAGGCAGATATCACTACCTCGTTCAGTTTGGAAACTTAAAAATCCTCCTACTTCTTTGCCATCTGAATACGTCGTCACAAAATGACATTCCAGTGGGAAAGATGAGCTAAAGTTCTATAATTCCATTTTGTGGAGTAACCAGAAATTGTAAACGTTCCCAGGTGAGGTAATAGTCTGCTTCGTTTGGTAGACTTCAGATAAAATGTTACCTAAAATGATTATCGTATGGCAGTACGAATCATTGGAAAGTGAAAGTGTGCTGTACAATCTATCCTTTAATCAGGTTAGAAAGATCAGTCTGCTGAGTGTATTACAAGAGGTTAGGAAAGTAAGACCTCAATACAAAGTCATTATATGGCACGAGAGAGAAATCGTGAGCTGACCGGTTTTGTAATCTTTAATGCAGGAAAACCAAATGACTATACAATGAGAATATACCAGTTTTCTACGAACATAAGCACACCTTATAGCCTCATTATCACCTGATTATAAAACCACAAAGTGACATCATATACTCAGAGAGCGGAGTAACCAGTTTTGTAACCTTTTGTTAAGAGACGGGAAGGGGCAGAGGGTCGCATGATCCCCAAAATAAGAAATTAATCGCTTTCTGAGGACAGAATATAAAAGCTAAAAAATGACGTTATTACCAAAAGACTGATATTAAGAAATACACTACTTCATTACTTGTTTTTACAGTAATTTTCTCAGCTACATAACTCTGGAAGCAAATATTATATAAATTTGTAAACGCTTAAGTATGCTCAGATTCTCGAAAAAAAAAATTAATGGTAAATCCAGTAAATAGGTGATTATGAGAGTGAAGAGGTGACTATGTTGGTCTCTTAAATTCAAAGTCATTGTTACTCGAAAAGAATCCGACCAGCGGCAAATGAGGAGAGATATGCTTTGCTTATCAATGTTTCCATAGGTAACTCGAGTGTTTTGGAAGATGTCACCAAGTAAATTTAGGGATCTTTCTAGGTAGTGACCCCCAAGGGTTTTTAATCCGATACGTATCCACCTTTGAGGGGAATTACCGTAAAAACATAAAACAAAAGAGTGTAAATATCATAAAGATAATGACCCCCAAGAAATATTAGTCCTAGATAACGACCCCCGAAAACCCTTGGGGTCACTATCTAGGAAAGATCCAAATTTAGAAACTGAAGCAAAAATGATATGAACCTGTCTATCCTGCTTACGTGACATGATGATAGTGATTTAGAAACTGGTAATATAATAAGTTGTCACAGTGGTATGAAGCGCAGCAACACTGTGAGTATTGGTCATGTTTAGTTCTATTAATCACGGACACAGGAGCTATAAATAAACAAGGTATTAGGTTTTCGGTATTGAATCATTTATACATGCATATATATATATATATATATATATATATATATTATATATATATATATATATATATATATATATATATATATATATATATACATATATATATATATATATATATATATATATATATATATATATAATTTATATTATATATGTATGTATAAGTATACATATATATATATATATATATATATATATATATATATATATATATATATATATACACATACATACACACACACATATAATACTAGGCCACCCGTGAGCTGTTGGGTCACCTAATGTTGAATTGATAGAATTTACTTTCTAATCTTTGCCCTCTTACATAATCAAATCTTTAAGAATCTATAGCATATAATGATTAGTATATCTCAATTAAGTCTAAATTAAAGATTAAATTTTCCTCGTTTATTTAATTTTTCAATCTTTTCTTCCTCATTAGATGTCATAAGATTGACCTGGAATTCAGTCTGTAGTGTCTGTCATCTGTGAAATATGCAAATCTGTGCAAAATCTGTGGAGAAATCCAGAATCTGTCTTTATAATCATTCCGCCCAGAATTCTTTCACCTCCTGAAGGACTTATAGAAAAACGCCCATTGGATAATAATGTCTCCTTGAAGCCTCTGGAATTCTCGGAAACCTTCGGAATTCATCTCCAAGAACGTGGGCTTCTTCCGAAGAAATCTTGGAAGCCTTTCGTCTCCAGGAAGGACTAAGTTCGATTTCTTCTCCATAAAACTCTGTTCTTTAGTATTGTGCAGGAAATCCAAAGGCTACAGAACCTGGAGATTGTCTTGAAGCCTTCGGGAGCCCCAGAAGCCTTCAGAAGCCCCAGAAGCCTTCAGAATTCCCAGAAGCCTTTGGAATTCCTAGAAGCCTTTGGGATTCTTAGAAGCCTTTGGAATTCCCAGAAGCCTTTGGAATTCCCAGAAGCCTTTGGAATTCCCAGAAGCCTTTGGAATTCCCAGAAGCCTTTGGAATTCCCAGAAGCCTTTGGAATTCCCAGAAGCCTTCGGAATTCCCAGAAGCCTCCAGGATTCCCAGTGTGCATTCAAACACACACACAAGACAGAGTTTATTTAATTATTGACCTAGAATTCAGTCTGTATTGTCTGTCATCTGTGAAATACGTGAATCTGTGCAAAATCTATGGAGAAATTTTAAATCTGTCTTCGGAATCATTCCACCCAGAATTCTTCCACCTCCTGAAGGACTCCTGAAGAAACGCCCATTGGATTATAAAGTCTTCTTGAAGACGTCTTTACGACTCCAGGATCCTGTGAAGTCGTCTTCAGCTCCTGAAGCATTCCTGGAGACCCGCCCATTGGATTATAACGTCGTCTTGAAGACGTCTTCACGACTCTAGGATCCTGTGAAGTCATCTTCAGCTCCTGAAGAACTGGATAAACACCCATTAGATTATCACAGCTTCCTGAAGAAGTCTTAAAGAATCCAGCTGTCTTCGGCTCCTTCTGCTGCAGCCTCGCGAATCTCGAAGTGTGTATTCAAACAAACAAACAAACAAACATTTCAGAAGACGTTATAATCCAATTGGCGTTTCTCCAGGAAAGCTTCGGCATTCCCAGAAGCCTTCGGAATTCCCAGATGTCTTTAGAATTCCCAGAAGCCTTTGGAATTCCTAGAAGCCTTTGGGATTCCAGAAGCCTTTGGAATTCCCAGAAGCCTTTGGAAGCCCCAGGAGCCTTTGGAAGCCCCATAAGCCTTTGAAATTCCCAGAAGCCTTCGGAATTCCCAGAAGCCTCCGGGATTCCCAGTGTGCACTCCAACACACAAACAAGACAGAGTTTTAGTAATATACTAGACCACCCGTGACCCAACTTTACGCTGAAAACTTATATTAACAGATGAGTAGTTTAATTGAGAAGCAGCAGAAGAAAGAATTGACAGAAGGAAATTATTCTAATCTTTGCTCTCTTGGATAATTAAATCTTTAAGAAGCTATAGCATTTAATATTTAGTAAATCTCAATTAAGTCTTGATTAAACATGAAATTTTCCTCGTTTATTTAAGTTTTCCATCTTTTCTTCCTCATCAGATGATATAAGACTGACCTGGAAGTCAGTCTGTAGTGTCTGTCATCTGTGAAATATCTGAATCTGTGCAAAAATATCTTATGAAATCCGGAGTCTGTCCTCGGAATCATTCCGCCCAGAATTCTTCCACCTCCTGAAGGACTCCTGGAGAAACGCCCATTGGATTATGAAGTCTTCTTGAAGACGTCTTCACGACTCCGGGATCCTTTGAAGTCGACCTCAGCTCCTGAAAGTTCCTCGTTGGAGAGTCGGTAGAGTTGTCGGCTAGCACTCTGATAGGCCCGAGTTCGAGTCTCCAGCCGGCCAATGAAGAATTAGAGGAATTCATTTCTGGCGGTGGAAATTCATTTCTCGGTATAATGTGGTTCGGATTCCACAATAAACTGTAGGACCCGTTGCTAGGTAACCAGTTGGTTCTTAACCACGTAAAATAAGTCTAATCCTTCGGGCCAGCCCTAGGAGAGCTGTTAATCAGCTCAGTGGTCTGGTTAAACTAAGGTATACTTAACTTCAGCTCCTGAAGCATTCCTGGAGAAACGCCCATGGATTATATATATATATATATATATATATATATATATATATATATATATATATATATATATATATATATATATATATATATATATATATATATATATATATATATATACTGTGTATATATATATATATATATATATATATATATATATATATATATATATTTATATATATGTGTATATGTATTGTTTGTGTCATTTTAATTCCATGTGCTTTTTTTCCATGAATGATTTCTAATGATCGACTACTCATTGTGCTCGAAAATACCTCACCATCTCATCTATTAAATCGATATATTGTTCTCGTTGTTTGAGCACTGTACGCACTGACACTAATTTACTTAAATAGATGATACTTTACGAAAGGTTATAAAGAAGGGAATGCAAAACTTTTTAGGCTGTGATTGGCAGAACATTACCAAGAAGAGCAGTTTTTATTTTCTTCTTTCTAATTCCCTGTGTTGTCTCAAATTTTGATTATATTCTTTCCGAGGAGTAAAAAAATTTTCATTTTCATTCTCTGTATTATTCGCATACAGTTTTTATCCAGCACATTGAAGAACTTGAATACTATTTGTGGTTTGGCTATTCGTCAAAACAGTTACAAGAGTCTTATCCAGTCTGATCTATGACACATGGTGTAAATAAAAATTGGTGTATAATATGGCTGGAACATTGTCACCTGCACGTACTGTTGGCAGTTATCGCTGTATTCTTTCCCTCTACAGGCTTCCTTTTTATATTTAGAATAATATTTAATTGCGCAAGGTTGTCTGACAAGTCATGCCCAATCAAAAACAATTCTTAGGGTGCCAAGTTTGAAGCGGTAATTTTTAATTACTTAAATCTATAAATTTCTTTTTAATTATCCAGATACAAAAATAAACTCAGTTCTTCAGCAGTCGTATTCTTTTCTTTAATTTTGGCCATAACTCTCTCTCTCTCTCTCTCTCTCTCCCTCTCTCTCTCTCTCTCTCTCTCTCTCTCTCTCTCTCTCTCTCTCTCATTAGGAAACCAGGTTTCAACTTATTTAACCAGGACTGTTTCCTGGCCTTTGTGTTCATTTAAAGCGCTCTGGAAGTGTGATTTGAACTTTACAATTGATTAAGATAATGACAGTGAACTTTAAAAAGTTCTTTTGTATTTAAGGATGTTCGTCAATGAGAAGAGGTTTCGAACAAGGCTACGGTCGAGCGAAGGGGAAGGGGAAGGGGAAGGGGCCAGCAATGCATTTGGTAACGTGTGATGGGATGAGGGGAGAAAGGGTGGTGGACGGGAGGGTTGGGAAGGGGGTAGGAAGGGAATGGGGCGATTGGTGGATGGATGGGTTAAGATGGATTGTCGATCTCCCTCATTGAAAATTTTTAAATAGGTCCTTTCATATCCGTTCATTCTTAGCGTCTGTACAATACAGGCTAGGAGGGAAGATGTGTTATTAAAATGGTTCTTCTTTTTTTTCTTTCTTTCTTTCACTTGTTAACTTGGTTTCTTCCATCTATATTCTTCCGACAAGAAAAGTTTGTTTTTAGTTGTGAGGTAACCTTTGCTGCGCCAGCCAGTTCAGAATTCAGAGACGTACAGTATCTGTGATAATGCTTCACATTGCCGTTCTTATTTTGTTTACATGATGTCAGTCGTCATCATTATCGTTATTATGTGGAATTGCCATCAAAGTCTGCATCCTCAAACTCGTAATTTTACTCATGGGACTTCAGTGTCATTTTGATCATGCTTGTTCTGCCCTTAGAAACAAAAAGAACACTAACGATCCGGTAGAACTCAGCATCCGGAGTTAACAAAGAAAGCGGGAGAAGTTGGCAGCACAGGTTGTTAGAGAGCGATAATGAATTGCAATTATCGGAGATTAAAAGTATCCTGGCATTCAGCTATGCCTAATCATAAGTCATGTGTCACAGGCCGGGTCCTGCTGTACCGCGCACAGCGGAACTGGTGGACCTGAGCGTCTAGTTAGCATTAAGTCTTGAATCTTTATGTCGGAGTGTATTTGCACAGAGGACAGCATTCAACAAATTAGTTAACACTTTTGCTGCATGGGTTCATTTAGACAAGCTGAAACAAAGATGGTACTGAATTCTACATACTGAATGAAGACTCTTGTGCAGAACCACCAGTACTTCATGAGGATTCTTTCAAATAACCCACTTAATTGAGAAATCCAGTTTTAATGCTATTTGACATTTTAAAGGAAACAGGTTTTCGAACTGAATGTATCTTTTTTCCAGACGACTAATACATGGAAATCTTATAGTACTTATAGTACTAAAAGCATAAAATCAATCATCTAGAATGCAATGAGAATTCTTGGGTTTGAAGGAACATTGGTACTTGGCAGCAATAAGCAACCGATTTTATCGAAAAACTCTCAGTGCGTGTTTCGGGCTGCATATTACTGGCATTAAAGCGTACACCAATGATATGGCTAAACTTAACAGGTGTAAAGGCATTAGATTACAGAGGAACAGTTCTGAGTGTTTGACTAATCGAAAACAAATTTAAGCAAAGCAGGATTTAAGTTAAAATAGCAAAGTCATATATAGTGATCAAAAACAACCTTTGTTATTTATGGAATTCATCATAGCCAAGTGTTGTCGAGAAGCCAGTTCTGTTGTTGACTACATTTGCAGACGAAAATTGTTAGAAAAGGCAATATGGGTAAGGTCCGTCTTTTGCAGTAAGAAAACTCAAGCTATCAGTATTTTCAAGTTACTAGTACATATAAAAATAACTCTGTTTAACAGAGCTCGTTTTGGGAATAAAAGCATGTGTTTTGCTAGTTCATATGCACTGCTACAAAACCAGTTTTTTGATGTCCGCATTTTTCCACAAGGATATGAATAGTGAAAAAATGACTTGTTTTATATAAAACAGCATTTTTATCTACCGCAGGAATCGCTAGAAAAATTACTATACTGTGGGAACTAACAAAAGAAAAACAAGCAATTATCTGGTTACAGTTTGCGGCCGCGGGCCGTAGTAAGATGTTTCAGTAACCGAGGAAAATTATCGAGTTCGTTACGCGAAACAGAAGCACTGGCATTGTTGTGCAGACTAGCTTTGACGTTGATTGCAGATAAGACGAACAAATACTCTCCTAGTTAATCAGTGTTGCAGACTTTTATTTTCTTGGCTCATGTGTCCTGCTCTCTATATTCAACTTTTATTAAAAGAAAAAAAAAGGAAATGAAGGATGCAGCACCTGCTGTAAAAATCAGTCATGATGCTGTGTTTTCATGCTTCAAGTTTTGCTAATATAACCTCCCCAGCCTCAATATACATTGTCTTTTAGCTTCTAATACTTTGGTTGAGAACGGGTTTCAACGTTCTTTTTATAAGTGATACTGGAGCGTCGGGTAAACATTGAATCTGAATGTTAAATCTGAAAGGGTCAGGCATTTTAGGTCATTCTTCTGTTGGAATGGCTTTTTTTTTTTTTCACTGGAATGACCATGTGTAAACCAACGTAATTTTAATGGTTGAATGTTTAAAGGAAAACCCAAACCTGAAGATTCGTAGCTGCATTTATTAGCGTTGATGTATAATGGATTTTATTACCCCCAAGGTCGTTTTGGCTAAATGATTTATGACTCTTCCGCCCTTATTTACTCCTCCGGCCTAACCAGTGTCAAGGGTAGAATCAGAACAACTCGCTTTCGACCAGATTGAGCACGTTTATTTTTACGCCAAATTTCCATTACTTCTCTAGATAACCAAATGCCAGCTAGCAAATGAGGACATGAAGACCAAAATTTTTGTAGGAAGTTTGCGCGTTGATGCATCTCATTTTCAGATCGGGGTTTAAAAATCAAATGTGGCTGTTATTACCGGGAAACTTCTTTCAAAAATCTTTATTACTTGAAAATGCTACAATAATTATTGCCACTGCTGCCAACACTTCTATTAGTTCTTTAGTTTTCCAGGCAGTTGTTGCCTTATTTGGAGGGGGGCGGGGGACTGGTATTGTTTTGCTTTATTAGCGTTGCTGATTCTGCTGCATTATGACTAGAGCTGCTGTTCATGTTACAGGTGCTTTCATCGTTTTGTCTTATTTATTTTTTTTTTTGCTTGTGTAGTTATGCCATTTAATTGTATTAATGATGTTGCTATCGTCGCTATAGATGTTGTAGCTTTAATACTACTATAACGGTTGCTACTGGCATTTCTATTAATGAATATTTTGAAGGTGCTTCTGCTATGTCTGAAAATAATAATACAACTACTACTGCTTGTAATATTAGAAAATCAACAAAATTATTATTATTATTATTATTATTATTATTATTATTATTATTATTATTATTATTATTATTATTATTATTATTATTATCCTCCACAACGGCTTTAACTCCGCATATGCAAAATATCCGATGAATTGGAGAAGCGCTGATTAATTGACACACTTTGTGCATAATGAGAGCCTCGTTATCGCGCACATTACGTAAAGGTGACACTCGCACACACCTCTCCGTTCATTAGCAGGTCTCACGAAGCACGAGTGGCAGCTCTTTGTTTTAATGCTCGCATGCAAACCTTGAGGACGCTAAACTGGTTTAAGTTTGGGTCATGGTGTTTTATGTATGTATATACAGTATATGTATGTATGTATTTCAGTACTCAAATACAGAGCCAATAATACCCCTGAGTAAGCTTAGAGTTGCGGTGTTTTCTTGTATTTCTTCATTTTGTTACTGAATTTCAGTCAATGACAAAACTAAAGTTTCAGGTTAAACTGCATGTTTGTATGTGTGTGTGTGTCAGTGTGAACGTAAGTACCGACTGACTTCAGAGCTCTCGACTTTTCGTAATATACTTGTTCCTGTCTGAGCATATTTACATAAAAAGTGGAATTTATAATTATTAGCACCCCCGCCCCCCGCCCCCAGCGGTGTGTCACCTATTGTGCTCTGACTTAACGATGTTTTTGCCCTCTATAACGAAAACGACATACGTACGGCATGTGTATTGCCATTTATTTCCTGATATATATATATATATATATATATATATATATATATATATATATATATATATATATATATATATGTTATATATATTATATATATATATATATATATATATATATATATATATATATATATATATATATATATATATATTTATATATACACCGTATTCTGAAGAGTTATTATTAGGAATAATAGAATAGAGCGGAGGTGAATCACAGCATATATTTGGCAGGGCGAACTTTGCAGTAGGTGTGGAAGAGGAAGACAGTATGAAGGACAAAGTAAATGTTACAGCGAATGACTGTAATGAGTCAATTTTTCTTCATGGAAACATGGTAAGGCATTAATTTACAAAAAGCAAGTGTAGATCAAAATTGAATGAGTGGTGCAGCGTGTGTGTGTGGCTGTGTGTGCGTGTAAGACCGTGTGCATGTGTGTACGTGTGCTTGCGCATTGGGGCCCGATTCTCTTCTGTGTGGGCTCGACAAAAGCTGATACTCTATGGTTTCCAAATTGGGTTCACATGTTATGGTTGATTGTGATACTCGCTAGTTCTTCATTGGGGGGGTGGGTAGAGCTCTCGGCCAGCACGCTGTTGGCCCAGCGTTCGACTCTCCGACCGGCCAGTGAAGAATTAGAGGAATTTATTTCTGGTGATAGAAATTCATTTCTCGTCATAATGTGGTTCGGATTCTACAATAAGCTGTAGGTCCCGTTGCCAGGTAACCAGTTGGTTCTTAGCCACGTAAAATAAATCTAATCCTTCGGGCCAGCCCTAGGAGAGCTGTTAATCAGCTCAGTGGTCTGGTTAAACTAATGTATACTTAACTTTGTGATACTCGCTGTCTATCTTTTATATCTAGAGCCAACACTTTTTCAAGAGCAGCATTATGTCAGAAGATCAAAATATGAGGGGTTCGGCCTTTTGGTTAAAAACGTGAACAAGAGTAGAGAAACTAGACTAAAGGTAGCCTATGACAAATAAAAGAATAGGTGACAGAACAGACTCTAATTGAATATCACTAGAATTTTTGGAAGAAGCCACCCTGCCTTCACCAAAAACCGGTGTGCGCAGTTATTGTTAAAAACGAATTTAAAGGGGAGAGGAAGAGGTTTGACCAAAATAAATTGCCTCTGGGATGGCAAAAGCCGGGACAAGAACTTCTACGAAGTCACAAAACGAAGAAGATTAAACATAAGTAGAATAGTAATGAAGGTCCCACGGAATCCTGTTGGACTTGAACAGGTGGGTGGAAGAGTTTGTAGAAGCCAAAGTCAAGTTACAGCAACAGAGCAGCATTTTGAAGAACTAACAATAATAATAATAATAATAATAATAATAATAATAATAATAATAATAATAATAATAATAATAATAATAATAATTAATTTATTATTATTATTATTATTATTATTATTATTATTATTATTATTATTATTATTATTATTATTATTATTCAGAAGATAAAGCCTATTCATATTGAACAAGCCTGCTGGGGTCAGTGACTTGAAATTCAAGATTCCATAGAATATGGTGTTCATTAGAAAGAAATTACAGAAGGTAATAGGAAATACAGAAAGAGGAGATAAATCAATAGAAAAGAAAAACACAAATGAATAAATTAATTAAAGAAAAAGATAAGTTAATAAATAGGTTAAAATAAAATAAAATTTTTAAAGAACAATGTGAGTCAAAAGTTACACCAACAAAGCTTCAGACTCATCCAACAGAGTCCCACCCACTTGAAAGGGAGGATGGGGTGGAAAATCTGTACTAGATGTATTAATAAATATTTTCGCTTTACTGGAGTTCAGTCTCACTGACTACATTTCCTAAACCGCTCCATGTCACGATTGAGACCAAAGGCTGCTTCATTTCTCGTCAGTGGAGACTTGACTACATCCACAAGTATTGCACCACCGTCGTACTGAACAATCTTGTTTTCCAGGCCAACAACCATATCACTTATATATACTTAATATAACAGCAGACCAAGTACACTACCTTGTGGAACACCAGATACGATAGGTCTTGGTTCGCTAAAGATCCCGTCAGCAGCAACTCGCTGCTGTCTACCTGTAAGGAAATCTTAAGGATAATCCTAAAACATCTACCCACTCCAAGATTCTGAAGATTTAAAATGAGTGCCTTATGATTTAATAATTGAAAGCAGCACTAAAATTTGTGAATTCCTCTACACTCAAAACCTTAAAAAAGTTCCTTTGCAAATGGCATGACAAATCTAAAGGAGCATCGCAGTTACTTGTATAGTGGCTTAAAAATAAGTTTTTCTGCAACTTTGGAGAGCACAGGTAAAATGGAAATAGGCATGTAGTTATTACAGTTTGCAGATATGCCACGCCTTGGAACAGGCGCTGTATTACTAAGCTTGCGCTCATTAGCAAAGACATTACGGCTGTATAAAAATCTACAGAAACTACTACTCTTGGGAGGCCGCACTAGAAATATGTTCAAAACCCAAAGGGATAAAACCTTCAGGATCATTTCTGCTCCAGCTATCAAGATTATCAAGAATTTCCTTAACATTCTTAGTGATTTCCAAAATTTGTAAGAATAGGTTCAGGATGACAAGTATCAGGGCGAGGGACATCCTCAGCTGATAAATTAGCTTCAAATGCCCGATGAAGTAGTGCAGCTTTTTCCTTAGGGCTAATAACCAATCCGTCGTCGTCTGTTAGTAGTGGTGGGAGTAAAGACGAGCTTGACCTAAAGATAGAAAATTCCTTTTTTCATCCACCCCAGATGAGGCTGAGCAATGTCTTCGAGTTACCTCTTATAAGAAATTACTGTAATTTCTCTCAGGTATATGGTAAATTCTCATCAATTTGGTGTAGTTTTCATGTGAACGATTTCGTCTCCATGTATTGAATCTGGTCTGTTTGACATGGTAAACTCGTCTACGTTTCTTCTGGATGGGCAAAACTAGTGGATGCCTCCAGTAGCAAGTTTAGAGGAAAATTGAAGTTTGACATAAATTTTGGCAGAGCACAGAAACCTGCTTGTTTATGTTTAATTTACGAATGAAGTCAAAATATCTTGATCTACAGGTATGTAAAGAGACAGGATTAGAAAAGAGCAGTGTAGGAGGATTGCAAAAACAAATATCATTGGGAAGAGAAATAACTGTGTAAGTTCGAGCAAACTAGGGGAAAAAAAGGGGAGGAAAGTAAAGTATGATTTACAAAAAATTACTGACAACCACATTAGAGTCAATTAACATACAAATTGCAGTATTAAATTTCCCCATAGAATGAGAATTTTTAATTCAAAGATATGACAATACCAAGATGATTTGAAAGATGCATGAATAGAAGCAGATGAGATTAAAACAAAGTAATGCACCTATGGAAGGCTAATAAACTGCTATGGAGGACAATATGAATATAACCTTAAAAAAATATGGTACTGTGTGGTCAGGGCTACAGATGGCACAACAACAATCCCTCCATGTAAAATAAAAGAAAAAATGCCAAGTATCAACCCACCATGAGTATTTAAAAGTACCATATCAGGACTGCATAGACCAAATAGGTTGAAGAGACTGGTAAATAACACATAGAAATGAGAGTATAAGGGGGTAACCAAAAGGAATTGAGCTAAATTATTTGATTTATCATGTTTGCAATAACTAGGCAAGAGCCTCCTGTGCCTTTGATGTTTGTTTGGTTGGGTGAGAGCCAATACAAGCAGCGTACATTAAAGTCACCCGTTCAGAAAATTTCAGCAGAGACAAGAAGACTGGGACAAAAAGAATGAAATAGAAATAGAGTGCTGAACCCATAGCACAAGAAAGGGAGTATTTATGATCTATGTATCTTTGTTATGGGTGCGTTGATCTCTCAGTAAGCATAGACCTTACCATTGTTTATGAATGGACAGCTGAATTTCGGAAAGGAGGCGAATACTGGACAAGGCAGAGGCTAAGTGCTTATTAAGGGAGGATTAGCACTGGCCTCAAATAAAAAAGTCAACTGAACACCAGGCAGAGCTTTCATGAGAAGCAGAAATTTTCATCATGAAAACCAGTACTTGGCAAGTTACATTATCTCCGCTCCGTCTAGTCAGTTTGGAGATTTGGAACACGACTCCGTGATAGGTATTAGAAATATATCCATACGAGCACTCACCAAATTTTAACTAGATAAGAATAAAGACAAGAAAGAGACCAGGAAGAAGACAGGAAACTACAACAGGCTGCACTGCCCAGTTCCAGAAGGGACCTAGCAGTAGGATTTGTCAACACAAAACTTCCAACAGTACTTAAGACCTTTCACCTGGAAGCCAACGTGGCATAACTTAGGCTCTGCATTCTACCAGACACTTGTTGGATATTTCAAATACAAACGAAAGTTGTTTTATTCCTTTATTCCTTAATAATGTTTGATTTTCATGAACTGACATGACACACTTTGTCTTTTCAAAATGTAAACGCCTCATTGCCTAAGAAGCAATGTTCATGATTTATTTTTTCTTAAGCAACAAAACTTTATCTGTTTCAACATAGAATTATAAATGGTTAAACTGACCTTTGGTTGGTTTCAAGGGCATTATTTCTGAGGACACTCACCTCACCAGAAAAAGGTACCGTGTTCGAACTTTAGGAAAGGTCTTGAGAATACGCCACCCGTTGAGCCCCCTTGTGGCACGGGGTACCTAAGCAATTAAGTTTATGGTAGTTGGTCAACTATAGTGAACTGCAACCAGGATAGAGGAAAGGCAGAGGCTACAAATCGCTTCCAAAATGACTTGTCTGGAAATAGATGGCTAATTCATTGTGATGCTGCCCAGTTATAAATGGAAGGGCAAAAATTATATATATATATATATATATATATATATATATATATATATATATATATATATATATATATATATATATATATATATATATATATATATATATATATAATTTATATATATTGCCTAACTATATGAATTTGTATGGCCAGATACACACTGCATACGAACAAAGAAAAGTGCACAAAGGTATCAAGTAATGTATATTTATATATATAATAAATATATATTTATCTATATATAATGTATACATATATATGTGTGTGTGTAAAAAATATAGTTTGATGTTATTTGGTCCAAAAGAAAAATCTTATCCATCGTTTTTATTTTTTAAAATATTTTTTCCTAGTTTGCGTTAATTTACGATGTGTTAATGAAATGCGTCGTTTCGAGGAGCCTTCAGAACCTTAGGACAGCGTGACGCGTGTTTAAATTAAAGCCGCCCTAGCTTGCCATTTATTTATTTATTAAAGGTTTGTTTTACTACCATCATTTTTCTCAGCTCCTGTCCCCCAGAGCACCGCGTAGATAACAGACCTATTGAAATAATATTTGTGCCCTTGATAATGTTATTCTCCAGTCCCGATAAAAATGCTGTTAATTATCACCCGCTAATAATGCCAGGGCTGGTGACATCAAAGAAATAGACGTTAATGATGTGTTATGGTCTCAAAGAGATATATATGCTGGTGGGAGGAATTTCCCGCGGTGAAGAAAGGAGAAAATGGATGTGTGTGTGTGTGTGTGTGTGTGTGCGTGTGTATGTTTTGCGGTTGAATGTATGGATGGAACGGATTCATGTTTCTGATGTACAAATTAAGCAGTCGACGTAACTGATGTAGAGACGTGCTGTCAACTCGCCCTCCTCCGGATTCGTAAAGGTTAAAAGCAATTGAGATTCAGGTTAAGCGGATTAGTTTTGATGAGAAGATTTAACGACCTGGAATAAGATGGAGGTACACTGCCCTATTTCTGTGAATACTTGTTAACGTTTATGCAAATGCATAGCTTTTTAATGTAGCTTGGAATAACAAAGAGTTACGTAACTAACTTATGACTGGTGGTCTTATACGCCACTTTGAGGATAACACGATTAACTGAGCCTTTGGGATTGCTCAGATCACACATTTACTTGGTCATACAAACCGCAGCACCTGGCCTCAATTTTACCGCTGATTGTCTTGATCGTTCAGTTTTAGTTGAATCGACTGTTCTGCACTGCTTTGTGGGTTCATATCTTTATCCTCTTTGCTGTAATTGTTCTTTCAAGGTAACAGGATGAAAGAACAGATGTAGGTCCTTTCTCCCCTGCATACAACCTCTCTCTCTCTCTCTCTCTCTCTCTCTCTCTCTCTCTCTCTCTCTCTCTCTCTCTCTCTCTCACACACACACAATCACTGAAACGGAGAGAAAATCTTTTAGTTCAGGAAGTTTTTGCCTTGGATTGCAGTGTATCTGGACTTCAAACGCTGGATATCTGTGGCTCACATTTGCCCGAGTAACTAAATTAGCTGAGGAAAATCTTAATTAACCAAATAGCCCTGTTATTTGGACCTGACCAATCTTATGTTTTGATGTGCTTTTATACATCTGTCATATGGAATGAATCAATCAGTCTGCGCTAGAAAATTTTTTTTTAACATACAACAGCCTTACACACTTGACAGTTACTTAAGTACACTATACGGATTAGTGAGTCCAAAATTTCTAAAATACCCCTTTATGTATTGCACCTGCATATATAAAACGAAGCCCATGTCACTATCCCCACTTCGTCTATTGCAGAAGACTAAATTACAAGGAAGAGTCCCTCTCTGAAAACGTGTCTGTATACAACGAATAAAAAAGGTCGCATAATAAAAAACATCTATTATTATTTGTCTTAATTTCATTTATTTTTTTTATAGAGGCTTGGCACTGAAGCAGTTGTAATCTATTGCACTGTAACCGGAACTGGAACTGGAACTGGAATATAAAATTTAAGCGAAAGGCTAAGCGCTGGGACTTATGAGGTCATTCAGCGCTGTAAAGGAAACAGAGTAAAGAGGTTTCAAAGGTGTAAC
>JANJGK010000012.1:43145641-43170641 GCA_039081455.1 Macrobrachium rosenbergii | reverse complement strand
CTGTGTATATACCCACACACACACGTATACAGTATACATACATACATATATATATATATATATATATATATATATATATATATATATATATATATATATATATATATATATATAGATAGATAGATAGATAGATAGATAGATAGATAGATAGATAGATAGATATATATAATATAGATATATAGATATATATAATATATATATATATATATAGATATAGATATATAAAATTTATACATATATATCTATATATAGATATATTGTATATAAAATATATATACATATATATACACATATTATATATATATATATATATATACATATACATATTCTTTATAGTTAAGGACACCTTTATAATAACTTGTTCACGATATGCTTACACTTTTGCTTCGCCAGCATATCTTGCAGAAGCAGCAGCAGAGTGTTCCAGCGGACAGCTTTCCTTATCCCAAGGAGTCTTCCCTTTAGATTTCCTCCTCCTTTTCACCACCACCATCACCACCACCGCCACCACCACCACCGTCTCCACCTTTCCATCGTAGGGGATACCTCCAAGCTTCACAGGGGCACAGACTAGACTAAGGACCCTCTGTGCCTCCTCTTGTATTTCTATAAATTGAAAAAGGCTGTACACGAGGGAGGGAGAGGTCGTTTTATTGTGTTTTGTGACAATACAGTATTTTTCATGCTTTCTCATATGTGCATCGGGAGCGGCGATGCCGGTGCTATCGCTCAATTTGCGGTGCGGGCTAACGAATTACCAATAGGGTCGCGTCCGCAATGTTATGGAAAAGATCTAAACTCAAGGGACCACTTCTGTATCAGGCGACCTATTGTCTGTCCCCCGTTGGAGATGTTACCTAATGCCTCGTTCTTGCCTGATGACCCTCCCATGGCACATTCTCCCAAGGCGTCCCCCGCCACCCCCAACCCCCCTGAAAAGCCCTGCGACCCTCCAAGAGACTGCAAGAAAGTATGATGAACTAGGCTGTCTGTCGCCTTTTCTCGGAAGGTCTATCGGTTCTCGAATGTTTATATCGAATTGTAATTATTACACGAACAGGAACAGTATGAATTAGGAATGAAGAGATGTACCTCAGGCGACTAGAGGCTTCCCCAATCTTCCCCCTTCTTTCAATTCCCCTCCAGTCTCCTCCTCGTCCCCTCCCCACCCCTCAAGCCTCTTCACTGTCTATTGTCTCGGCATTGTTCTTTCGGAATGGAACAAATGACGAACACAATGCCTAAACTAAGCTCTAGGAAAAAATCTCCCATATACATCGTTCATCTGTTCCTCAAGGCCATGCAAATGGTTCCTCGAAGCAAAACGAAGTTTAGACACTGTAGATATTCGCATTGCTTAGTTTGTTAAAGACTCGAACTGAACATTCCCAGTTCACAAAGTTCTAAGAGTTCAAAAGCAAGCTTCGGCCTATATTTGCCTTTACTTGCGTTCAAGAACCTCTATACAGAATTAAAAGTACAGTGATACTTTATCAGGAATTAAAAAGTTATTTATCTTTGCCTTCCAAATAAATCGATTTGATATTACAAAGGACAATGCGCAATAGCAATAAGAGTAATGTGGGGTTCGGCTGTTTGTGGGGGAGACGTAAGTACCGAGTAGTCAACTCATCCATCAACCCTTTTGTAAAGACGGCTGGGTTTCTCTCAGTCTACAGGTAATTGTTTCGGATCCCCGTACGCCGAGGAACTGACTTACAGAAAGACACGTCACTCCATATCCTCTTCTGTATCGCCATGCACTCCGTTTGACGAGTAACAATGCCCCCATCCCCCATCCTCTATCGACTGCGTCCTCGCCCATCACCCCCCTTCCCGTAACAGCCACCCACATCCGCTCCTAGTCAAGTCCCCTCCGCCCTGGCCCCCACCACACTACCTCCTGCAGCCCTGTCCATCCGCATACCAGGCGAAATCAAGAGATAATTCGCGAAAATTGACCTTTGTTCGTTTTTCAGATCGAGATGCAAGTTGGTGTTAAATGAATCTTTGGAAATGACAGTGAATAAACAGAGTGAACAATTATGAAGATTAGACAAGAGTGATGACAATTAATTCTTGAAGTTAGAACTGTATAGCAGTGTGAAATGAATAAGCATAATTCCTTTGACCACTGGAAAACTCATTCCATAACGTCAGGTATTTTACTACGCACTAGCTAACTGGTTGCAAATTACTTGCTGATAAGGAAACGCAGCATATACATGGGATTCCCGGTCAGCAAAGTGTCTTTGACAATATGAGGCTGAAGCATAATAAAAAGTATTGCGTAAAAGATAATGGCCCTATTTTCTTTTTAAAACCTTGATCGAATTATTTGGGATTGAAAGCCAATGAGTTATACTCGACATATTGATCCTGAACCTTGTGTAGCCAATTCCTTAAGATGCCATTTGCGTAGTATCAAGTGAGGGACACGTGTTCTTAGAATTTCGTGTAGATTGTGGAACTGGAAAATGTTTTCATGAATAAAGATTCGAATCCCACGCTATCCAGTGTTTCTCAGGAGTCCAGTGAACCATTGTCCAAATCCGGTGTCGCTACCAGTACTGTTGTAATGTTAATACAAAACTAGTGATTATAGAATCAAACTCAGCTTCAAACAGTGTTACGTGGAATTTGAAGCAAGCATTCCCAGTGCACATTAAGATTCCTCCGAATTTGTTTGTTTGTTTCTTTCAATCTTATAGCACTGCAGAGGATTCTGGAATTTTTGTCAGAACTGCAATATTTTTTGTAGAAGAATCGAGTTTCATAGCAAAATATGTGTATGAGATTTTCCCTTCCACTAAACATGAAAGTTTAAAAACTTGTTTTTAGTAGTCCTATCAGAATATTAACAACAACAGAATTAGTCATTTATTTTCATCATTTGTTTCTTAATGAAGCAGATTTATTGCAAGTGTATAATCAGTTCCTAACAAGGCAAATAACCTACTAAAATTAAGATGAAAAAAGTTTGAAATTTTTCTCCAAGGATTTTTTTTTTTCCTTTTTTTTTAGCTGATAGGTAAGATGGGTGAAAGAAGAGTGAGGGCAGTTAGCTAGCTAACCATGGTAGGGAATAGTTTAGAAAGTGAAATATTAGTAAGAGTAATGTCAAGTGTGGTTTATCCACAATTTTATTTTGGTAAGGGTACAATTTTACATTATAACAACATGGTAAATTGTACATATTGCATATTTTGAATTTTATTTCTTATTAGTATAATCATATTTAAAACATAAAATAAAATAAAAAAAATTAGTTTGATTTTCTTGATATGTTCCAGAGAACGCTATTTACTGGTTCACGGTTTAAAATTCTTATCCTCGGCGAGAGGATAAGAAATTTTTTCTCTTAATTCGAATTATGTCCTACTCAGTTTGGTTTTCAAGTCATAAATACAGATTTGTGTGACAAGTTACGCAGATTCAGGATAAAGTGTTACTTCCACTTACAGAAATTCACGTTATATTAAATCGGAGGACTGCATCTGCGAGAGAACGTGGATACATTTAGTGGATTTTTTTTTCCGCATGTTACGGAAGGAACGGATATTAAATGTCACCTACGCAGTAGGGTACGGCATAACGCGAGGCCTTCGCACTCCCTTCGGAGGATATAAGGAAGTTGTAAATATTACACGAATCGGCCTTTTTAAAATTGCATGATCCTGCCGACGCTCTTTGAAGGCAAAATGCAGTAGCAGAGTTCAAAACTGAAAGTTGTTACAGAGAGAGAGAGAGAGAGAGAGAGAGAGAGAGAGATATGAAAAGCTCGGGCAGACTGACAAGGCATACAGTCTGCGAGCCCTATGAACATGAAAACATTAAAATAAAACAAATGAGAGAGAGAGAGAGAGAGAGAGAGAGAGAGAGAGAGAGAGAGAGAACTACTGAACGCGCCGTTAGAGCATATTCTCAGGTAAAGTGTGATTTAAGAGTTTAGACGAATAAAAATAGGTAATGTCAGTTTTAATTATAAGGATCAAATATTTAACTCTTTCTCTCCCCCTCTTGGAGCATCCGGTTGTGCGGTCAGCGGTAACTGACAGTAACAACAGAAAAAAAGAGAGAGAGAGAGAGGAAGAAAAAAAATGGACGTCTAAAGTTCATTCCCTTATTCTGTCAGGAAATGTTGTCACAGCGAAAGACCTACAGTTGCTGTCTGTCATGCTCCCTTGCTTTCTGACATTTAAGTTTCATAATTCACGATTTTATTTCATCTGATTCGAACTACAAATGTTGGAACATTCTCTCTCTCTCTCTCTCTCTCTCTCTCTCTCTCTCTCTCTCTCTCTCTCTCTCTCTCTCTCTCTCTCCCTCCCATTAACCCCTAAGTACATGATTATGGGTTATCATTTTGTCGGTCATCATAAATAGTACTGATGATAAGTCTTTATGCAAACTTACTTTGTGTGCCAATTAAGTCTAATAACGCAGCGGGGCACTAAATCAATTTCACAGTCATGCACAAAAAGGGGAACGATTTTTTTCCCTTTTCTTTCAGACTCATTTGCTCGTAAGCTATTCTGTCTGTTTTACTATTTTTCCACAGTGTTATATCAGTATTAATGTTGGATCGTTTGTTATCTTCATTTTTGTACATTTTAAAGTATTTGTTTTTTTTTTCTTACGTAATTTTTTACTGTAAGTGCTGTTATAGATATGATCTTGTTTTTAGGATGAACTCATTATTTATAAAATTCTTAGAATTTTTTTCTTAAAAGAATGAGCAACTTTCTCTTTGTAAAACAATTGTGGTATATATGATTTTTTTTCCTGTATGTTATTTCATACCTATTGTGCTATAGTGTATGTGACTGATATTCGTTTTACAATGTATACTTTCAATTCTCTGTGAATTGAAAACATGAACAAAATAAATTACAGCCTTGTAAGCTGAGAGAAAACTTATTAAAATTTTTTTGGTTATTTGAACCCGTAGCTAAAGTCAATCTTACTCACCGGCCACACTTATTGACTAATTACTGAATGACGTTTATCGAAAGACGGCTGAATAGAAGATCCCAAGTGTATCCTTAGCTTTGGAGTCAAAGAGAGAGAGAGAGAGAGAGAGAGAGAGAGAGAGAGAGAGAGAGAGAGAGAGAGAGAGAGAGAGAGAGAGAATTTGCAAGAATCCGCTCTGGTGAATGAATGGGGGTCTTACGTTGATTTACTTATAGATTTGAAAGATAGTTTAACGTTATGAGGAAAAAGAAGGAAAAGAATCAGACGAGCATTGAGTTAAATCCAAGGGTGGCTGGCCCCCACTGACCAAACACCGCTGGCCTCTGCTCTTACTCCTTAACTCTTGTTTATTTATTTTTTATATCTTTATTTCATTATGTATTTTACTGTAAATGCCATATACATCATACGCAATTTTCCGATCTGTAGTATGCAGCATTTATGTTTCCAGCAACTGTCAGCTTTTCACTTAAAACTATAGTGAATCTATGTTCACCGTATTTAGCTTTGAGTGAGGAGTGTGATCAGATATGTTCACTCCTTGTCACACTCCGTCCATCCCTCATCAATTCCTGAGTGTTATTAATAATGATAAGCAGGTCAGTTGTTCGCATCCTCAAAGTGGAGGTTTATCTAATCACGAATAATGATGATACTAATGATACCAAAAGAACTGAGTAAAATTCGATAGATAGATGAAGATGGGTGGGTTGGGGGTGGGGGTGGCCGTGGAGAGAAAGCCGCCCTTTTGTGGCAGTCATGGGTCTCGGCGTGGTGTTATATGAGAGGATCTTAAGCCTCAAGTCACGACGAATTGAGATAACGCCCAGCGTCGTATCACGAAACTCCATCATCGTCATCATCACCATCGTCATCATTATCACCAGGTAGAGTTCTTCTAAAATACTGTGTTGAATTAGTCTGCAACACTGTTATTATTACCACTATTAGTGAACAATTTACGGACCATTAACCGAATAAAGGCGCTGACACTTTAGAACGAGTAGCAAGTACAGAGAAAGGGGAAAAGCAAAAGCGCAGAGTAAATATTCTCTCAAAAAAAAATAAGAGAGAAAGATAACGGAAAGTGTTAAAGCAAAAAGTCTCCTGCTATGGTCTGACTCATTACTTGTCCAAGAAATTCAGAGTTATTAATATTCTTGTAGTGTGTATAAGATCTGATGCTGCACTTCCAAAGTTTACACATCGCTTTGGAATTCCTCTGATAAATAGACAAATTTCATATTTCGAAAATATCAGTTAACATTTACTCATTTTTAAAGAGCCACTTTCCCACAACGAGCGAGTCTCAAACAAACAAACCAAAAGTACAGATACCCACGTCCAGAGAACTTAAATAAAAAGAAAACAGAGTAAGTTGTTCCTTCTTTCAGGAATTTATCTTGACAACTTGTATCAAGCCTTAACAAGACCAAATCTGCTCGGAGGAATAAGCTCAACTTGGGTCAATTTGGGCTGCTACATGGCTTCATTCCACCACGTTAGATTTTAGGCTGTCTTTTAGTCAATCGCAGAATAAAAAAAAATAAAAATAAATAACAATTTTTAAAATTGTGTCATGCCAGCAATCTAAATGGTAAAAGCTTTTGGTGGTGTAAAAAACAATCCACTTGTCCAAATATCTAGTTATCGATGTAAGTTGTTTCCATACGAAAGGAACACACTTGTAACAGACTCTTACTCTTGGCAAGATATCAAGTTTAACTTTGATGGGTCAGTTTCTCGTTCTTTCTCTCTCATACATAGTTTTTCTCTCTGCCTCTCACTCGTGTACAGGTTCTCTCTCTCTCTCTCTCTCTCTCTCTCTCTCTCTCTCTCTCTCTCTCTCTCTCTCTCTCTCTCATATGTTTACATAAACACACACGCACACTTTCAAACTATCGCTCCACGTATATCAGGAAACAGCGTTGCGTTCATATCGCATTCCAGCGCCGACGACGAAACGCTTTATCTGCGGTGCAAGCAGACAGTGCACGACCCCTTAACTAACAGGAAAAGATAAACGATGCATAAAAAACAACGAAGAAGATTCCACTTGAACGAAATTGGCCTTCAATGAACGATAAATGGAGTGTCGACACCGTGAGGAAATACTTGAATATTTCGTTGTATTTCAATATTTCAATACATCCATTCATTCTTCGCTTTCATGCTTAGGACCACTTTATGTTCGTAATCGGTGTCCAAAGTTCTTTATTGCCGAAGAAGAATGTCTCTTTAAGTGTCTTCATTTTATGGATCTCTTTCACAGTTGTGACACTTTTGTGGATAATTCGTGAAATGTTTATTTTGCTTGTTTATTACAAAGTTACTTCAGGTGATAAATGAGTTTCATTGAGCGAGTGAAACCACATCCTTCTCAAATCAACATTTTTTATTCAGTCTTTCAACGCAGGGTAGAGTGGACCGGAATTGTTTATATGTCTTTTAAATTACACGGAAGGGCAGATGCTTATTCTAGTCTATATGAGTCTTAATGGTAGCTCTGATAGAAATTTTCTGCTGTTTGTAGCTCCTACATTCGTAATTCAAGTGCCAGGTGTCCCCGCGGGACGAAAATAGAAGTGAGTCGTTTACGCTGAGAAAGTCAACATTTCACTAAATTATTGCTTAATTGGTTAGCTCCCCACGCTAGGAATTCTCATTTTTTTCGGATTTAAAGTGTGACTAACTCCTCTGAAACGGAAACAAAAACTTAGTGGTTGACAGATGGTGAATGTAATGAAGTTATGTCTTTTCATTTCATTTTCTTATCTTCTCAAGGATGTTAGTTCATTGGTGACTATCGAACTTTTCAAACATTCCTCCTACATACCCAGACTCTCTACACTCCCTTTGATTTTCATCCGTTTTGGCTTTTCTCGACAACTCTTTACAAAAAACTTCATTGCAATAGTTTAACATAAGTTTTCCACACTTACTTTACCCATTCCCCGCCAAAAACAACACAAAGACATCTGCGATCTTAGAAAACATAAAGCTTTAGTGGGTAAATGGGAATAGCATTCGGGTGTACCCACTTTCCCGGCCATGCATCTCTCTCTCTCTCTCTCTCTCTCTCTCTCTCTCTCTCTCTCTCTCTCTCTCTCTATACTAATTTCCCTTTGATGCGCAGCCGTGCAACTAGCCCTGTTCTTTTCAGTTCAAGTTGGGTTATGCTGGATACTTCTGCGTTATCAGCAGAAGGAAGGTCGCAACTCTGCGACGCATCGCAAAAAGCTTTAATTAATAATTCAGTGCAGAGAAAAGTAGAACATGCAGCACTGGCCGGAGTAGTTTTATTTATTTATTTTTTATTTATAACCTGGTACCAGTACAGTCCACCTGTGTCCTGCACACTAAGAATACTTTACGAAGTAGTAGTAATACAGTTTTGTTTTTCTTTCCGTTGTGGGTTTCAATTTTTTCAAAATAGCTGGGAGTTATTTTAGTTTCCTTTCAACAGTATATCAGTTTCATAGTAAGAAAAAAAAATGTTGAAAAAAGTAGGTCTATTCCCGTTGACGACAAGTTTTCGTTGTCTATCCTCCTTTACCACAACATACCTCTATTTTTGTTTATTCATTGGTATTTTCATGCCAGTTCCCCTTCGACTTGACAATTGCTCTGAATTTATTCTGAATGACACTATGCGGGATGGTCATGAAAGCACTGAATTTCAGAATTGGCTCCACAAGGCGAGTGCCACAATTTTTTGACGAGGAAGAATTTGGCCGCGATTTGAACTAGATCTATATTGACTGGGTGGGAGTGTTTTCGCTTTCGAAGGACTTTGTTTTTGAGGGTCAGTTGTGATGGTGATGAAGTCAGATAAGCCAGCAGTACTGTGTACTGTTTAGGTAATAGAGTGCTTTGTTAACAATGACATTTATATTGATTTTTCTTTTTGCCAAAAAGCGTAATATAAAGAGAGAGATAACTGAATGAATTCGGAAACGATCCGACGAATGTTTTCAATCATTATTTTACTTGTGTTGTCACTTCTTTTTGAAAGAACGGTTGGGTGTAATTTCTTTCGCCTCTTATTTTAACGGATTATTGGCTCTAATTGAAAAAGAACAAATAATTCGGCTTCTTAACTCGACCAAGTTTAAGTTGAAATCCTTTACTCTGAATGCAATAACAGATCTGTTCGTCCAACAATCGTCTGTTGATGGAAGTTTATTAACAAACCTCACGGGAAAAAGTGAGATACTTCACTGAAATTTTGGCATCTGCTAACCAGAGATGCTTCTCACCAAACTGAAATCTCGCCTCAGAAACTGCATTTTGATGTGCAGTTGGGGTGGAGAATATTCAGGTGCAATCTCTCTCTTTTCATCTCACTAAAAATAATTTAGGAGTTTGTTTCCTTAGCCTGTCATTATGTTTCATTTCAATAACCATTTTTTAGATGAGCATTAATAATATTCCATTCCAGAAAGGTGAGTGGGTGCGAAGATTGCAGGAATTCCAGGTCATCAGGCATCCCTTCAGTAGGTTGGAGCTAAAAGATTTTTGCTTAGGTTCTGTATACATGCTTCTTGACAGTCAACTTACACAAGAAATCACTGTGGCTCTGAGGTTTCATGAAAAATTTATAGCGTTATCCAAGTCAATCTTGACGCTGGCTGATTCCAAGACAAAGCCAATTAATGTCAGTTGTGTCCTAAGGCAGTGGTTTAGAAAGTTCATAACTTTTTTCTATCGATCCCTTATTTTTTAAAAGATAAGAATTGTATCATGGTGGTATCTTTCAGTGAGCAAATGTCTATTGAACTGTATTTCACTGCGTAGTATCCAGGGACCATATTTTTTTTTTTTTTTTTAGTTTTCCCAGTTATAGTTGCTGGCTCAGATTATAAGATGGTACTCTATGCAGAAGGAACGATAATTGTTGCATTTATTTGTATAACACAATTTTGAAATGAAGTTGCTGACGGTCTTTATGAAACAGATCCGGAGCTGATTACTTAGGTAATCATAAACTAGATGATGTTCAGTTCAGATCTATAGTAAGTATTTTCAAAGCTGACGGTAAATATCCCCGTCATTAGGTTCACTGATATCTGCCGACAGTTCCACAAAAATTGACTTCATTCCATTACCTCTGTTGGCATATGCTCTCGAGCGGATGTCAGGAGTATCCCTTGTCCTTTCGGTGGCAGGCAATAAGATTACAGGAAAAAAAGTCACAGTAAAAAAGTCACAATTTTGACTAAGAAAAAGTCATAGGAAAAAGGCACATTAATTTATGATGGCAATTAAAGTAATAAGACAAAATATTTCGGATCTTTCCTAGAGAGTGACCCCCTAGGGTTTTCGGGGGTCGTTATCTAGGATTAATATATTTTCCTTGGGGGTCATTATCTGTATGGTATTTACAGTCTTTTGTTTGTTTTTACGGTAATCCCCAACGGGCTTGTACTAAACACGCCGCAAAGGTGGATACATACCGGGTTAAAACCCCCAGGGTTTTTTTCAAATTGCCATATATCTGTGTAATAAACATAAACAGCTGTTAAATTATGTACATTAGGTACGAATTTAAAGAAGTTTAGCAAAACCAGGGTTTGTGGGAGATTTGTTTACAGTTGGAGTTTCCCGCCTCCTCCATCGCCAGCAAGGACGAAAAAACGGAATCTTGCATTCATAGAAAATGAGTAGGATGATTTTTGTAATCGAATGGGGATATTCTAAAGTAAATGATAGATTGATAATCATAATTCATGTGCAATTATTTATTACCTGGTTAACTTACAAATATAAGTTTATCATTTTTATTCTTATTCTTGTTATTTTTTTGAATTACTGAATTTTTTCTTCCCCCGAATGCCCGAATATCCCAACCCATTGGCCCGAATTTTAGCAGATTCCCGAATCCAGAGGGGCAGTTGCCCCCCTGCCCCCCCCACCCCGCCTCCTACGCCTGTGCTTGGAGGTCACTATCTAGGAAAGATTAATGTGACTTTTTTTTTTTACCTGGATTCGTCCTTTCGTAGACGACAGAATGGCTAGAAATAATAGTTGCTCTTTTTCTTTGTGGTCACGCCTCTGAGTAAGCGGGTGCTAGCACTCTCGCTGACCAGCTCCATCCTAATTCCTTTGATATACCAGGATGTCACAATGCCTACAGCCAACTTATATTCCCATGAATGCAAAACCACTGGAGAGTTAGCCTGATGGCGTCATATTGCGAAAGGCTGTAGTGTTGCTTTTGAGGAGCAGACTATCGTATTTAACTTATTCGTGCCGGGGGTGGGGGTGTTATTTTTCTGGTTATTTTAGACTTTTGTTTCAATTTTCTTTTCACTTTTCATTTACAATCTAATGATTTTTTGGGATATTCTTCAATAATAATAATAATAATAATAATAATAATAATAATAATAATAATAATAATAATAATAATAATAATAATAATAATACAATTTTTCTCCAAAGAACGCACTCCAGAAGAGAAAGATTCTTTGTTGCAGCGTAACTGCTGTTCAGAGGATAGTATTTTCATGAACTGCAAGGATTGTCATTCCTTTTATTATCATTCTCATTTAATATTTTTCTCGATATTACCTTTTATTCTGCGTCATGAGTCAATAAATACCACAGAATCTTCTTTTTTCACTTGTGAAAATTGAGTAGATAAGTTTGAGGGTACCTACGACGAAGTCAGGTATTCGGAATATTTATCAGATCTTTAAGCTATTACATGTAAGTACGCTTATCAGTAAGAAGTAACATACTGAATCGTTACAATTTTTAGATAGTGAATATTAAGGAAACATCAAAATAGTCATTATCGAATAATTTCCTTAAACAAAATGGAGTAAAATTGCCGACAAGGACATTGTACATCTATGTTGACGTATTGGGCTTATAGTTCCTCGTTGGACGAGTCAGTAGAGTTCTCGGCTAGCAGTCTGCTAGGCCCGAGTTCGAGTCTCCGGCCGGCCAATGAAGAATTAGAGGAATTTATTTCTGGTGATAGAAATTCATTTCTCGGTATAATATGGTTCGGATTCCACAATAAGCTGTGGTTATATACTTAACTTTTTTTTTCTGTAAGAGTAACTGCAATCACCTTCCGGTGTATAAAGTTATTTTTTTGATATAGCGTTTAAAGGCTGAATATAGTGGACAATTCTGAATTTAGCACCGCGCATTGCAGTAAATACATTCTCTGTGAAAATGTTGAGAAGGGTTTTGGTAGGCGTGAACTGCGTGCGGTTCACGTATGAACACGGGACATTTTTCGAAGGCTTGAACGCTGGAAAGAAAATAAATGAATGCTGAGAATTTCAAAACGTCTTCAGATTAGAGTGCAAAAACTCTACTTAAGGTAAATAAAGATAAATTACGATAAAAGTAAATGTTCACATAATACCAAAGTTACAGTAAAGAACGGTGTGAAACTTCTGCTTCCCGACTAAAAGAAAACCAATTTAAATTCTTGAAGTGCTTCTAGAATAAACTATGTATCAGGGACATATATTTCAGACACTAAGTAGAGCAGTGCAAGGGGAGTATCGTATATTGATCCGCAGGTGTCATAAGTAAAACATTCTCTTTTTGCTGCTCCTCATAAGGGAAGTCAAGGGATATGCCTGGCCACAAGAATTAACACCCATGTTTCAATTATCGGAGTGGATCGGCAGTGGTGGATAGCTTTCTAAATTAGAGGAAATTTAGAATCTAGGTGTTATCCGGTTTGATTATGCTTTCATGATCTAATCGCTCCCACGTTTCCCCAGCTGAAGCCTGACCTGGTCTGATGTTGCTGCTGGTAGTAGCACTACTGCTTGAAAAGGCCGAGTTGTATTCGATGAATTGTTTACCCGTCTTAATCTCTTCAGGGATATGCAGAAGTTAATACTTGGTAACGCAATTCGATAACAAGAATAAAGAAGTATTTTATTTGTGGTCTTCCAGGATCGTGCCAGTGCAGTTTCTGTGACAGTCAAATGAGACTGGAAAGACATTCCGTATTAAGATACACCTTCAATATGTCAAATGAGACTGGAAAGACATTCCGTATTAAGATACACCTTCAATATGTCAAATGAGACTGGAAAGACATTCCGTATTAAGATACACCTTCAATATGGTTTTGGCTATGAAGTCATTACATATTTTAATTAGATGTATAAACATGTGTTCTATGACTCATGCAGCGAATACCATAACTGAAGCATAGAGTACTAAATGACTTACTTGCTTGAGACGAGATTAATAGTATATATGGAATAAAGTAATTTACTTGGTTGGATGGATATAATTCCCCTGAATTTGTTTGAAATATCGGCAGCATTTGCCAATATTTTTCATTCTGGGTTTTCGCTTTGCAAACGCCAGACAATGCTGGCTAATTAAGGAAAGGGTGAATAATTTTCTTCATTCTCTCTCTCTCTCTCTCTCTCTCTCTCTCTCTCTCTCTCTCTCTCTCTCTCTCTCTCTCTCTCTCTCTCTCTTTGCACGTGCGTGTATTTGTGTGCACGTGCCAAATTTCTCTTACTTTTTTGTCAGCGACTAAAACGAGACCTTTTACCTGAACAGAGTTGTCTCTTCGTACCGCAACGATCTCATTTCAGACAAAAAAAAAAAAAATGTGGTGGACAATACTTCATCATTTGTTGGATGCATTCACGGCAGGCGTTGTTGATGTACTTAGTGAATGTTGTTGTTATTCGTTATGGATGATAAAGAGCAGTTGTAACCGTTTTGTGGTCTTTGATAGACGCATGGCTAAACTTTCACGTTCGGCTAAATGCATGAAACTGCTTTAGCGCCATAGATACACGTTAGCGTGTAAAAAGGCAGCGATAAAAATCCGGTGATCAACTTTAAATTAGAGATTGCTGCACATTTTTATTAATCCTTCGAATAATAGACTACTTTAACAAACAAACTGGATATAAGAAATGGCACATTCGGCTTGCATTTGGATGAACTTGGTTATTGTTTTTGAGACAAAATAATTACATGTTTTAGAATATTCGTTCCAACCGAAAATATATATGACAAACTATGAACTTTTCCTTCGTTCGTTTGACTAGGATTGGCAGCGCCACTTGCAATATATTCACACTCTCATTTACTTGTTCATCCATCCACATATTCACAAACACAAGTACATATGAGTGTGTGTGGCACTGCAAATCCTAGTCACGCACATACACACATATGTGAAAGTATATGTATATATGTATATATATTATATATATATATATATATATATATATATATATATATATATATATATATATATATATATATATATATATATATATATATATATATATATATATATATTATAAATATATATATATATATATATATATATATATATATATATATATATATATATATATATATATATATATATATATATAATTTAGTATATATATATATATGTACAGTATATATATATATATATTTAGTATATATATACAGTATATATATTCAGTATATATACTATATATATATATATATATATATATATATATATATATATATATATATATATATATGTACAGTATATATTTAGTATATATATACAGTATACATATATATATATATATATATATATATATATATATATATATATATACAGTATACATATATATACACATATATTTAGTATATATATACAGTATACATATATATATATACATATATATATATACATATATATATATATATATATATATATATATATATTTAGTATATATATAAATAATATTTTATATATATATACATATATATATATATATATATATATATATATATATATATATATATATATATATATATATATATATATCGCTCCATCATTACAAGACTGTCGTAACTCCAAAATCTTGATTTTTCAGGAGAAACGTTTTAAAGTTTCAAAGTCCTATAACTGCACCGAGATTTTGATTTAGACTTAAAATCTTCCCAGCGCCATCTCTCGGCCAAAAATGCACTTAGACTTACGACTTTATTACCAAAAGACGCAGAATTAAATGGGCAATCTTATGAGCTATGTAACTCAAAACTTCAAATTTTTGAGTTACGACAGTCTTGTAATGATGGAGCGAGATATATATCTATATATATATATATATATATATATATATATATATATATATATATATATATATATATATATATATATATATATTATGGTTTTGATCTGGACTAGAGGTCAACTTAGCTGCTTTGAGGCCGTAGAATGATTCTAACTGTGATTCGCGGAATTTACTATGGAAAAGGGGGTTGTAGTAGTAGCTGCATCTAACTTCTAGCTCTGGGGTCAGACAAAAGCATATTAGATAGAATGTCGGCTTAGGGCCTTTCTTCAGATGAGGGAGTGATCAGGTAAACACTTGAGGTTCACGTAATTAATTATATTTACATCAAAACACAATCAGAAGAATGGAGAATAATGATGGACAAGTGGACAGAGTCATGAACAATCAACTAAATAATAGATGAATGCTTCACGATGAAACAAAAGAGGGGCCTGCTCCAAAGGGCACCACAATGGAAGATGCAGTGGTTAAGCCACTGTGCACACACGAGATGATGAGGTAGCTCCGCAGTAAGCACTCCTATCTGTAATCGAGAATGCAACGGGACTTCGAGAATATTAATTTGGGTACATTGTCTTCTTCAGTAGATGGGGTTTCTTCGTCTAAGGGCACCAGCAATGGAGGGTAACAATGAAGGGGATCACCACAAATGTAACTCAGGATTCTAGACAGCCACGTAGGAAAGCAAGGGAGTAGCTCAAAAGGGAGCTGGTGGACTGCAAGTGTCCTGGGTAGGTTTTCCAATGTCTCTGAGCGTTCTGAGGGTTCTGAGCTTTCTGAGAGTGATCCGCTTGTGCGGCATCCTTTTGTAACGTCGGAGGATTAAGATACCGCTCCATCCAGGTGGCAGTGTCGCCTCTGGTACTCAATTTTCTATAGAGGGCCCATACACTGCGTTTGGCGGGCATGCTGCTATGCGAGGTCACACATGCCCAGCTGTCATGGTGCCAGCACGTTTTCTCTCGTGAGTCACTCTTGTGCTGGCAAGGATTAATTTCTATAGGACCTTACCTGGAATTAAGGGCTCAGGTAAGTCACTCAGTTAAGGGAAGGTTAAAGTTGACCCAAGGGATGGGTGAGAGATAAATCAAAGGGGCAAATTATTTACCCACAGCTTCTTCATTTATTATGAATTCACAAGACATTTAACATTTACTCTTATGCTTTTATTTTACGGTAATTGTGACAGGAGGGCTGGTGAGGAAGAGGTTTCCCTCATTGCACCTCCCCAGCCTAGTTGACATTCACATTTTAGATCGGATGGGAATGGCTACAAAATGTCAACTTAGCTTAACAAGCAAAACTCTCTCCAGATTCCCTTCAGTTACACTATTGTTAAGATATAACGATTCTGCAAAGCAAGTCAATTACAAAGCAAATAATATCACTTATGACATTTACGTTAATGCAGAATAAATTGTGCTGCTATGAATTAGGTTCTTTAGGCTTTTGACTGTTACGTTACAACAGCATTAGTCTTAGTTTGAACATAAAGTTATTCACAAATAATGCAGCAATATAAAATCAAGGTTAGTAGGTTGTTACTAATACCATAACTAGTTCATGCACTTAATAATAAGTAACCTTGTAAACATAGTAACGCAGTTAGTCTGAAAGAAGAGGCGATACAACAAAGTATTTGAGGGCTTGTGTTGGGTGATGCCACAATACTTTTTCTTGTGGCGGAACAGTGCCACATCGGGGCACTAAAATCTATGCGTGCTGAGAGGCACTGTCAGTACATGATAATTAAATCTACGTCGGTATTACTAGGAAAGAGGATATGACAGATGCAAGAGTAAGTAATGAATGTTAATGAAAATTTACAATCAATATGCCAGTATTATATTCCTTAGCCTATGAAAAATGGCCAGGTTTGTTCTTTAGCCAAAAGGGCCTCAAATTACACTGGTAAGGGCCAGTGGATATGGTGAAGGTAGTCAGAGGGTGCAATCCCTCTGGCAGGAGCATCTGCCAATATCTACAGTAGTGGCACTGTGCCATATTGGCACTCATATGGGAAGGGCCTAATGGCTCTGTTATACGCAATGTAAAATATACCCTGCTCTTATAGGCATCGAAGTGAAGTCAAAGGACTTATATTACTTGAATATCTGGCAATTTGCACTTTGCATTGGCAGAGTGGGAGGCAAAGTAAAAGTGAGGCGTCATTATTAGGCTTCGCAAATGGATTCATGAATGGGCAAGGTTGTCAAAAAATGTTAAATTAAGAGATTTGGAAAGGAAACAAAAATGATCAAAGTGGTAAAAGAGACTATTACAAGAAGAAATTAAATTACAAGGCGACAAGGAAAACAGATAGGGGAAGAAACCTGGCATTCTTTGTAAGATAAAGGTGAGGCACTGTGCCCGGGGACTTCAAGGCTCTCTTTGAGCTTCCTGGAGCTATCTGTTC
Organism: Macrobrachium rosenbergii; assembly: GCA_039081455.1. NCBI lineage: Eukaryota > Metazoa > Arthropoda > Malacostraca > Decapoda > Palaemonidae > Macrobrachium > Macrobrachium rosenbergii. The sequence continues at coordinate 43,153,178 of JANJGK010000012.1, read as the reverse complement.
CCGTGACCTCTCTTCCTTGGACCTCCTTTAGATCGACGGTTTGCCTTGGTGGGAGAATCGGTGGAACCATGTCTGAGGAAGACGTGGAAGTGCCACCTGTTCTGGCTTCTTTGACAGCTGAAGCAGGGATATTCCTTGCAAGCTCTACCATGAGTCGTCGCAGTTGAGATATGGCAGAATCCTTACTCATAATCGAGTCTGCAGAGGATTGTCAAAGGAGAGGAAGAGGTCATGGTGGGCGTGAGAGGCTCGCAGATAGCAAGGACCAGCTCAGGCACAGGTTGCAACGCTGCACCTCTGGGTGAGCTTCCGCTGTGGTCGGAGGAATCTGGAAGGGACCCAAGTATGCTTTGGGTTGGCTCTCTTACTGGCACTGGTAGCGGTGCCAAGCCAGGGGAAGAGAGTCGATCTGGACTGGGATCTCTCAAAGGAGGATCTATGGCGTGCTAGGTCACTGGCACTAAGGCATGTCCAGGCACAGGAATCAATTCTGTGATTTCTTCGTCTGCAACAGGTGGAACATGGCACTGTTCAGGACACTATAAGTGGCACTGGCAGAGGTTTTGCGTCAAATATGGGATCTCCGGAAGGGAGATTCAGGGTGCGCCTTGGCACTGGCACTAGGGCAGGGCCTAGCACTAAAAGTGAATTTGGCATGGGCTCGTTGCTCAAAGCAGATGGAGCTTGGCACTGCTCAGGGCACTCAAGTGGATTTGGCGTTGGGTTTAAGGTAGGTCCTTGGGGACTCTTACGGCTTTATTGAGTTTTGGAGGAATAACGACTCCTGGATTTTCATAAATCAGGAAGGTACTGGAAATCTTGTCCCAGGAGGAGGTCATAACCTCCATGAAGATAAGTAACTACTGCAAGAGTACATAGTTTAGATCTTTGGGGTCTTATGACCCTCAATTTGACGGTGGGGAGAATCATTTTCATGAGATTCATTCTCTCTATGGTGATAAGTTGATAGCTGTCAATGGTGGCCCCATAGGGTACCTTATCTTCCCTTATGAGGGAGATTTGCGCGCCAGTGTCTGTGACCTGGTGTGCTGGATAGCTACCCCGAGGAGGTGCCACAGATATGGGACCCTCGGCTGGAGGGCTTAAGGTTTTAGGATTCGTAACCTCTAAAGCAATGGCTGGTGTGCTTGTTTTATTATGGCATTTTTGCCCATAGGGCAGAGTGCCCATAGACCTTACAGGTGGTGCAGTAATTTCTGCTATAGTCTTTGCTTGGCACTGTCCCAGGGGGGGGAGCAGGCCCTTTGCTTTTCATCCAAGAGGCAGATGTGGCTCCTTTGGGGTGGTGTCTCGTTTGAGGACTTAGAGGGAGTTTGTGGCTGATTCTCAGCCTTCAAGTTGCACTGTTCAGTGGGGTGCCCTGTCCTTTTACAGTGTCCACACGATGGTTGCTTTGGGGTATGCCCATTTTTGAGAGATGGTTGAGAGTGGGTTGAGGAAGGCGCTGAGGAGTATATTTCTACTGTCTTATGGGCTTTGTCACATAGGTATGTGGCTAGAGCAGGAGGGGTGTAGGCCAGGAAGTCCTTGAGCTGGAAGGGTTTGAGTATTTTGTCGACAGAGTTAGCTTTTAAGGAATCTATCCATTGTTTTAGGGCTTTGGTCTTCTTGTAAATCCATTCGGACCAGGTTTGATTGGCCTCCTTTGATAGGCTTCGCCATCATTGTCTCCACCTGTCGGGGGTTATCTCGAAGGTGGCCTTTGCAATGGCCTTGCAGACCACGACGAGGTTTCCTAAGTCAGCTGGAGTGAGAGCATTAAAAGCGGCGGCGCCCTTCCCTTCAAGGTGTTTCCCCAGAATCAGGGATACTTCGGCTGGAGAGGGCATGTAAGTCACCAGGACCTTCTCGATGTGGTCGAGCCAGGCTTCAGGTTCAGCTTCATCCCATTTTCTGATAAGGGTGCTGACACTGCTGAGAGTTGTGTGTGGGGAGGGGGTGACTGGGTTGCAATTTCCTTGGGCTGTAAGGGCAAGTTGATGCTGCCTTTCCTTCTTCTGTCTTTCTGCCTCCTCCCTCTTCTCCTGGGCCATTATTTCTTTCTCCTTCTCCTGTCTTTCTTTCTCCTTCTCCTGTCTTTCTTTCTTTCTCTTTCTCACATCTTCCTTTCTCCTTCTCCTGTCATTCTGCCTCTTCCTTCTTCTCCTGGGCCATTCTTTCTTTCTCCTTCTCATGTCATTCTTTCTCCTTCTCCTGTCTTTCTGCATCTTCCCTCTTCTCTGTCTTCACTTTGGCGAAATCTACTCTCTCTTGGACCCACTTAGTCAGGGCATGACCTGACATTTCCAGTTTCTCACCCATGTATATGTAGAACTTGTAGTCATCATTCAGGGAGGTTCTAGTCGACTGAGCCATCTTGTGAGGGTGCTTTGGTGAGCGTGGCCCTTGGCTACACCATTGGGAATGTAGGAAGTGAGATAGGTGTCAGTAGTAGTACCACAAATAGGTAGGTGTGATCCTTTGGAGGAGTCAGCTCTGAAGACTTAGGGGCTCATAATGAGTGAGGTCAGGGTATCTCGTAAGACTCAAGTTGCTCGGGTTGAGCAATTCAGGACGTCTCGAAAGACTCAAGGGTGTTCGTGTTGAATGGCTTTTAGATGTCTCAAAGGATGTAAGGGTGTTTGGGATGAACAATTCAAGGTGTCTTGAAAGACGTAAGGGTTTTCGTATGAATGATTTCAGGGTGTCTCGAGTGACAAAAGGGGGTTTGTGATGAACAATTCAGGGTGTCTCGAAAGATGTAAGGTGCTTGAAATTAACAATTCAGGGGGTCTCAGAAGACGTAGGGGTGTTCGAGCTGAACAATTCAAGGTATCTCGAAAGACATAAGGGTGTTTGAAATGAACAACTCAGGGTATCTCGGAAGACATAAGGATGTTCGTGATGAGTGATTCAGGGTGCCTCGAAAGACGTAAGGGTTTACGATTCAAGACGTCTTCAAAGACATAAGGGTGTTCGTGATGAATGATTCAGGGTATCTCAAAAGACGTAAGGGTGTTCGTATGAACGATTCAGGGTGTCCCAGAAGACGTAAGGGTGTTCGGAGTGAACAGTTCAAGGTGTCCCATAAGACTTAAGGTTGTCTCGAAGGGCTCAATTTGTACTCGTTAGGAACGATTTTGGGTTTTCTCGTATGACTTAGTTGCATTCGTAGGAATGATCTAGGTTGTCTCATAAGACTCAGATAGGTTTGTTATGAACGATTCAGGGGTTCATCACAGTAATTAAAGTAAGCCCTAACAAAGGTTTCGATTTGCTGAGAGACGCTGGAGTACAGGGCTGACGCAGTAGACGGGCTTACACGGAAATTATATGACCGTCTTGTACAAAAATTAGGGAGTTTAGTTTGTTTGAATGCACAATTAAATGTGTAAATGAAAGATTATGCTGGCATCACAGCAAATAATATAAAATCGTATTGCTCTGGGCAAATAGGAAGCAGTAGCCTCTAATTATGTACAATTAAATGCATTAATGAATGCTTATGTTGGCGTTGCAGCAAATATTATAAAATTGTATTGCTGAGGGCACACAATTAAATGTGTGAATGAGACAACTGAACTGGTTTCTCAGCCAAGGATAAATGCATAAAATGTAACAAGGAAAAGATTGTGCTTACTTCAAAGAGCGGTAGAATATGACACATACGAAAAATTTAAATTACCATGCATGGGTAAAGTTATATTTGCCGAGATCACATGTGCAAAAGAAAAGAAATTACATTACTCTGCTGGACCTGCAGTTGGCACATGATTGGTGTTGACAAAAACTGAGAGCACGTGGTGTCTGTTATGATAAGATCTGTACGTGCGCAACGTCTGAGCGATAAAGGGTTGCATGGGATCTTTATGAAATGACTGAACAATTGTGGGAATTCGCTCTCCTGCCATCTACTGTGTGTGTGTTTTAATAAGCAAGGACTTTTTGACTCGTGTCAAGGAGCAACTTTCTCACTTTCACTTTCTTGTGCTTAGAAATGAAATAGCGTGCGTTTTACTGACTTATGGTCTGTTACAAATGAATGGAAAAGGGGGACCTTATTCATGCTGCGAGTTCGTTTATTTAAATTCCAAATTTATAGCGGACATTACCGTCATGGGCAAATTTTCTGTGGCTCACACGTCCCATTCGAAAATGCATTAGATTTACTGAAAGTGAAACGATGAAATTAAGAGATTTCCTACCAAATCCTAACACTTCCTGTCATGCACTAGTGAGAGAGCGAAAATTGAATCCAACCGACGCAAAATTGTTGGACAGGCCTTTACTAGTGGCCCAGTAAATGTGCGCCTAGCTAAATTTCCGAGATGACAAATTGTCCAGACAATATGAGAAGAAAAGACACACTATTTTCTGTTTTATCACTGGATATTCATTTTACTTGCGTAATTATCCTATCTGTTAAGACATGCAGGGCTATCATGAGTTAGCAACAAAGCTCGTGGATTGGTTAATGCTCTCTCTTTGCTGTGACTAATTTTGCATGCATGTGGTCTAACAAATTCCTAACAATAATTTTACAGTCACGCTTTTATTCTCACATGATCTAAAACATAAAATAACAACACTTACACTGTGGAACCGGCTCATGTGTCTGCTTATTTATGGGGGTTATACTTCTAGTCTTGCAACCAGCTTTTAGCAATGCTATTCAGCTGATAGTGCAATTGCACTGCAAGATTCTGAGCATCGGTCACCACTGATATAGTTTTGATCTGGAACAAAGGTCAACTTGGCTGCTTTGAGACCATAGAATGTTTCTAACTGAGATTTACAGAACTTACCATGGTAAAGGAGGGGGTAGTAGTAGTTGCATGTAACTTCTAGCTCTGGGCTCAGACAAAAGCATATTAGATAGAATGTCGGCCTGGGTCCTTTCTTCAAGTGAGGGAGTGATCAGGTAAACACTTAAGCTTCATGTAATTAATTATATTTACATCAAAACACAATCAGAAGAATGGGGAATAATGATGGACAGGTGAACAGAGTCATGTCAAACAATCAACTAAACAACAGATAAATGATTCACGATGAAGCACAAGGGGCGCCTGCTTCAAAGGGCACCACAAAGGAAGATACAGTGGTTGAGCCACTGTGCACACAAGAGGAGATGAGGTAGCTCCACAGCAGGCACTCCCATCTGTAATTGAGAATGCAATGGTTACTAAATAGTCGACACCATAATTTAAGGTAATTGAGGGGGTTGCAATTATGGTGTCAAGCAACCCAATTCAGCAACACAAGTTAATGCCTTTACGTTACTAAGATACACACTTCACTTATGAACACAGTGAGTGAAAATAATAGGGTATGTGACTGACTTCGAGAACCTTAATTCAGGTGCATTACCTTTTTCAGGAGATGGGGTTTCCTCGCCTAAGGGCGCCAGCAATGGAGGGTAATAATGAAGGGAGTCACCACAAAAGTAACTCAGGCTTCTAGACAGACACATGGGAAAGCAAGGGAGTAGCTCAAAGGGAGCTGGTGGACTGCAAGTGTCCTGGGTAGATTTTCCAATGTCTCTGAGCGTTCTGACGGTTCTGAGCTTTCTGGGAGTGATCTTCCTGCGTGGTATCCTTTTGTAATGTCAGAGGATTAAGATACTGCTCCATCCAGGTGGCAGTGTCATCGCTGGTACTCCATTTACTGTAGATGGCTCACATGTGGCATTTGGAGGGTATGTTTCTTTGTGAGGTCATGCAAACCCAGGTGTCATGGCACCAGCACACTTTCTCTTGTGAATCACTCTTGTGCTGGCAAGGATTAATCTCCATAGGACCACACCTGGAATTGAGGGTTCAGGCAAGTCACTCAGTTAAGGGAAGATTAAAGTTGACCCGAGGGATGAGTGAGAATTATTTACCCACAGCTTCTTCATTTATTATGAATTCACAAGACTTTAAACGTTTACTCTTATGCTTTCATTTTACAGTAATTGTGACAGGAGGGTTGGTGTGGGAGAGCTTTCCCTTATTGCAATATATATATATATATATATATATATATATATATATATATATATATATATATATATATATATATATATATATATATATATATATATATATATGTGTATACATATATATGACTGTAAAATATTTTCTGTTAAAACAGAATTCCACTTAATAAAAGGAGCCCATAAAAATACCAAAAAGGTAGAATTTACACCTTTTTGGTATTTTTAGGGGCTCCTTATATCTATATATATATATATTATATATATATATATATTGTCATGGCCTCGTTGGACCACAACACAATCTAGGTCCACAGGACCATAGATAATCAAAGATACCACAAATTAAGGTGTTCAAAAGGAAGCCAACCACTAAGGTGGGAGCAAACCCAAGTAAATGCAGCACAAGAATAAGTCAAGGGGGATAGCAAAACAAAAAAAAAAGCCAATATATATTATAATTCAAAAATACAAGAAATGATTACTAGGCCTCTTCATAAACATTAAAACAAAAATCATTTACACACAACACATACACCAATAATTAGGCAACACATTCAACCTCTGAAGGAGGAAAGGGGGCCCAGAGAGGAATAGAAAACAAAAAGAAAGGAATAACCTGACTTTTACATGCTAAAGGATGATTATGAAATGATGCAAGTCTCCTCCCAAAATCACTCCAATGAAGGCCGAGGACAGCAAATCTCAATATAGAGTTAATCAAACTCAACTGACTACTGCAGCACTGCCATGATCCCAGTCATCTCCGAAATAATTATGGATGCCGTGATCCCAGTAATCTTCATCAATGCTTTATAATATAAGTGGATGACACGCCTTACCGTCGCCAAGCGAGGCCCCTCTGGCAAGTACTGCACCAGAGGCAATGATGAAATGGCGAAGATCAAGAGAAACTGCCAGCTGAAGATATATATATTCTCAGACTTGCTGTAATTCCATGAGCAGAGAAAGAAAGCAGGCTCACTAGTCAAGGTGCAGATACCAACTGCCTGCAGCTCAGAAATCAGGTCTCAAGTCAATTCAGCAGAGCCAAAATATGGAGGGGAGAAACAGGGAGGATTAGTCAACAAGACTAAACGAAAATACCACTGGAGTGAGGAGACCCCTACTAACATGAAGGCGAACTAACAATGAACTTTACAGCCTTCAGAAATGAAAGAGGAACTTAAAAACTAACCTAAGCAAGCTAATATATTATAAAAATCCTAAGGCTTACTTACACCTCCTCACCCAGAGAAAAAAAAAAAAAATTTTTTTTTTTTTTTTTTTTTTGAAGACAAACATGCAAAAGTTTTCAACACAAATATACAAAAGTTTACGTTAAAGTTAAGGTAATTAATAATCCAATATAAACACTTGAAATACATAAACAACCAACAGAGGAATTACAAATGTTAAATGAAAAGTATCACAAACACCATACACTAAATAATTGCGCCAAGTCCTTCACCTAGGACTAAAATCATAGGACCAACCTATATCAATAATTGATTATCACCATATGGGTTCACCCAGGTTGCAAGAGGAGAGGGAGTGGCA
>JANJGK010000012.1:43135641-43140641 GCA_039081455.1 Macrobrachium rosenbergii | reverse complement strand
GCAATTTTAAATTTTCAGTTTTCATAGTTAATCTCACACCCCCTCCTCTCTCTTTGTTGTTATTATTATTATTATTATTATTATTATTATTATTATTATTATTATTATTATTATTATTATTATTATTATTATTATTAGCAATTTTGTTACTGCTGCTGATGTTCTTTTCATTACTGTTGTTGTTTTTGGAGGACTTTGAAGAATCATTTCGATTTCAGCTATTCTCTTGCATCCCTTCTGCCCGTGCACTCTTCTTTGTTAATGGGGCTGTAACAGAGCGTAATGTTAAGTAAATATAGTTCGCCATCTATGCCAACACAATCAGACACATTCGCAAGTTGCTTATTGGAAGGTTTACCTCGATACTCTTCTTTCAGGATGATGAATCTTATGGCCATTAAAAACGAATTATACCTTTTCCATTGAAGGACACGTGTGCTATATATCACTCAACAAACGACTTTTTTTTACCCAATAATGCATATCTTACGCTTTTCAAAGAACGTTCCATCACTTTTATGTTTGGTAAATTATCGCTTTTTCGGCCCATTATACTGCCTTTGACAATGACTCGTCCGTAATTTCACTTGAGGAAAAGGCTTTGCAATTTTGTGCGAGAAGAAATCCGTTATCGTAATGCGTCGAAATTGTTTTTAGGTAAATATAATTCATTTTTACCATGTTTATCGTAATGTTTTTTTTTTTTTTTTTGCCATTCTTCATACTACTTTTGAATTACACACACACACACACAAATTAGTTTCATTATTTATCTACTCGTAAGGTATTTCTTGAGCATTACCGTGAAGAAATTAGCATGCTCTTTCATTCTCCACATGAACAAGCAACTCTGCATGCTCTCGCGTGCGCGCACTCACACTCTAAAATCATAAAAAAACTGCCATCTTAGTTACATCTAATAATTTAACCAAAGTTTTTAATGGAGAACCGTCAACAAAGGCCTTTTTCATGAAAGACCCCTCCATACATCCCAGCATACCCTACTTCTGAATCTTGACCTCACCTTTCCTGCAAAACAGCCGCTGCCTTCCTGGTCTCCTGTCGTCCTTTATTCACATTTTCAAATGCAGTTCTTGATGCTCATTTAATTTACTCCTTGAGAAAGAAAGATTTTTTGCCTTTCATATTTTATGAATTGTGTGTTCACTCAATCCTCCATCACAATTTGAATGTTCTTGTGGGTACAAGAAACTATGTCTTCAGTGTTGAAAATCAACCATGTTGTGTAAAATACTATTAATCCTGTTCTTCCTAACATTCCCTCGAGACTTCTCTCATAAATAGGCTCTGAAACACCTTCCACTTTTTCTTTTTAAATTTATTACGCCAGCAGCAGCAAGTACATCTTCAGACGCAGAACCTTGCCCCAGACAGCGCTTCATTCACAAATTTTGCAATTTTATTCTCGCTTCTCAGCGCCTCCCACATTGCCCACCAAACGTACAAACACAACATACAAACTTGCATATGTATATGTAAAAAAAATTGTGGCTGCACAAATGTTCAGAAATTTATCACAAGGTTGGTTTTGCGTCTAACAAATGATTTTTTTTTTTTTTAACTTTACTGTTTTCTTGTGGCTGTTATTGACCAGGATGTCATGCTAGCTGGCTTTTGAAGTTACTTTCATTTTAATATTTTCCTGGCCTGGAGTTACCATTTCACGATTTACTAATGCCATTAGCTGAAGTTTGGTGAAATCCATGATTATTAAACTGTAACAAAGATTGCTATTTTGAAGGTCGGTACTAAAAGGATCATAATTAATACATATTCTCTCTCTCTCTCTCTCTCTCTCTCTCTCTCTCTCTCTCTCTCTCTCTCTCTCTCTCTCTCTCTCTCTCTTCATTAACTTGTCATACTTTCAGCATAATCTCCTTAATCCATGTCTTATCTCCAAATTATCGATTTTGATCTTTAGCGAGAGCCTAATCCCCCAAGCTTTTGGTTGGATGCGGGATGCGAATTGACTTCGGAATAATAATAATCGTCGACCCGATCACATCGACCATAAATCAAAGTAAACCCGTCAAACAGAGCCTCAACTTCCGCCTGTCTTCATCCATCTTGGATGACATCTTGATTGGTTGCAACCGGTTGCTTTTGATAAGTGCCGCCGCGCTTTCGTATACACTTATATACGCGCCTCATACGCGCGTGCACAAACTACTTAAAAAAAAACACGAGTAGTATTGCGAGTGAATATTACAGTATTTATGAATATATAATTGTAGAGCAGGTATGCTGTGCGGTTTTCCCAGTCATTAAAGATTACTGATCAATCAGTTTCTTCTTCCACACAAAATCTGGATGATATTCCGCCTTTCACTTTCATCTATGCATCCATCTCATCCATTTATTAGTTGCGCCATCCATAAATATGCCAAGAGCCATCCCACATTCTGAGAGACGCGACATCTCAACTGTCCCCGATGACACCTTTGATGACTTGCAATTTTTCTTTTGTCAAACGAACGAGAATAACGAATGACTTTTATTACGGTTTTAGCCACTGTGTTCTTGTATGTGAATAGTTGTAGTTGATGTATTTAGATACATATCTTTATGCGCTGGGGACTTGGTGATATTATCTAAATTCATCTTAATACCAGAGTACTGACTGAATAAATACATTGCTTCTAGTATGAGTGCTTATGGTGCATGAATACTGAGACTTTATCATATCTCGGTGTGTTAGCAATAGAATTTGTTGAGGTCTATGTATTTCTATATTTCTAAAGCTAAAACTATGGTAAGCCATCGTTAATATTACCTCAGGTGTTTCAACATGCTCTGAAAAAACAGAATTTTCTCGATTGTTATTCAAGTGGGTCAGTCATAAAGAGTTGAATGAAATTAGATATCACGTAATGAGGTAGTGTCTCGGCCAACCATCATCATTAAATCGTATGACCTTTGGCCCATCTCCTAATAAGGTCAACCTCTTGAGTTTTCCTTAAATTTCGGTCGTGGGTCACACAAGTTACAAGATGATGTTGTTACTAAATTTATCTGTCTACATGGAAACTAGTATTCAAAACTTTCAAAGTACCGGTTTTGGAAATCCATGGTGAGAATTGTTTGAAAAAGCTCGTAAAGAATTCATTCGGTCAGTACGAAGCAAATTTTGAACCGGCGGGTTAGAACTACTTAGTGCCGAGTTAAGAAAATTACTTATATAGATAATCACAAAAAAATTATGAAACACAAAAAACACCGAAACTCCACAGCAACGTCAAAAGACTCCGTTTACTCTAAGCGAAATATTATCCACTGGGATACGGAAGACTATTTTCTGTTAATTTCTGTCATTCACACTTCTTAGTTTCAATGGCATTTTTGATACAGACAAAATTTACCCTGATTTTTCATGAAAGTAAAAGTAACAATCTAATGATATTCTCGACGCCGATAAAGATAAGCATGGTATCGGCTGTCAAGCTGATGTTGAAGCGTTTAAAGTTTTACGCAAATATACATTGTGATTTTAAAATTCTACTGCTTTGGCCGATGAAAAAAATACGATTTGACATACATTTTAAATGCTGATATCCGCAAATTTTAAGGAATGCCTTAAAAGTACGTACTTGGCAGAATAGTCATCACACGCGACTCTGGCCTTAATTCAAGCATAACAATGTATATGATACTCTTAGATATGAAAACAAAATTGATATTTTTGGTCAGCTGAGCGTTTTTCACTGAAACTGGGCATAGGACAAGAAGGCTCTAGTTATTTTTAAAAGAAGCTGTTTCAGGTGCTATTTTTTTGCGGCTGCGGTTATTGTATACTGTATAGCACACCGTGAATATATGAGTGGTGTCTCGGAGCAGATGATATTTTGTCAAGTTTCCCCACTTCCACCACCGTTATTAATATTTCTCCGCTACTGGGAGGGACTTGAAGAGGGTGCTGCTTACAGTGATCTCGGCTTCGCACTGTAGCCTGTAATGAAGGAGCTTTAAGGTGCTCATTCCTTAACATACTGTCCAGCTTCTTTTACTGCCGTGCTCTCAAATCCACCATTATATAAGAACAAATCTTTCGGTCGAGTTCCAAGTGACTAGAAATTGAACTCCGTTGTCTCTTTAACCCATACAGGTAATAATAATAATAATAATAATAATAATAATAATAATAATAATAATAATAATAATAATCCGCCATCATGTTAATTATTATCCAGTGAGGGTTTATATTGTGAGATCTGCGTTGAATGGAATTCATTGCAAACATAAACGTAGTGAGATTTGTCACTGGTCATATATATCAGATATCGTTATAGTGATGATGCATGCACCTGTGAACAATAAAAAAAAAAAAATTCAAGGCGTTCTGAAAACTACAAAGTAAAGTCATAACTCCAGTACCATGACATCTTTTGGAAACAAAAGTAAACTGAACCAAATTCCATCTTTTAACCCAAGAAAAAAACACATGTTGCGCTTTGGGAGATCATCATAATTATTCTATAAATTTAATTATTATGCATATTATTTTTCTTGTTGTTGCTGTACGTGGTTATTATTTATGATTAATTCTGTTACTCTTGACATAATAATCAATATAATTAACCAACTCATCCGATCGTCGAGCTCATTATCATTAAGTAACTAATTTAGATTACAGTGTTCACTTACAAAAAAAAAAAAAAAAATCCAAATGAGAAAATCCTCGGCAGGACTCGGGAGGATGGGCAGGGCAAGCATCCGGAGTCACTGGCCCCCGAGGGAAGACATGGAGTTATTACCTCAATAAGTCTTCGGACTAAATGTTGTGATAGTCACCCCTTTGCCTTCTAGTGCGCTCTGCGCTTCTCTTCAACAATTCAGTGTTTTGCACCTTACATGGCCTGTGTATTTTTGTATTGTACCTATGACACATATGTGATGCACATACCCCTACACGGATGCACACACACACACATCTATATATGTGTATATATATATATATATATATATATATATATATATATATA
>JANJGK010000012.1:43123141-43133141 GCA_039081455.1 Macrobrachium rosenbergii | reverse complement strand
CCAGTTGTGGGTTGAGAAGAAAGCAAGGCTCATATTTCGATTCGTATTCACACTAAACTTGTATATATACTTAACTTGTATATGTACAGTGTTATTTTTACTAATGTGATAATGAAGTAAGAAAACTACACTGTGTCTTCCTAAGCCTCCTGGGACTCAAACGCTACATTGGTGACAGCTGTATGGAATCTGAAGAAAACGTAAAAAAAAAAAGTGCAGTGTGAAGAACGAATCGACAAGTAAAACTCAAGAAATTTAATAACAAGTGGCAAAGTAAATCATAACATAGACAAAACATTCCCGCTACAAATGTCAACGGCCAAAAACAGAATGAAGTGAAGGAAGAATTATAAATATTACCACTAGAAAACCCACAGCTAAGAAATATTATTCCCGAAGATAAACAACAAGAACAAAGCATTCAGCGACAGCAGCAACAATGCCTGTGTGTTGGTGACTATCAAAACACACCCAAACAGATTCTATACACAATCTGTTAAAATGGATGAGTGCATTTCACATGTACGATGAACATTCCCATTAAAAAATCAACATTACTGGTGAAATCTAAGAAGACTAATCCCTGATGGTCGGTGAAGCAAGAAAAGGACAGTTTTAGTCAAGATTTAAAAACCAGAAGTCATATCCTGAGCGTCTACAGCAAACTACAGTGTTTGTCGCAGAAAGGAAGGTGAAAAACAGTTCCAGAGGAAAAAGTAGTAACAAGCAACAGTTAAACAGAACGACAACACAAATAAGTAAGTCGTCATTGGAAAGTTATTTTATTCTCTCTCTCTATGAGTGTATGAATTTTTTTTTTATGTTCTCTCTCTCATAGGGTCTAAAACTTTCACAATTCTCTCTAAAATTTTTATCTTGTTATATTTTTTTATGTTAAATAGATAGGAATCTTTAACAACATAACATTCTTTTGATGAAATGTTTTTTGAATACTGTTGTGTATTTTTTGTATTTGTGTATAAATTCTTTTATGATTTTTAGAATACTGTTGCAATATGCAGGATTCATTTGACGTATTGTTGAATGCCATTAGACACAGACATTACAATTTAAGACCAACAACAGTCAGACATAGTCGAATTCCAGTGCCAAGTTCACGAGTATCATTGACTCAAGAAATTACTAACACTAATAACACAAATAGCAGTAGAAATAATAATATAAATAATACTAACACATTTCAATTTAGAACAATGGCGCAAGCAGCAATCATTACGCAAGCCACATGATTCTGTGGAAGAGTGGAAAGTTCAAATCCTGACAAAAACAGGCTAGAATCATATTCTGTGAACCAGTGGCTAGCTGATGCAGACAGTCGCATACCTATAGGGAGAATAACAAATGAAAGAGCTAAAATTAACGAAGCTTTGCTTCTCGTTAGTTCAGAAAGCTGTGATGCACACAGAACCTTGAATTCAGTTAGATTCAGAAAAATAACCACATACACTGAATTTAAAAGTATTTGTTTATCAATCTGGGAACCAGTAAGTCAAGGTGATGCATTAGATAATGTTAATAAATTCCTTACCCAGCATTGTGATGGAGAATCCATAGCAAATCTTCACACAGATGTTGAAGAATTGACACACAAAGTGATAGAAGACTTAAGGAAAACAAACATCACCATAGGAAATAAGAATGATTTTGGTGATGAAGAAAATGATTTAGTTAGTTTAAGACAATGGTGCACAACCGGCGGCCCGCAGGCCGCATGCGGCCCCCAGTGAAGCACATGGCGGCCCTCGAAGTTATCATAGAAAACACAATATATCACTCTCTGTACAGTAAAAGAAAATAATAAATATAAACATATTACTCCGTCTTATGATATAATTACAAATAGTAAAAATGTACTATATAACACACACACACACACATACATATGTATGTATGTATGTATATGTGTCTGTGCATATATAAACATATATATATATATATATATATATATATATATATATATATATATATATATATATACATATTTATATATTTATATATATATGTACATACATAGACATACATACATATAAATATATATATATATATATATATATATATATATATATATATATATATATATATATATATGTATGTATTATTCTTTGTGTTTTCTTGTTATTGTTGAATTATCTCGTTATCTATAATCAGTTCATTCACTAGATTCATAATTTCATCACCATCCTCGAACACGAAAGCAGTCGAGACAAGAGGTGAACGCGTATGGCTTGTAGACAGCCATACGCGTTCACCTCGTGTAGACCGTTGTCTAGACGGGAGTAACCTCGTTGTTGTGAAGGGAAGGTAACCACCTGAAGTTATATCTAAATTAATATTTATCATAATTTTGAATACTATTCTCTTTTTAAACAGATGCGAAACCTGTTTTTGTTTTTCTTGTTTTTTCTTTTTTTATTGTATTTTACATTCATAATTATGGTTTCCTAATACATCTAAATTCCAGTTTAAAAAGTTTGTAAAATGATTATTTGGCAACCTTCCAAGTTAGCCAATTTGTCTGAGCTCCGATAGTTTCTTTGCAGTCTAAAATAGGAGATATTGCTACAAGGCCAGGCATTTATCATTGTAGTGTTTTCAGATTAATTTTGCTTAGCTACTATGGCTTCTGGTACTTCTGTGGACAAAAACTCAAGTCGAAAAAGAAAGCTTGAAGATGAACATAGAAAATTTCAAGAAATATGGACAGATAAATATTTCTTTGTGGAAAACAGTGAAAAAAAAAAATCATTTGCTTGATATGCCAGAATAGTGTGGCCGTTTGTAAGGAATACAATTTGCAAAGGCATTATCTGACAAAGCACAAGCCTTATGAAAAATTTGTTGGTGAACTAAGAAAGCAGAAAATTAAATCACTAATGCAAGGTTTTCATGTGCAGAAAAATATGTTTATTCAGAAAAATAAAGAGGCACAGGACGTAACAGAAGTGAGTTATGAAATTGCAAACCTGATTGCTAAACATTCCAAGGCATTTTCAGAGGGGGATTTCATTAAAAAGTGTATTCTACTTGCTGCTCAAAAACTTTCTCCAGATGTTTTGAAAAAGTTTGAGAATATCAGTTTGAATCGTATGACAGTGCAACGTCGTGTTGTTGATTTGTCGGGTGATATAGTAGACCAGTTGAAGGAGAAAAGTAAACAATTTGTGTACTTCTCCCTAGCCACTGATGAATCTACTGATGTTACATCTACGGCTCAGCTACTTGTATTTGTACGTGGTGTGACAGAGGACTTTTCTATTCATGAGGAACTCGTAGGGCTCAGTTCATTGAAGGGGCAGACAACTGGTAGTGATTTACTTAATGGACTTTTAGAACAAATTTCAGTAATTGAGTTAGATTTGGACAAGTTAGTAGGAATATCAACTGATGGGGCTCCTGCAATGATAGGCAAGCAGAATGGATTGGTGCAGCTATTGATTAAACACCTTGGAGAGCGAAAATATGAACTGAAACAATTTCATTGCATAATACATCAACAAAATTTGTGTGGAAAAGAACTGGACTTTGATCATGTAATGAAAGTTGTAGTTTCTACAGTCAATTTTATCAAGTCACGCTCAGCTTTGCATCACCGGCAATTCAAGCAATTTCTTGATGAAATTGAAGCAGAATATGGCGATTTAGTGTTTTTCACTCAAGTAAGGTGGTTAAGCAGGGGAAATACGCTGAAAAGATTTATCAGTCTTCTGGATGAAATTGAGATATTTCTTAATGAAAAGAATAAGATGGTACCAGGACTTACAAATGCTGACTGGCTTTGTGATTTGTCATTTCTTGTAGATCTCACAAGTCATTTAAATAACTTGAATCATAAACTTCAGGGGAATAACCAACTTATTTCGCAGCTAGCCAATTATGTGACAGCTTTCGAACAAAAACTAAAATTGTTTCAGTTACAGATAGTTAAAGGAGAGTTAGGACACTTCCCAAATTACAAACTTATGTGTGAGAAACACAAAGTATGCAATAGACATGAATATTATGCAGCAAAATTAGGAAAACTTTTGGAGGCCTTTGAGAGCCGATTTGAGGACCTAAAGAAAGAAGTCAATGATTTGAAGTTGTTCAGCAACCCCTTTTCTGTATCTCCTGATGAAGTAGAATTCGAAGCACAAATCGAACTGATTGATCTTCAGAATAATGACAGCCTTCGTACCAAGTATAATGAAGGGGACTTGCTCAACTTTTATAATTGCTTGGCCAAAGATCAGTTTCCTTATTTGAGAAACAAAGCTGCTATTTATGCAAGCTTATTTGGCTCTACCTACATATGTGAACAAACATTTAGTCTGCTCAACCAGACCAAGTCAAATATTCGTAGCAGGCTAAGTGATAAAAATCTGCACTCTGTTTTAAGACTGGCAACCACAAATTTCCATCCTAACATAATAAAACTTGTACATGAATCTCAGTGTCAAAAATCTCATTAAAACAAAACAGGTGAGCAACTGTGTTTTTTTTATCTTTAAACATTCTACAAACTATTTATCATTTCATGTAAAATCTAGTCTAGTGGCCCTCGACTAGATATATGTTTGATGATGTGGCCCGAGTAGCTCAAAAGGTTGTGCACCCTTGTTATGTTTTGAATTACTTGTCATTTGGAACGATGTATAACCTACTCGGGGAAACAGAAAAGGAAGCTTTCAAGAAAGTTAAAACATCCTAAAAGTGATGACCTCACAGCTTTAATATCAAGAAGCAAGAAATCCAGAAGAAAGAGATTTTTCTAAGGAATCTGTAGGGGTAGCAGAAACAAAATGAAGGGGAAGGCAGAAATACCCATGATTCATATAAAAGAAATAAGTATAATGATAATTCCAGACAAGTAGGAAAGACAAACTTCCTTTCAAAGGAAATATGTACAAAATACTAGGAAAAAATGGAATCCAAACCAGCAAGAAAGACCGAATCAATCGAGGAATGGTCCATTCCTCGGTCCACCCATAAGATATCATAATGGTCAATATTCAAACACAAATAATTCAAACCAAGAGAATAATTCAGCTCAAGAGGCCAGATCAAAAACAGCATGTGAAAACTGCGGGTATACCACTCATTCCACTAATGAATGCAGAAAGCCTAGAGTCTGTGCAGTTTGCAAAAAAGATCGGGCATTTAACTAAAAAACTGTTGGTTCAATAATAAGGAAGCCAATAGAGAGGTTATAGAGATAAGTAACAGTCGCCCAAATATAAATAAACCATCCAGTCAGTGACAGTTAACCCCTTTGCAGAGAAAAGAAAGTAAATCCCTTCAAGGTGATGAAAGAGGAAAAAGGAGAAACAGTTACATTGGGAAATGAAGGTTCATCCGCATTTTCCTATTTTCATAGCAAAGAAGTAGTATTTTCCATGAAAGAAGAAGAAATAAATAGAAAGGATCTGCCTATTGTAAAGATTCCAATAAATGGAAAACCGTGCTGTACTAATTGATTCAGGTAGTACTGTAAATATAACTGATAAAATAACTTTAACCAGATATTTAAGCATTGCAGAAACTCAGATTCAGGGTCAAAGTAGAGTAATAAAAGGAATAGCAGGGAAACAGATTAAAAGTCTGGGGAATGTGAACTTAGAAATAAAAATTTTGTCACAAATTTATTGAAAGTTTTCTAGTTTTAGAAGACAGATTTTTTCCCCGCACAAGTAGTGTTCTCATTTAATTTAATGAGGAGATGTGGAATAATATTAGATAGCAGTGAAGGAAAAATTAGCCTGAAACAGGATAATCAGAAAAGCGTATGTTTTACGCTTGACGAAGAAAAATTTCACCCAGATCTGATCAACTTGTCTGAGACAGTTTCGACAGGCGAGACAGACATACAGGAAAAACAGATAAATTACCAGAACAAGCACAATAAAATAGAAATAGATAAAAAAGAGGAATTCCCCTAATTACAGAATACAGAATTGTTGAGATGTGCACATACAGATGATATATACTCAGATATAAATAATTACTCAGATATAAATAATTGTGATGACCAAAACACTGAATCTAACGAAAATCAAGGCGCCTGTACCTATAACTATAGCAATGTAATAATGAGTTGTGAAAGTGAAGGGAAAATACTAAATGAAGTATTGCTCTTAGATAAAATAAATAAATCAGATATAAATAGTATAATAAAAGTAACAGAAGAAACCACTGGAGATGCAGAACTGTGCTATTTTTCAGACATAGAAGAAGATATATGTTGTGTTAGCACAGCTGATGATAATAAAGTACAATTTATACTCAACAGAGCAGTATCTCTGTATCCAAAATGTTTAACAAAAATATATTTGAGATCAAAAGAGGATGTAAAGGATAAGGGTATTCTATTATTGAATGAGGAATTGCCAAATTTGTCATAATGGATGATTCCCTAATCCACATGAATGGTGATAACTGCGAAGTTTGTCCAAAACTATTCAGATAACAGATTAACACTATACGCAGGCATTGTCTTTTGCATAGGGATTCCTATTAACAATCCTTTACCAACAGCAGAAGAAAAAGCATTTTCCTCTATAAATGGCCAAAACTCTCAAATAAATCAAAGAGTAAATAAAACAGATTTTCCAGAAAATAGACACAAGTTAATTCAGGTGTTAGAGAAATACAGAAATGCAATAGCTATAGGAGATAAACTAGGAAGAACAAATGTTCTACAACATAGAATTTTGTTAGATGATGGAGCCAAGCCATTTTTTATTCCTAATTACAGATAACGAAATAGGGTCCCTCTGAAATGAGAGATATGCACATTATATGTCAGTAATGAAAAATAGACAAAAGAATAATGAATTCGAAGCTGCACTGAGGGTGCCAAAGGAGTAATAAAGACTTAATACTGCCGATGCAAGAGGCGCACGGACATTAGACAAGGGATTCTTTCTGGCTTTCTATTTAAGCAAATGTTACAAGACAAAAGCGTGACTGAAATGGGGCTCTTCCAAGGGCACTTTACCGTAGCAGATTTTCCGAGGGCGCGTAGAAGGCGGTCCGTGGATGACTTGCGATTTCCGAGGGCGAGTTTCTTCCACGTGGTGAGATGCAAGGGCTTCCGTAGAGGGGCAAGGCGATGGGGACTCCTCGAAACTCCAAGCAATGGCGTGTGGGCTCGAGGCAGGCCAACGGTGGAGCGAACACTTGGAATACGGTCGAAGGGCACAAGGAAAAGTATACTTTGGAAAGGGCCACGTGGGTAGGATGCAAGGGCATCGATGGGGCCAGGTGTTGAGGATGTCTTCACTCCATATCTTCCAGCCCGCGTGTGTGTGTCGAGACCTCGTGGGTTTCTGCTTTTATCCCCTCCTATGGGGCAGGGGGTGCGTCCAACACAGGGGTTTTGAATCATATGCACCTGCTGCCCGCAGGGGAGGCTTTGCCTGTAAGAAAACGCCCTAGACAGATTACTTTTGCCTCAAAGGAAAGTTCTGTTTTAAAAAGGGAGTGGCCTTAATCTTTTAAACCCTTGTATTCTGACCGTGCTAAGTCGATAGACAGATGGGTTATCGATCGGGCGGCTGGCAGTAACTAAAACAACAACACAACCAACAACAAAAAAGGGGGGGGAGGTAACTTGCTAGCGAATTCTTGCTAATCATAATACCTCCCCATACAAGATGATGTACATACCTCCTTCGGGTGTGTACATCGATATGCAAGAATGAGCGGCAAATGCTTTACGTTACTCTACATTCTGCCTTGCAATGAACTTTACTATTAAGGGTTTTACGAAGCGGTGACACTACTTTTAATAACACATTGGGACAAGTTTCTTTAACAGGACGCAAAGTGATTTAAACACTTGCAAAAGAGTAATTACTTTAGATTTGGTTACCCATTGGTAACTTTATAAAGTGACTCGAACAATTGTGAATTAATTAAGATTATAAGACCACGTATATGAGGCTATGGTCAACAAATGAAAAGAAAGGTTATTGTTCAAGAATTGAAATACACGGTTACTTAATTTTAGATAAAATGCATGCAGTTAGTATAATCTGCCTTGAAGAGGCTGTGTAAATGAAAAAAAGCATTTATTTATTTTTTTTTTATAAATGACATCCCCTTTTACGCGACATTGTAATGACTATACAGATTCGCATTTGTAATTGCTTAGCTAACAGTCCAATGCTAGCTGACGTCTGACCCTCACACAGAGATTTTGACAGTCGTATGCGGGCGAGAGTATTCGCGAGCGTTAATTCGCTAACCTTAAACTACACTAATTTTATGCGTCCACTGCCCACTCGAGTACTCCATGTTATGACGGGGTGGGCAGACAAACGATGTGAGGTCTAGGGCAAACAGAGTTCTTAGAAGGAAGGGAGGGGGAAAAAGGAACAATAATAACAAAAGGAAAATTAACAAGATGTTACGAATGGAAACGTGACCGCATATGAAAGGCGGAACACGTCTCTCGGAGCTTACGAAAGGGGCATTTAAATCACACGGGCAAGAGTTTATGACTCGCGATTCATTAAAATAAAGATAAATAAATGAATAAAAGAAAGTAAATGATATTGGCAGAAGAGCTAAGGGAAAAAGAGTGAGGGTTTTATTGTGTTAGGCGGGAATTTATCGTCCTTCGCCTATAAATTACGGCCCGGACTATCCTTTCAGTCCCAGGCCGAGAAAAGTACACCCAAAGGGCGCGACTCCTTCAGGAAGAGCTGACACGCACGCCCGGTGCCAAGGTATGGGCGCAAGGGCGTGCCACTTCTCACTCTGTTATTCTCAATGATTTATACATTGCATGGGGAATGGTATCCCGTACTTAATTGCCTCTTGTGGTGATAATTTAAGGAAATATTAATAGGGGATGATAAGAGATAGAAGTTCCTGAGGAACGGAGGAAGATAGAGGAGGGCCTGACATCCCCTTCTGGATTAAGGGTGCCAAGGCCTTTGAAAAATGAAATGGTGGCACAGGTGCCATGGGAGCTCTAGAGCTCTTTGTAAATTACCTGGAAATTCCCACGCCCGTGGTAATTTCGCCTCGAGCCTTTCTTAATGGGACAGTCGTCCTCGGCCGGGGAAGCGGAGGGCCCGCGACCGGAGGGCGGCACGGAGTACCACCTGGGCCTGCTGCTGCGACAGCTGATGCAGGAGTGTTCCGTGCTGGTTCTACCATAATCCATCGCAGCTCTTGTAGTTCATCGGCCAAGGGAGATATGGCAGAATCCTGTCTTGCAATTATGTCAGCGACGGGCTGAGGCAGAGAGAAGGCGGTCGGGGGTGGCGTGAGCGGCTCGCAGGTAACGTTGACCAGCTCAGGTACGGGTTGCGAGGCCGCACCTGCAGGTGAGCTTCCGCGGTGGTCGGGAGGAACCGTCTCTCTGACCGACGCTGGTAGCGGTGCCAGGCCGGGGGAATAGAGGGGGTCCTGAGTTGGATCCCGTGAATGGAGATCGGCGTAGCGCTCTGCCGCTGGCACTAGGGCAGAGTCAGGCGCTATCATAGGTTTCTTGGGCTCGTCGGTCAGGACGGACGAAGCTTGGCCCTGCTCGGGGCATGCAAGAGGCACCGGCAGGAATTTGGCATCTCCTGAAGGGAGATCTGATTGGGGCCCTGGCACTGGCACTGAGGCAGGGCCGGGCACTGGAATTGGATCGGGAACCGATCGAGGGGGCCACTGTACATCGTACTCAGGTGGCACTGGTGGGGACTGCACGTCCTCCTGGTACCCAGGGGGCGCCAGTCTTGGCTGAGGGAGAAGCGGGGGAGAATTACTCGCGCCCGCGGAATGATTCGGGGAATGTGGACCCCTAGATTGTCGTGATTTTGGTGGGGACTGAAAGTCCTGTCCCAGGATGACGTCATAGCCTCCTGGGAGATGGCTTGCTACTGCAAGATTGCAAATTTTGGATTGGTGAGGTCTTGTGACTCTCAATTGGACCGTAGGGAGTATCATTTTAAATTGATTTATTCCCTCGATCGTGACGAGTTTTCGTCTATTGACGATAGCT
>JANJGK010000012.1:43107337-43117337 GCA_039081455.1 Macrobrachium rosenbergii | reverse complement strand
TATCAGCCTGGTCTGGACAATTGGGTAGCACGGTCAGGAGGCAAGAGATTAAGTAGATTGTGGCCACTCCTGTTAAGTAGCTAATTCCTTCTTCGAGGCAAAAGTTATTCTGTGTGCATTTCGACCCCCAACCACGTGTTACCTTCGCTGCTGGCCCAATCCTACCATGAGGGCCACCCACTCCATTACCTGGCGGCTTGTGAAGTCACCCACATGTTGCCCGCGCCATCAGCACCCCTACATCCTACCACGTGGAAGATCAATGCCTTCGCCCTTGTGAATCAGGAGTCAACCATGTGCCGCCCTCTTCACTGGAAACACTTCTCTCCTACGGTAAAGTGCTCTGTAGAGACGTCCTTTCAGTCACTCCGTGTCCTCATAGAATTTACTTAATTTGAGTGCCAGTAATCAAAGAATCTTTTGTTCAATTACACCCATGCTATTCGAGTGTCTGCTCTCAGTGCTAATCCATTTTTAACTCATCGAGGCCCCATTGGCACCCTCAGTGCAGCTTCAGTTCATTATCCTTTTCTCTATTTCCATTACTGGCATATAATCTGTGTATCTCTTATTTCCGAGGGACCCTATATCGTGGAATCTTCTCGGACTGTGCCTGGAATCCCCAGTTACATTCATCCCGTAGGAATCCCCTTCAGGATCAACAATTCAATTGCATTTCTCCTTCCCGTACTAATGTCTTTATGTAAATATACTCCTTTTAGTTTACCCACGTGTTTACGTAATATTTCCTTTCAGAAGTAAGAGCCTTACGCTCATATGAAATTCCCCCTTTTCTCTTGTTTTATGTTTCACTAAACCCACAAGGTCAGAATCACAAGGCTAATATATCTGTAAATGTTGCTACCTGTCTCATAGAAACTATCTCAAAACCAGATTGTCCAGTAAAACCATAAAAATGGCGACCTTCCCAGGATTCTTGTTTTAGCAGTTGCATCCCCCCCCCCTTTTTATTCTGCTTTTGTTTGGGTTTGCATCTGCCAAATCAGTAATTAGCAAAGCCGTGGTGGGTACAAGACAATTACGAACCTTTTGTGTAAAACCAGCGCACAGATCCAGAGATTCCATGTAAGTAAATTGTGTTTATTTTAGCATAGGAATTTTTAAAAATATGTGACTGGGCCTAGGGAAAATAATACTAGGGACACATGCCAAGAAAAAAAAACGAGAGAGGAGAACCGCCGAAATTTAGATTTTTGAAAGACTCTGCACGCGGCTTGCATGAACTTCATGACAAGATATTTAGGTTGTTTGACCTCGGCTCGTTCCAGCAAATTTTGTTTGTTTTGTTTGTTTGTTTGGGGTTTTCTTTGTGTGTGTGTGTGCCGTATAATCTCATTGAATTTGGGGCCTTTATCATTTCAATATTCTTTGCTTACAAAAGGAAGCTCCTCCCGTAAGTCCAAAGATGTGAAAACTTAACTCTCTCGCTAACCAGGCGTTGTCTGTGCAGGAATTATCCTAGGGAGCCAGTATATTCCAATCATCATCCCCACTCAACCCGCATTGTCGGTACCTTAGGAGTCCAATTTATTTCCAGTCACTGTTCCCAAATCAGCCCGCCTCGTCGGTAATTCGGGAGACCAATCCCTTTCCAATCATCGTCCCCAAGTCAGCCTGTTTTGGTCGGTACCTTGGGAGACCAATCATTTGTTAATTATCGTTCCCCCTCAATCAGCCCGCTTCGTCGGTAAATCGGGAGACCTATATATTACAATCTCGTCCCCAAGTCAGCCCGTTTTGTCGGTACTTGGGAGACCAATCATTTGTTAATCATTGTCCCCCAATCAGCCCGCTTCGTCGGTAAATTGGGAGACCTATACGAGTATATTCCAATCTTGTCCCCAAGTCAGCCCGTTTTGTCAGTACCTTGGGAGACCAGTCAGTTGCTAATTATCGTCCCCAATCAGCCCGCTTCGTCGGTAAATCGGGAGACCAATCATTTGCTAATTATCGTCCCCAACCAAACTCGTTTTGTCGGTACCTTGGGAGACCAAAGAATTCCAATTCCTAAAAGTTTTGAAAACCCTCCATACCGTAAAGTCACCGACAGCCACTCTGTTAAAAATTTGTGTGCATTTATTATACCTGAGCAACTCCTTCCTACGGTCTGGGAAAATTTTTTTTTTTTTTTTTTGTGTGTATTACTTGAGTCCACCCTACCTGCAAATTTCGGCAAGATCTCAGCAGAGCGGGAAGGAACTCGGCCTTTCCGGGAAAGAACTAATAGAATGGTTACAGGAGAGGATGGACGCGATAAAGGCAGAGAGGGAGGCAGTGAGATTAGAAAGAGAGGCCCTAGAGAGAAGAGAGGAGGCAGAAAGAAAAGAAAAGGAGGCCGAAAGGGAGGCAGCGAGATTAGAAAGGGAGGCCCTAGAGAGAAGAGAGGAGGCAGAAAGAGCAGAGAATGAGAGAAGCGCTCCCATGAAATCCAGATGCTGGCACAATGTGGAACTCCCCCCCCCCCCAACCACCTCGGGATGAGCGCCCTCAGCCAGGCCCACTCATTTATGCCCAAGTGGGACCAAAGCTGAACCGGAAGTATGGCTCGACAGAGCCAAGAAAGTCCTGAATGTTGGACCCCTCTCCCCTGCCGAACTCTCCCTAGTACTAACTAAATTCCTCGGCGGGAAGGCACTGATTGCCTACAACGCCCCACCTGCAACAGACCAAGAAGAATGGGACATCGTGTGCCAAACCATTACCAAGGCGTACGAGATAACCCCTGAACGCTGGAGGAGGCGCTGGAGAGGGTAAGTCATTGAAATATTAAAGGCCCAAGTATGAAACTTAGAAAGATGAAACTTGGCAATTTACTTTGCTAAATGCATATTATTATTATTATTATTATTATTATTATTATTATTATTATTATTATTATTATTATTATTATTAAGGAAGCCAGCCAAACTTGGTCAGATTGGGCCTACTAGTCGGAGCGCACCCATGAGAAGTGTTCGAGTCCGTGGGAGTCGAGACCCTTGCAGACTTTATGGAGCAAATGAAAATAGAGCATTTCTTGCTCTACGTGCCTCCTGCCCTCACCACGCATATAGGGGAGGAGCAGCCTATAACATTGGTGGAATGCTGTCGCATCGCCGACTCCTGGGATACCCATCACCCCCATGAAAGCTCCCTGCGGCGTAGAATTTATCCACCCGCCTGCCTTTCAAGTGCCCCTCCGCCGAAGAATGGGCAATCACAGAAACCCGTTGTATGCAGGTTCTGTAGGAAGATCGGGCATTCCACAGAGCAATGCCTAAATAAACCAGCAGCGCCTCTTTCTCCCGGAAAACCACCCAATAATTTGCCCGCGCCCTCCACAGGGGCCGTGCGAAGAGATTTCAGCCAAACCTTTTGCATGGCTTGCAAGGTTTATGGCCACTCTCCCTCATGGGCAAAATGCCCTAGAAATAAGAAGTCCAGTATTCCTGCCATTGCCCTGGCAATTACAAATCCGAGTCCTTAGGCCCTCCAGCCGAGGGTCCGATATATGTGGCACCTCCTCGAGGTAGCTACCCAGCACGCCAGGTCAAGGCATTTGATGACTGGCGCGCAAATTTCCCTCATAAGGAAAGACAAAGTTCCCTATGGAGCTATCATTAACCGACGCAAACTCGTCACAATTGAGGGTATCAATGAATTTAAAATGATACTCCCTACTGTTCAATTGAGAGTCACAAGACCTCATAAATCCAAAATTTGCAACCTTGCAGTAGCAAGAGATATTCCCGGAGGTTATGACATCCTCCTGGGACAGGACTTCCAGTCCCCACTTAAGTTACCGCAATCACTGCCAGTGCCAGCGCCCCAATCAGATCTCCCTCCAGGAGATTCTAAAATCGATTCCAAATCTCTGCCAGTGCCACTTGCATGCACTGAGCCATGCCCAGCCCTATCTGACCCAAACGATGAGCAAATTCCAAAGCAAATAATAGCGCCTGCCCCTGCCTTAGTGCCAGCACCAGAGCACGCCCCCGATCTCCATTCAAGAGATCCCAATAAGGACCCCCTCTCTTCTCCCGCTTGGCTCTGCTACCAGTGCCGGTAAGGGAGACGGATCCTGCCGACCACCGCGGAAGCTCACCTAAAGGTGCGGCCTCGCAACCTGTGCCTGAGCCAGTCATTCTTACCTGGGAGCCCCCTCACAGCAACCCCCCCCCCCCCGACCGCTTCCTCTCTGTCTCAGTCCTCCACAGACACAGCAGTGAGTAAGAATTCGGCCATGTTTCAAATGACCAATGAACTCAAGCAACTGCGACGGATCATGATAGAGCTTGCAAAGAGGGCCCCTTCGCCAACCATCAAGGAAGCCGACACAGGTGGCACTCCAGTACCCTCCCCGGGCTCGGTTCCACCAATTCCCCGGCCAAGACAAAACCATCACAGTAAGAAGGGTCCGTGGAGGAAATACCACGGGCGTTGATAATTCCAGGTAGCTTCAAGAGAGCTCCCAAGCTCTCCTGGCACCCGTGCCAACCTGGCACAGTGCCATCCCTTTATCCTACGAAGACTTTGGCACATCTATCCAGAAGAGGATGTCAGGGTTCTTCACTATTCTATTTTTCTTACAACTATGTCCTTTAAACTTCCTCAAACATTTCCCTTCCTTACTTTTGATTATCAATCACATTTATTTTATGCCTTACCCAGGCCCTCATTTACCTTGATCACTTCTGCCCATGCAGAGGTGCCATTGACAGATATGCCAATACTATAAGCCCTATGACTCCCCCTTCATGCTTACCGCAGAATGATGCATTTAAAAATACGATATGCCATCGCCATTAGTTATTAATACGTAAGTGCCAACTTGGCACAGTGCCATCATTGCAGATTCTGGCAAAATGATCCTGCCAGAGGGGTCGCACCCTCTGGTTACCTTTGTGGCCATCTTGGGCCAAGAATGATCCTAGTTGTTTACCATAGGCTAAGGAATATAATTTTAGCATACTTGATCAACATCTGGTTACAACAATTAATACTTAATTTGTGTCTGCCATTTATTTCTTTCGTTATTCTTTTGTAATGGATAGCGAGTTCCAGACTCACCAACTGTGTAAATTACGCACAAATTTTATACCTCATGGCATGTCAGGGCCACCTTTGTAATACCAGGTGCGTGGCCCGCTACCCAGAAAGCGGAGGCACGTCCCCTTGCCTTCTTGTAATGTCAGGAACTTCATTCCACCAGCCCCCCCTCCCTTTCCTTTGCTTGCTTATCCTAAAAGCCTAACGTAAAGTCCCCATCGTAGAATAAAAATGACAAACCCTTGAAATTATTAAATAAACCTTAAGCTAAAATAATTTTACCTCCCCTGGATCACGCCCTTTCAGGTGCTTATTATAAGTGTTATAAGAATGCCATGAGATTCGGTGCCAAGTCTGTCACGGATCTACCAAATGACGTAAATCACGATGTCAATTAAACCCAAGTGTATTTCGTCATTTCAACGTTGCTTAAAAGGCAAACTAACCGCATGCATTTAGGGGTATATCTAGAATTAAGTAACCATGTATTCTAATTCTTTAAACATCAACCTTTCTTTTCATTTGTTTTCAACAGCCTCATATACTGTGACCTTATAATCCTAAATAACTCACATTGATCGAGTAACTTTATAAATTTATCACTTTGTGGCCAAATCCACACTAATTACTCTTTTGCAAGTGTTGAGAATTACCTTATTTCCTGTCCACAACGTACTCGGCGTTAGAGTAATTTGTTCCAGTATGTCATTAACAGTAATGCCGCAAATTTTCATAACTACTTTCAAAGTAAAGCTCATTGCAAGGCAGCATGCAGATTAACGTAAAGCGTTTTTTGCTCATTTCTTGCTTAAATCGATATTCGCTACCCGAATGAAGGTGCGTATGTCATCTTGTGTGGGGAACTAGCAAATTGCTCCCTTTCGTTTCCTATCTGCTGATCTATCAATAGACATATCTGTCTATTGACATGCGTGCCTACCTATCTATCAGCCTGGGCTGGACAATTGGGTAGCACAGTCAGGAGGCAAAAGATTAAGTAGATTGTGGACCACTCCTGTTAAGTAGCTAATTCCTTCTCCAAGGCAAAAGTGAATCTGTCTGGGTGACTCTTTCCAGGCAACCCCCCCCCTAAAGATACTACTAGCCGCGGCACAGCTGAAATGACTCGACTCCCTATCGATGAACTGGCCCCCTGCCCCCAGCAGATGGCAGAAAAGGACAGACGAACAAGGGCCCGCTCTCAGAAAATCATGGGACGTTATGGCGCAGACACGGCGAACATACACACCACCACCCCCCACGCGGAGGACCATGCCCCTTGCAGAACGACGCCCTTAGCTCATCCGCCAACCAAGTGTTACCTTCGCTGCTGACCCGATCCTACCACGAGGGCCACCCACTCACATTACCTGGCACTTTGTGAAGTCACCCTCGTGTTGCCCGTGCCGTTGGCACCCCTACATCTACCACGTGGAAGATAAAACGCCTTCGCCCTTGTGAATCGGGAGTCAACCACGTGCCGCCTTCTTCGCTGGAAACACTTCTCTCCTACGGTAAAGTGCTCTGTAAAGACGTCCTTTCAGTCACTCCGTGTCCTCATAGAATTTACTTAATTTGAGTGCCAGCAATCGCAGAATCTTTTGTTCAATTACACCCGTGCTATTCGAGTGTCAGCTCTCAGTGCTAATCCACGTTGAACTCATCGAGGCCCCATTGGCACCTTCACTGAGCTTCAATTCCTTATCCTTTTGTCTATTTCCATTACTGGCATATAATCTGTGTATCTCTCATTTCAGAGGGACCCTATATAGTGGAATCTTCTCGGACTGTACCTGGAATCCCCAGTTTCATTCATCCCGTAGGAATCCCCTTCAGGATCAACAATTTAATTGCATTTCTCCTTCCCGTACTAATGTCTTTAAGTAAATATTCTCCTTTTAGTTTATTCACGGTGTTTATGTAATATTTCCTTTCAGAAGAATGAGCCTTATGCTCATGTAAATTCCCCCTTTTCTCTTGTTTTATGTTTCACTGGACCCGCAAGGTCAGAATCACAAGGCTAATATATCTGCAAATGTTGCTACCTGTCTCAATAGAAACTATCTCAAAACCAAATTGTCCAGTGAAACCATGAAATATATATATATATATATATATATATATATATATATATATATATATATATATATATATATATATATATATATATATATATATAGTATAATTAACTTTATCACATACGCAATTGTTCTGTGCATTAGTAGAATTACTAAAAGGACCTCATTCAAAGTGGATGGTATCTAACGGAGTTTTTATTCAAATACTTGATAATGTGGACTGTTTGTCCAAGAAAGCTTGTAACTTTTTCTGAATAAAATACTCCGTTAGATACCATCCAGTTTGAATGAGGTCCTTTTAGTAATATAATATATATATATATATATATATATATATATATATATATATATAATATTATATATATATATATATATATATATATATATATATATATATATATATATATATATATACTATATATATATATATATAATATATATATATATATTTATATATATATATATATATATATATATAGTATATATATATATATATATATATATATATATATATATATATATATATTATATATATATATGTATATCTTTATACGTAGACAACCACATGAGAGGTGAAAATTAAAGAACAGGTACCAAGCGCTTTCGTGTATTGCATACACTTCTTCGGCGTACCAAGTACTTTGTACCCCGAAGAAGTGTACGCAATACATGAAAGCGCTTGGTACCTGGTCTTTAATTTTCATCTCTCATGTGGTTGTCTACTTATACATTTGTCACGTGCAGTTTGGTGACTTATTGCTGATGTATAACTTATACATATAATATATATATATATATATATATATATATATATATATATATATATATATATATATATATATATGTATATATGTATATGTATATATATACAACATATAAATATATATATGCATATAAATATTATATATAATATTTATATATATATATATATATATATATATATATATATAATATATATATATATATATATATATATATATGTATATATGTATATGTATATATATAAACATATAAATATATATATACATATAAATATTATATATAATATTTATATATATATATATATATATATATATATATATATATATATATATATATATATATATATATATATATATATATATATCCCATGTAGGGATTAAGGGAAATGAAGAGGCTGATAAAGCAGCTAAAGAAGCAGTCCATAAGACAAGAATAAATGTAGACATCCCTATCAGTGACTATACAAGATATATAAAAACAGTCATTGTAAAAAAATGGCAAAATATATGGAACGAAGAACCTGAAAATAATAAATTAAAACAGATAAAATCCAGTGTTGGAAAATGGAGTTCGTCATATCAGAGAGAGAGACAATTCTGACACGTCTTCGAATAGGCCATACTCGTTTGACACATGGACACTTAATGAACAGTGCATGTGGCCCTCTTCACAAATGCCCAGATTGCAATGTGCTGATAATGGTTAAGCATATACTGTGTGAATGTCCAAAATATAACCTGCAGCGATTATCAAATTTTGGAAATAGACCGATAGAAGAAATTTTGTCAGAATCTTCAACATTCTCAATAGTGCCCATATTAATGTTCATGAGAAGCTGCGACTTAATTGGTAAAATATAAAAAATCAGTCAATCAGAATAATGAATTTCAAAACAAGGTAAATTTTATGATCTTACGTAGTTTAATTTGAATTTTAATATACCTTTTTAGTGAGTATATATGGAAGCATGAGTTTAAATGTATATATTGTGTGAGTGTGTTCCCATATGAAAGCGTATGCCTTTTTACAGCTTTTAATTTCATTTTCATTTTCGTTCATTCATCATTGACAAGTGACCTATTAGGTCCCAGTGCTAGGCTTCTAGCCTAGACTTGTCATTCCATCCTAATCCTTCGGGCCAGCCCTATGAGAGCTGATAGTCAGCTCAGTGGTCTGGTTAAACTATTTTGATAATAATAATAATAATCAGTTCTCCCTCCAGGAGTTGCCAAATTCCTCCCAGTGCCACTTGCATGCACCGAGCAGTACCAAGCTCCGTCCTTCCTGACCGACGAGCACAAGAAACCACTGATAGTGCCTGACCCTGCCTTAGTACCAGCAACAGAGCACGTCCCTGATCTCCATTCAAGGGATCCAACTCAGGACCCCTTATCTTCTCTCGGCCTGGCACTGCTACCAGCACCTGTAAGAGAGACGGTTCCTCTCGACCACAGCGGAAGTTCACCTAAAGGTACGGCCTCGCAACCTGTGCCTGAGCTGGTCATTGATACCTGCGAGCCTCTCACGCACCCCCCCTCCCCACCCCACCACCTTCTCTCTGTTTCAGTCCATCACAGACACAATCGTGAGTCAGGATTCTGCCATCTCTCACTTGGCCAACGAACTCCAAGAGCTGCGACGGATCATGGTAGAACTAGCGAAGAAGATCCCTGTGTCAACTGTCACAGCAGCCGACACAGGTGGCACTCCATGCCGCCCTCCGGCCTCTGGCCCTTTGATTCCCCGGCCGAGGACGACTGTCCAAGTAGGAGAGGTTCGCGGCGGAATTACCATGGGCGTGGGAAATTCCAGGTAGTCTACAGAGAGCTCTAGAGCTCTCCTGGTACCTGTGCCACCCCTTCATCTTTCGAAGGTCTTGGCACCTCTAATCCAGAAGAGGATGCAAGGCCCTCCGCTATCTTCTTCCGTTCCTCTGGAACTTCTATCCCTGCACACACGTTAAATACCTCACTCTATTACCATTGGCTCTTCTGCCAATATCATTTACTCTTTTATTTATTTATTTATTTTTCTGTTTTTCTACTTTAATGAATCGCGAGTCATAGACTCCTGCCCTTGTGGTTTTAACGCCACCTTCGTAAAACCAAGAG
>JANJGK010000012.1:43042337-43099837 GCA_039081455.1 Macrobrachium rosenbergii | reverse complement strand
ACAAGACACGGGCGGGCAAATGCGTTTTCAGCAAAGAACGTTCTAGAAGCTGAACCAGTTACAAAATCCGGTTTTTGAAGGATGCTTCTTAATAATGTATGGTGTGTACGTGTACTTCATGACGCCTTGAAATACAGAGGCGTGTCTTGCCGAACTTTGACCTCGAATGATGTCATACAAAAGTACGTTCGTTCGTGCGTTACATAATGAATATAATGGGAGGAACCGTTGTTCGAATCGGACTTGTGAGATCCGATTCATGTGTGTCTGAAGATGTGAGTGATTTTTCACATGGAGACTGTCCCAGAGGACTTGTGGAAGTGAGTAAGAATTCATATACGTTTTTAGACTTTGTTTTTCAGAACTGTGGACACACGGTACCTCCTGTGTCAGTGAAATGTGTGTTTCTGCAATTTTTTACATTTTATGATTTTTAATGTGACGTTTCTTCTTTCACAGGTATTTCTGATCCACTCCATTCCTATTCCTTTTTCCTCTCTCCCTCCTACAAGGATGAGAGTGGTATGACATTTGAGATTACCTGTTTTAATTGATTGACGTGTTCATGTTTTGACAGATGAGTTATTTTCTGTAATTGGGGGTTTATGATTTTGGAACCTTATTTCCTTAGAAGATTTTCTGATAGTTATGTGAAACATTGGATTTCATTCTTCGTAATTTTTAAGAAGTTATTTTTCGTTGATTTTGTCAATAAAGGATTTTAGTGTTGTACTT
Source organism: Macrobrachium rosenbergii (assembly GCA_039081455.1). Classification (NCBI taxonomy): domain Eukaryota; kingdom Metazoa; phylum Arthropoda; class Malacostraca; order Decapoda; family Palaemonidae; genus Macrobrachium; species Macrobrachium rosenbergii. The sequence continues at coordinate 43,099,102 of JANJGK010000012.1, read as the reverse complement.
GTATCTCATTCCAGTAGTCCCTTAGATTTTAGTTAGGGAAAGATATAACTTATGATGCCGGCTCACGTTACTGCTATCACACAATGTCTCGGGATAAGCGAGATCGAACCTCTATTCATAAAACAGAGACTTAAATCAAGTATAGGCTCAGAAATGGCCTTTACATAATATATATATATATTATATATATATATACTATATATATATATATATATATATATGTGTGTGTGTGTGTGTGTATGTATGTATGTATATATATGTATAGGTATAAATGTATATATATACTGTATATGTATATATATATATATATATATATATTATAATATACTTATATATATATGTAGGCTATATATATAAAATATGTATAATATATATACATATATGTGTATATATATATATCAAATATAAGGAGCCCATAAAAACGCCAAATGTGGAAAGTAAAGGTTGTATTTCAGAGACCAAACTGTATCTCTCCTGAGAGACAGTTTGGTCTCCGAAATATACCCTTTGCTTTCCACATTTTGGCGTTTTTATGGGCTCCTTATATTTGATGGAATTCTGTTTTAACAGAAAATATTTTACAGCCATATATATATATATATATATTATATATATATATATATATATATTATATATATATATATATATAATATATATATGTATATATATACATGTATATATATATATATGTGTATATATGTGTATATATATACATGTATATATATGTATATATGTGTATATATATACATGTATATATATATATATATATATATATATATATATATATATATATATGTATATATGTGTATATATATACATGTATATATATATGTATATATGTGTATATATATACATGTATATACATATACGATATATTTATATACATATATGTATGTATAATTGAATCACGAAAATACGGAACGTGATGAATATATAAATAAAGATAAAGTCCACAAAGGAAGTGGAAACGCTGGAGTGCTGCGAGGCCTTTCGACTGTCTGTCGTCCTTTACTTAGCAAACTGAAGAAATTTAAAAGTAAGTTTACAAAGAAAGCTCGTATAAATGACAGACTGGGATTACAAAGGAAAAAATATGTACCTGGAATCCAACACACTGTTTTGGCAGTTCAACTAATTCTTCAATTGCGTTGTGTTCCAGGTACATGTCTTTTTCTTTGTAATCCCCATCTGTCATTTATATGAGCTTTCTTTGTAAACTTACTTTTATATTTCTTCAATCTGCTAAGTAAAGGACGACAGACAGTCGAAAGGCCTCGCAGCGCGCCAGTGTTCCCTTTCCTTAGTGGATTTTATCTTTATATATATATATATATATATATATATATATATATATATATATATATATATATATATATATATATATATATATATATATATATATATATATATAATACATACATATATTGAAATCGCGGTTGACCACCCTTGCTCATAAAATTGAGAGGATATCTACTGTAGTTCAGTCCTAAGCCCTAAATTTTCCCTTCTTTTAACCTTATTGACACTAACGTAAGTTTAATGGTGTTAATAGAATTCTATCTTACAAGTGAAGCATATTACGTTTACAATTTCACTTTTTTTCAACTTAAAGACTTTATAAACGCGAGAGTAGGTTTTTAGTACGACGAAAGGAGAGAGAGAGAGAGAGAGAGAGAGAGAGAGAGAGAGAGAGAGAGAGAGAGAGAGAGAGAGAGAGAGAGAGGGTGGCGGGGCGGGGGAATATGGGTTGAGGATTTGACTGTTGATATAAAACCGCTTAATAGGGAGATCTTAGAAGTTAAGCTTTGATTTCCACTTCAGATCACGGCGTTGAGAAACTCGCGTTTTCCGTAGTGGTTTTATGTCGGCTCTCCCTAACTATCTTTCTCCCGGTATGCAATCTCTGACGCTTGGCCTTCCTAATCCAGCAGCTCCTTGTAAGCCCAGTTGAAGTCTTTCCACTCCCTCCATTCCCGGTTCCTTTTCGTCGTTAGACCTACTCCTGTTCATCACTGGCTTTTTGTCCAGTATTGTGCCAACGGACATTACAAGGCTGTTCCTTTTGTCGATCTTGTAGGTGGAACAACCCGAAGGAGATGAGTTAGGTGCTACGATATCTTTTGTCACCTTTGTTATGTTGATTCTCTTCGAGCTACGTATTCTGAAATTAAACGACTTAAGCGTGTTAGTTGCCGGTAGTGGCATTGGCCATTCTTACTGAGGTGGGTGTTAACCTCTAACTGAACGTAATTTGTAGCGTGTTAATAGAATAGTTATGACGTTTTCACTCTTCCGAGCATGTGTAACTTGACGGCTAATTTCCAGGATACCTTTAAACTGATCTTGCTAAATGGATTAGCCAATGAAAGTCGTGACTGTAGTTTCTTTGTATTGGAAATTGTTACAAGTTTTCCTCTATTTTTCATGTAAATATAACCCATAAGGTGTTGGAATTATAGGGGTTTGTTTCCCCTGTAAGAATTATAAATGTAATAACTCATCCCTTATGTGAAAAAGAATTCTGGTAAAGAGAAGTTGAATCTTAATACAGATACAGCAATATAAGGGATATACAAAAGAGTTGAGAGTTTTAAGAAAGTTAAGGAAATAATGCACGTTACATTTACGTAGCAATACAGGTTTTCCAAAGTGACTCCTCAGAATCAGTTATACAAAAGCAACTTATGTTTCGAAGAGTGGCCGTCGTAGTGCTGCAATCCGATTATATAGAATTATAAATAAAATCTTTTCTTGTAACCAGATAAAATACAGGACGTAGGAAGGGCAACGAAGAAGTCAAAGTATGGAAAGTTACTAAAAGCTGACAGTATTGTAAAATTACTGCAGCACAGTGACGGAAGTGTGCTTGAGCGGCTGACCATGGTGAGCGAGAAAAGTCTGCTGAAGAAAAAGGTTATGAAAGAACTGAGAAGTTGAAGAACTGATCCCTAGTGTTGAAAGGGCATGACGCTACTTAGCTTAGCAGGGGAAGATGTATACAATGATTCTGAGAAAGCTAGATAGATGAACAGGCTGTGAGGCTCAAGTCTCAATAAAACAGTCGTGAGAAATTTGAAGGAAATGAAAAAAGATGTGTGTGACCTTGAAAAATACTATCGTACAATCGATGGTAAGACAATGATGAGCGCGTGGGCCATGTACTGTATGCTATAGATCAGGGGTTCCCAACCCTTTTGTTCTTCTGTACCCCTTGGGCATTTTTGCAGATGCCTGTGTACCCATAAAAATTGAGGATGAAAAAAGAAAAACAATGAAACTGATATTGTGATTTTTGTTATTATGAAATCTGTTTGTGTAGACTGCGGGTACAGATTACAGCCCCGAAAAGTTCCGTAACAGTGAAAAACAAATGGTATTCACCCTACTCTTGATATAACTTAAGTAAAATCTTTGATTACTAAAATGAAATAAAAAAAAAAAGACACGACATTGTGCAATGTCAATGCAGACTACATCATGTATTGTGCAATAATGGCTATTCTCTCAGATCCAATGTACCCCCTGAAGAGTACAAATGTACCACTGGGGTATATGTACCCCAGGTGGGAACCCCTGCTATAGATGATAGCTTAAGGGTGACTGAAATATCTTTTAGCGAAAGTCACGCATATATTAGATTGAGAAAAATATGAACTGTAATGTGGAGTCTGATTGTAAAGGTTGAAGATGTTAAGATGAATTATTTTAGTACTTGTAGCGTAAGAAAAAGTGGAATCGTGAGAGACAGCAGAGATAGGTAGAAGGTTGACTGACTGACTGACTGTAAATTATATGGCATTAATAGCTACTGGGGTCGCGTAAGAATATTAGTAGAGGAGAAATGATGGATCAGTTTGTTTGGAGATGTTTTTGCTATTTTAAGAATGTAGGAGAATATGTTTGTGAACGTTTATAGAACGTTTATAGTTTGGAAATGTTAGGAGGAAAAGGCGAGGAAGGCTTAGAAAGAGCTGCATAGAGTAAAAGGGTCAAAAAGCCAGCAGCCGTTGAAATCCAAGAACGAAAGTGCGTACAAAATACGTAGGTGAATGTTGCTTAATGAACCTCTTGTTTAGGTGTATAATTCTCCTAATGCTGTGGAAGTCTTCTGCATGATGGTTTCACCAATATCCCAGCCGCTTCATACATGGCAGTGAAGTACTGTAGATCTTTCTCCGGAGCCACCCATGTAGACAAGGCTGTTAGATATATATATATATATATATATATATATAATATATATATATATATATATATATATATATATATATATATATATATAGATATAGATATAGATATATAGATATAGATATAGATATAGATATAGATATAGATATAGATATATAGATATATAGATATATATATATATATATTATATAATTATATATATATATAATGTATATAAAATACATAATATATATATATATATATATATATATATATATATATATATATATATATATGTGTGTGTATATATATGTGTGTGTAATATATAAACATATATATACATATATATATATATATATATATATATATATATATATATATATATATATATATATATGAATGTCTCTTCCTGTAATACCACAGTGTAATATGAATATAAGAAGACCCATAGAATACTATTTAAACGTTGCAACCATTTCGGGCACTTGCTTCTGTGCCCCTGTTCGCTGGTAGAATATGGACAGATGAAATGTTACAAGGGTATATATACAGAGCATTTATAGGTGTGGCATTAAGTCTCTGATGGTATGCCGGTGACCGTTCCCTAAGAAGGAGGAGAATAACCAATTCCCTAGTGGTTTTTGGCCTCATTAACTCCCGTTTGGCGACGATTCTGGTTGCAACGTTTAAATAGTGTTTTATGGGCCTTCTTATATTCATATATATATATATATATATATATATATATATATATATATATATATATATATATATATATATATATATACATACATATAGAAACTGCTGATTCTAAACCTACCACTTGCTTGCCATTTCCAGTATTAACGCTTTCCTTGGCTAAAAGCAGCAACGCCTAACGTCACTGTACTCACTAACCTGACGTCAAAAATATCCAAGCACTTGTAGCATTTAAGCGCGACATGTAGCTTTCCCATGTTTGCGCTCCCCGCTGATCGTTGCTTGCACTTTTCAAAAAGTAAGTGATTGCGGGTTGGGAGGGTATAGATAGTGTATTTTGGTACGCGGGTGTGGGCAGGGGATAAGGGCCCCTCTACGGGAATTGGCTTTTCACATCGGGAAGCAATGCAAAGAGCGTTCCATATTGGCCGTGTCAATCACCATCCATCATTCAGTGCAGAAACCGTTGAAAGTAGGAAGAACAGAAATGGTAGGAATAGGAAGTGGAAGAGGAGGAGGAGGAGGAGGAGGAGGAAAATAGGAAGGAGTGGGTGGAGAAGACCAGGAAGAGAAGGCATTTGGTGTAGTGTAGCGTCAGGAGGAAGGGAAAGAGGAGGAGGAGGATCGACAACCTCCTTGTAAGTCGGGCATCTTGGATGGACTCCGCTGGCTAGGCTCTTGTCATTCTGGACTTGGGAGGCCTTCCAGAGTGCCAATAGAATTGCTTTTGTAAATGGTCGAAATATTATCTAGGATGCCTTCTGTAATATAGGTGAAATTATAGATATTATCAAATGCAACTTGCTGCAGTTCTTTCATGGATCCAGTGCAGCGATGGTATGTGAAATATGTCATTCTGCCGTGGGACTATGCCTTGTTAATAATCAATGAATTTCACTTGGAACAATGTGTTCATTTCAATTATTTTTATTCCATGGCTGCCCGCAAGTTTTTCATTGATATAGCAGTTTACTCTCTCTCTCTCTCTCTCTCTCTCTTTCTCTCTCTCTCTCTCTCTCTCTTCTCTCTCTCTCTCTCTCTCTCTCTCTCTCTCTCTCTCTTGTAGAAAGATTACCTTACTAATCCTAGACCACCAATGCACCCTCTCGGCTTCTTCCGTGACAAGACACTAATTCTATGGATAGGAAATGTCCCATGATCGGACTTAGTTTTTTTTTTTTTTTTTTTTTTGTCTTTTCACGAACGAGGAAAGCAATTTTTTATTACATCAAAATGACATAGCATCATTTTTCATTCATGCATGCATTCATTCATTCATTTTCTATTTACTGGAAAATACTAATAATGATTAATTGTACAAGATCTTTTACAGAGTTATTTGGTGAGGAATCCCAGCGTGATTGAAGCAAATCCAACTCCGCTGACTGGACCTTCATTGAAGTTTTACGTTAGGGGTTATTCATTTGGGCTTAGATAACCCCACCTATAAATCAGAACTAGACAACAAATACCAAACTGGAGACTAGGAAAATTCCTTCAATTACTCTAGTATTGTCTGTCCTGGTAACTCGTCCTAAAGCACTCTGAAGTTGCTCCTTTTCCCAGGTCATCAAGGTTTTCTCGAGTTAGATTCTTAGGTATGATTAGGTCGTGGTTTATTCCGCTCTAACTGGACTTGAATCCCATAATTCAACGCTCTTTCCAAGTACCCTTAGTTCCTATTCTACTATGGTACAAATCAATTTTTCACTTAGGTATACAAAAAGAACGCTATCTTTTTGGTTAGTTTTAACTAATCCAAATAAAATTGATCACAGTCCAAAACGAGAATTTATAAACGGTGTTGTTACACCGCTGAGGGAAAATTTCTTATGAGTATGTTTTTTATGATGATGTATCAGAAGATGGCATTCAAGCTTTCTATTTTTAACGGAAATTTAATGGACTCAAATCCTTAGATCTAACGCAGTCAGTGGGCAGTCTTCGGTAGTTTATTCTTTCTGTCACGTTTATTATAAAATTCCTTCACATCTTCATTGTAGCAGGTGTCCAAAGAATTCCTCCTTATTTTTCTGGTGCTCTGAAGTTAATTATCCAATAATTCCGGACATAAAAACACGTAGTTCTCGCAACGCAATGAGAAGAATACAAAACTTTCTGTATTAATATGATGTCCAGAGAAGTTATGTATATAAGTTGAACTACTCGTAGCTTTTTCATCATATACCTATAAATAGATATATATATATATATATATATATATATATATATATATATATATATAATTTACATATATACAGGCATTTACACATATATATATTTAATATATGTATATATATATATACATATATCAAATATATATGTAAATGTATATATATATATATATATATATATATATATATATATATATATATATATATATATATTTATATATATATATATATATATATACATATATATATATCTATATATATATATATATATATAGATATATATATATATATATATATATATATATATGACTGAAATATTTTCTGTTAAAACAGAATTCCATCAAATATAAGGAGTCCATAAAAACGCCAAAATGTAGAAAGTAAAGGTTATATTTCAGAGACCAAGCTGTCTCTCTCCTCAGGCAAATAGTGAATGAGAAAAAGTTACAGAAAAGCGGTATTTATACCAGAAGGTCCATACGTCAGCCGTTACGTCACTCCAGTTCACAATTTCTCTTTAATCTTCTTAATCGCTGGTTGGAGGGTGGTTTTATCTATAATATCTGAATCCCAGGCGCCTCTTGAAAGATTCATGGTATTTCTTTGTTTAATCAAGGCTGATTCCACCATCTGGCTTTTGAACCAACAATTTCTGCTAAAAATTACACGAGACATATTCCAGTTTACTCTGTGATTATGGTTATTCATGTGGTTGAAAATAGCTGAGCTCTGTTGTCCGTGCCTACCTGAGCGTTCATGCTGTATTAATCTCTGGGGGAGTGATTTGCCTGTAAAACTGATATAAGATTGGTCACAATCGAGGAAAGGGATTTCGTAAACTCCTGTGTCTTTGGGGACTGGCTTTTGTTGGACGTGAATCAGGGATTTGGCTAAGGTATTTGGGTAGGTAAAAGCAAAAGGGCTACAGTTCCCAAGTGTCTGTGTCAACGTCTTAATCCTGTCCAGGTGTGGGATTTTCATTTTATTGTTGGGCGTCTCTCTAGTCTTGTTTGGGGGGGGACAGTAGAAAAAAGTGTTTGCTTTGTGGATCACTTTCTCAGTTATATGGTCAGGGTACTTTAAAGATGACAGGTGCTTATTGATTAATTCAATTTCCTTTACCAGGAAATCCGGAGAGCAAATCCATATATATATATATATATATATATATATATATATATATATATATATATATATATATATATATATATATATATATATATATATATATATATATATATATATATATATATATATGAGTAGTTGAACTTATATAACATCATATTACCTGTTTTTTGTTCGGTATTATTGGATAATTAACTACAGAGCACTAGGAAAATAAGTAGGAATTCTTTGGACACCTGCTACGATGAAGGTGTGAAGGAATTTTATAATAAACGTGACAGAAAGAATAAATTACCGAAGACCGTCCACTGACTGCTTTAGATCAAAGGATCTGAGTCCATTAAATCACCGTTAAAAATAGCGAGTTTGAATGTCATATAGATAAAATTCATACTGAAAACGTTCACGTTTAATAATGTCCAATAATGTCTTTTTTTAGCGTGAATTTAATAGACGGAAATTATTTCAATTTTTCTGAAAGTTCATTCCCATATGCGTCTCCAGATATAATATCCAGAATCCCATATACATACTATCTAACGTTTGCTTTTATATTTTCCATTAAAAATGAATTTGCACTCGCATATGCACAGTTTAATTCGACAGTCCGTTTATCTTTGTGTGAACAATTCCTTATAAAATTATTTGACGGCTTTCATGAAGAGTTTTAAATGAGCACCTAGACGAAACGGATATAGACATAATTACTCAAGGAGCAAATAATTATTAAAAGGTTCGAGTTTAAGAATCATTCCAATAAATGTATGATTCGAGCATTGTGGCAGCTAGCTCAACTAATACTCTAACGCTTATTAGTAGACAAATATCAGTAATGTTTAGGGTGTTTTTTCTTAACAATGGCAAGCTCATTTCCTGGAGGTTTTGTGGCGCCCTGTTATCTTGCATTTTCTAGCAACGCTGTTATGAAGCTGCCCTGTTAGATCCCTAAGAAAAGATATTTGCTGGAATACATTTTCAGTGCATCCCGTGGGGATGGCAGTGCCGTCAGCGCGCCTCGTGCGGTGCACTGTAGGCATTGCTTAAGGTTCTTTGTAACGTCCTTTCGGCAACCCCTTTCATTTCTTATACTGTACCTCTGTTCATATTCTCTTTCCTCTATCTTACATTGCTCTCTCTCCTAACAAATGTTTCATAGTGCAACTGCGAGGCTCTCCTCCTGTTACATCTCGAAAACCTTTCTACTCGCAATTTCCTTTCAGCGCTGAATGACCTCATATGTCCCGGCGCTTCGCCTTTGACCAAAATTCTATATTCCATTCCATTCCGATAAAATATCATGAAATCAATTATTGTGCTTGGTTAATTTCATCTCTCTCTCTCTCTCTCTCTCTCTCTCTCTCTCTCTCTCTCTCTCTCTCTCTCTCTCTCTCTCTCTCTCTCTCTTAGTATAAGTCTTGGTCTTCTTACATGTAATATATTGCACCGGTTTAGCCGATTTCAATTTCTCTCTCTCTCTCTCTCTCTCTCTCTCTCTCTCTCTCTCTCTCTCTCTCTCTCTCTCTCTCTCATAGTATAGGAAAATCCTTACGTGTAGTATATTGCATTGGACTAGCTGATTTAAATTCTCTCTCTCTCTCTCTCTCTCTCTCTCTCTCTCTCTCTCTCTCTCTCTCTCTCTCTCTCTCTCTCTCTCTTAGGATGGAAAGATCCTCACATGTAATATATTGCACAGGACTAGCCGATTTAAATTCCTCTCTCTCTCTCTCTCTCTCTCTCTCTCTCTCTCTCTCTCTCTCTCTCTCTCTCTGCGAGGCGGCTGATGAGTCTGAGTGATTAATACGGAGCGTCAGAAGCGGGCAATAGTGGAAGCGGGTGTGATTAATCAAGAGCCCATCATTAGTTAGAACGTCGGTGGTCGGCCCGGGGGGTCTTCACACAGCCACGATCGTAGCCACCGTTGATGCCTTTGCCGGCCGGTTCCTCCTCCGTCTGCTCCTGCTCCTGCTCCTGCTCTTACTGTTCACTGCTGCTGTATCTGTTTTTGCTTCTGCTTTCTTCAAAAGATCGGTTCAGGCGTTCTTTTGTTGCTTTTTTGGTTCTTGACAGTTCATGTGCTGGTTAATCTTAGTCAGCTGCAGCTCGTCACAGATACCACCAGTGCTACTAATGAAGCTGTAGCTACTACTACTACTACTACTACTACTACTACTGCTGCTACTACTACTACTACTACTATTTATACAGCTGTTTCTGGTTTTTCGCAGTTGGTTTCCTTCTTATAATTCCGTGATGATTCATTGCAACCAATAGCTCTGGGCAAGGTCACTGCTCTAATTACCCAGAATTCCGTGTGCCGTTTCTTTCAGGTATTACATTCAGTATTCGTTTTTTCATGCTCGTGTTTTTATCCGCCTACATTTGCATTCTCAGATCATTTTGCCAAGCTGTTCTTAGTTTCAGAAATATAACAAATTACATGGAGCCAAAATTTATTTGGGAATCATTAGATTTTAGTTAGGATTATTTACTTTAAAAATTAGATGAATTACAGCTACTCGAGCCGAAGATGAATATAATGATTTACAAGTAAACTTTTCTCTAATTATTTTCTCAGCAAATCCAATTTTACTTTATTAAACAAAGATGGTAACAATGAATCGTTTTAACTACTGTTTACTCGCTTAATTATGTTGAGTTAAATAATGATTTACAACGAATGGCACATTTGTAATCTAACTTGTTTTATAATAAAAAGTCAATAAAAACATGATACTTGTTTATACTTAATTTGTTAGCAGTGGGAAAAGACCATTTGAGAGATGCGCCCTTTGCCATTTGTCAAATTATGGGAATTATTATTGTTATATTTTTTTCGTTGGTATTAACTATGTTCTTTATATCTCCTATTCAAAAGAAGCAGAGGTCGACAGGATGAGATATAGAAGAAAGCTGCATACTGGCTCATAGACTGAATACAAAGATTTGGTGTCAAAAGGATTTATTACAAAGGGATGCGTCTTCCCCGTAATTATTTCAGAGGTCACCTAGACTAGCCCTGTTCCTGCTAAGCTTATGTAGGACCTCGCATGCCCCACTATAATAACGACTACCGATCTCGTGAAGGCATTTCGGCAGCCAGCATGGATAACCTTGGCTGGCATACTGTTTGTTGGAATCCTTTGCTTTTCGTGTATTTTGGCGCCGTACATCTCATTTCTGTCGATCATTTCCAGCAATATCGACAGTTTCTACCATTTCTTTATTTTGTTCAGTTTTCTTGGACTTGGATTGTTATCAGTGATTACTTAAGTGTTTCTTATGATTTTTACTTAAGGTTCATAAGGCAAGGCTGTCTCGGGTGATTACTGTAGGCTAGGAAATGTTGTTGTTGATAAGTTAATTCCTTTGTCTGATGCCTGCTGTACAATAAATGGTGAAAACGAGCATGGTGACATTAACAGAGATCAAAAGGCAGGCCAAGTAACCCGTGTCTGCAAAATCCCATATTGCTGAATTCACAGTTAGAACTGCGAACAGGAGGATTATTCATTTCAAGGCGGGTAATTACGGGTAATAAGAGCAGAGGAGTAAAAGGTTAGCATTTAATATTAACCATTTGAAATCACTAAACAGTCAAAATTCTTATTCTTAAATGTCCCTTTTGCACTCCCTTCTTGCTTAACTGGAAAGAACTGATCATAGATATTCTATTGAAACATAAGTTTTAATGAACATCGGGGCAAAACATTAGAACCTTGATTGTCCATTAACCTAAAAGACGTTACAGCGTCTGTAAAATATGTAAAGTCTATCCTGTATTGCTCTGTGATTTATTTAACATATGAAACTCCCACTTTCCTAAGCTTCTCTTTTGGAAGTCCTTCACAAGTCTTCCTCTTCTTCATCATCTTCTTCTCCTTCTTCTTCTTCTTCTTCTTCTTCTTCTTCTTCTTCTTCTTCTTCTGTGCCTTGTTGTGTCTCATGTTAAAACTTTGTTTCTGTTAATCAAGTGGCATATAATCTACATCAAGCTATGAGGATCCCTTAAACATGGCTACAGTACCCAGCAGTCCCCTGAGCATCCGTGTGTCATTTGCATTGCGGTCTTACGGCCATAGTTTGACTTCCTCTTAAACATTCAGGGAAATTTGTAGATATTCATGCTCATAATTGTTGACAAAATCTTGTGCACGGCGTGGCTCATTTTTCAGAAAGAAACGACGACTTTCAGAAATGTTGCATTTGCTGAAATCTTTACTGAAAACGTATCGATCTCCATTCCACATCATTTAGTTCCAGTTTTTCTAGACATACGGCACATAGAAAGCGAAAGAGTGGGAGAGGATGAAAGAAAGAGAAACCGTTGTATCCCACGTAAAATAATCCAGGCCATATTCTGAAGACACTCCAGTCTACCGCGGCCATAAATTTTCTTCTTGATGAATGAGGGTATGATATAAAATGTTGCAAACATGCATAAACACAACCACATTCACACCCGGCACCGAAAGATGAATCGTCAGCGAAACATTAGTCAGGATGTCAACTACCTCCTCCATCCTCTCCCTCCTTTCCTCCCCTCTTTCTTCTCCTCCTCCTACTCCTCCTCTTCCTCCTCCTCCTGCGTCTCCTCCACTGAGTGAGTCTTAAGTTCTAAATATCATGACAACATAAACGGGTACTTACGCAGCAGTAGGAAAAACCGACAAATTATACATACGAGTATATACAAATTATACATATAAAGTGTGTGTGCATGTGTGTGTATACATACGCGCACACACACACACATATATATATAATATATGTATAGACAGATAGATAGATACATGTGTGTATAAATATACATATTGCACAAGCCACGTACCAATCAAGCACATGTTGCAAGTGACCTGGCTGTACGATCAAATCTATTACATCTAGCGACCAAACCAATATGTGTTTTCTTTTGTGAAACCTAAATGACTTTTCGAATCTCTAACCATTAATAAAGTCATCTTTGGCTCGTGCTGAAATTTAAGAACCTAACAGAAATCTACAAGTGAGTTTCCGTTATCAGGATAAAAACGCCAACCAAGTTCGCACGATCTCACACGGTCTGTCGTACCTACCACTTGGAGTAGACAAACCCCGTTGCTAAATGACGCGATTGTGCCTGACTTTAATTTTTCGTCCTTAGGGTGCATCCTGCGAAAGCATTAATGGAAGTTACCTGTTGAAAATGCACGTTCTGTTAGGTGGAAGTGTGAACTCCGATGTTAGCTGTCCTTTTGCTACTCCAAAATTCGAATTTTTCTTTTTTCAGTTGGAGGGGAGAGGTAGAATTACTTATATCCTAGTTGTGTTTATCGTTATCAATTCTTTGTACAGGAACTTTCCGTGAAACTATATTATATAACATTCTCTCTCTCTCTCTCTCTCTCTCTCTCTCTCTCTCTCTCTCTCTCTCTCTCTCTCTCTCTCTCTCTCTCTCTTTTCTCAAGACCTCCCTTACTTTGCATTGAAGATTACTTCTCGAGACAAGTATTCTTGTAGCATTACATGAATGGACAGAATAAAGTTAAGTACCCATTTTATGTTATTAGAGCTTTTCGTCTTGATATTTAGATTCACGTTTATATGCTTAGCATTATAAACATTACAAGTTGGAGCTAATGTTAAAAACGCAGCAGTTTTTTTTATTGATGGTATAATGCTAAGTTTATCTGTCTTATATTCGCCTGGTTCACAAATACGTTCAGTTGTATTTACGTAAAACGTCACAGTACCATATTTACGGAAAACTCATTAATTATCTAAGTGGACAGGAATTATTCATCAAGGTTACTGCCATATGACTATCAAGGTGAAACACTACGCACAAAACATGGGCTACGTTTTTATTCAGTTTAATCAGAAGGATAATCTTCCATTGTTTGTGCATGGTTACGACCCTCCACACTTTGTCATTGCATTTAGCTGAAGCATTTTCGCGCAGTCTGTTCTGCATGGATCTTTTTGCACTGTTTGTAAGTGAATTTTTTTTTCTTATTTCAACAACATGTATTGAATGCAACATTTATCTGGTCTACTGAAATCTTCCAAGATTTAATTAGGCTTTCCTGGAGTGCAGCTCTACGCTCTTCCACCTGATAATCTCTCTCTCTCTCTCTCTCTCTCTCTCTCTCTCTCTCTCTCTCTCTCTCTCTCTCTCGGAAAAGAAAACAGCCAAAAGTCAAACTGAACTGAAGTGTCCGCCAACAATAACTATTCATTTAATGATTAGGAATGACCCTAGACAGAAAAGAATATATTTACAAATCTACAGTAAGGTAAAATGTTTTTAAGACTAAAGGAAGAATTATAATAGGAACAGGTTAAGTTCCGGAAAAAAAATATGAACATGACTGGTCAATTACCCATCGCAGATAATATTATTGTTTTTATTTTCTCTTATCTTTTACTTGTGAAAGACATCTGGCTCACACTCCAATATATTTTAGCCCGGTTGGACGTTCACCAAATGGAAACTGAAGCAATTTGTTCGAATTTTGGGGATTTGGTTCAAAAGTTGAGTGATGAAATTCGACAAATCTTCTTCAAGGTCGAAGTAATTTGAAGAAGTTCAGCTTAAAACACGCGCACTTGAATTTATGGTTATTGGTAGCGATTAAAGTGAGAAGCAAAATACTGGTGATGAATTGCTAATTTTGTATGCGTGTGTATACACGATCGGATACACACACTCATACGATATATATATACATAATGTACGTATGTATATATATATATATGTGTGTGTATGCATGTATGTATTGTTAGTCACCAGTCTGTTTCAGTGGTCATGAACCCCAGACTCTGTTGGAAATAGCCATTAAATGCGTGAAGTAAAAAAATCAATCCGATATGAATTCCTCCATTAATCAAAGGACATAAACTGAATATCTGTTTGTTGAGTAAAGTCGTGGCCATCCATCTTATATCTACCGATTAAGATCTGTTAGAATGATACAGAAATTGCTTCCAAAATGATTTCTCGGCAAAAGAAAATGAAGCTGTTTCTATGAATGTTTGCATACAAGAGACAAATTTTTATATATCATTTTACACTTTGAAAGCTGGATGTTGTCAGCATCACC
This sequence comes from Macrobrachium rosenbergii, assembly GCA_039081455.1. Taxonomy (NCBI): domain Eukaryota; kingdom Metazoa; phylum Arthropoda; class Malacostraca; order Decapoda; family Palaemonidae; genus Macrobrachium; species Macrobrachium rosenbergii. The sequence goes on along the minus strand of JANJGK010000012.1, from coordinate 43,083,858 downwards.
ACTGTCCATGAATCCGTGCAACAAACAAACTTTTCACACTTGATCTCTAAATATTTTTTTTTTATTTTAATAGGTGTATACTCTATACCTTTATTTTCGTCTCACAAAAACTAGTTAAGCCATTTTCCTAGTTTCCTTAAAAAGCTAGAACACCAGCACCATGTCACCTTTTCCGACTTTTGTACCATGATTTTATTGGTAAGAGCCTGAGTCATCTTTCTTCCTCAATTCAGATTATCTGCTTGATCATTCTGCCTCATTAGTCCACTTTCACCTCCACAGGCACATATCTATTATCTGCATTTCGTATCTTGACACATTTGGTTTATCCATCTCTTCGTGCACAGCTCCCTCGTGAGTCATTATCTTTTGCACTGCCCCTGTTGCCTTATGAACTGATATAGCCTTGTGAAAATCATTGTTTTTTCATGTTACTGTGTCTTTAGAGACACCTTTGATAAGTTTCCACGATAATTATCATACATTGGAGCCCTTAATCATTATCTCCCCTGAGGTCAAACTCCTTTCACCAGATACTGATGTTTTTCATAACTTTCTTTGATTCTTGTTTTCTGTCAAATTTTACTTATAACTTTCAGCGTTAAAATGTTTATGATATCCTTTTTATTTTAATCTTTTATCCTTCTCTTCTTCGTCCTTCATTTTTATCTTTATGCCATACTTTTTCTCTCAGCCTTGACGTTCACATCCCATCCTTTATCCGAGTCCGTTTTATGACGAAGCTTCTTTTATTTTCAACACTGCTACTCCTTTTGATCTTCTCCTTCAGATTTTCAGATGTATTCATATAAGCGCTTCAGGTTCAGCTTAACTTACAGACTTGATATCCTTAACCTATTCAAGAAGGCACCTCTCTCGAGGCGCATTCGGTCGTCAGTGATAATCCCTCCTTAAATACCTTACCAGGAACTTGGAAATTTTATTCGTGTATGTATGTTTGGAAAGAGGATGTCAACAGTTGGCTATTAACTTGAGTAAGGGGATTCTTGTAGAGACGATTCAATTTAAAAGGCGCTTTATGCCTTGTCCGTATAAGAATGCTTACAAGGTTTACACGTACACCATACAATTTCCTCACGACTGAATAAAAACGGATTCAAAATACCTACTAACTCTCTCTTCAACAACATTTCTTTGAATCTTTAATCGCTCAGACATTCCGTAATGTCCACAGTATTAAATCAAGCTTAATAAAGAATCTCTTACTAGACTTCTGAAGAGTACCAGAGTAGACATGAACTGAGAAATAAAAAAACAATCGAGGGGAAAAAACTTGGTGGCAATGACTGGTGTGGAGCCATTAGTTAAGGAGGAGGGTGACGCTGACAGAGACGGCAGCGTCATCGTCGTCCCCGAGCGGTCGATTGAGTACCCACCCCGGGAGACGGTGCAGAGGGCGCAGCAGAGGATTCCGATCTCGGGCTGTCTTTCTGTAGCATGGGAAAGGGGTAAGAGAAGAAGTGGTAGTCTCAGTGAGGAAGATTAACAACAGAGCTGAAGTGACGATGATTTCAAGAGAAAATATAAAGGAAAAGATTTTTCTGGAGGATAAGATTTTCTGTCAGGATTGATGGGTGTTTGCCCGAGTGTTGCGAACATTATTAGAAAGTAAAAGGAAGTTTCAAACTATCACAGTCCAATGGAAATTGCTAACCTTGAAAGTGGGATGGAATATTCAATATTGTCCAGGAAAACTGGGCGAATTACTGACGAAACTGTCTTAGGGTAATGAGAAAAGCCATTTTATTGTATTGACACTACGAAACTTGATTGTGAGAATTTTTAAGTCATGACCTTCCAAAGATATCTCGCTGTCATCAGAATTATTAGCTCCTCGCATATGTCGGTCAATGGCTCCGAGACAGTGTGATTAATCAGGAAATGACCCAAGATGTAAGGTTTCCAGGAAGAAGAACATTCCTATCTTTGGTTATTCTTTCTAAACAACCACTACATTCAATTGGAAAATCTCAAAATGTAGAAAAGATTAAGCTTATTAAATTAAAGAAGTCATCAATAGAATTTGGGTGAGCACTCAAGAATAAAAAGTTTGTCCTGAATGAAATACGTAAATTTCCTATTGAAAATATTTTGCAGCTGTAAATGCTTAGCCCTTACAAAGACCATATAATTTGATAACCCAACAGGGCTTTAAAAATTAGAGTTGCTAACTTTATCACTTTTTTTTGCGTAAGATAACTCACATGTACAACTGCCATTCTTTGAGAATTAAATGAATTCCTGAGTAACAGAGTATTCATACGAGGTCATCAAATCCATTTAAGTGCTCCACAAAGCTCTAGTGTAGATGTTTCCCTTAATTTGGCTTGAATAAAAAAAATTGCACATAAAACTAGAAAGAGAATGATGTACCCTTCTCTCTCTCTCTCTCTCTCTCTCTCTCTCTCTCTCTCTCTCTCTCTCTCTCTCTCTCTCTCTCTCTCTCACACACACACACACACACTCACAGGCTCGCACAAATACAAACATAATTGCAAATGCTCACGCAATTTTGCTTTTTTTTTTTTTATTCCAAAATACTCGTGATTTTACCCTCTAAACAGATGTCTATATTGATATTACTTTTGGCATCTCAACAGTTTATCTTCAAAAAACCAAAATCACTGTCGTTGCCTTGAATCCCAATAACAGTTGAAACATCATGAAATGCATTCAACTCGATTTCCTTTGCTGAAAACCTTACATAACCTTTGATGAAATATTTTCATAATTCCTCCATACTGTAATTCTTGAAGTTTCTCCTTACAAATGAGATTGCGGTTAATGAATAATGAAAAATCACACCCGAAAATTTTATATACATCATTCTCTCAGTTTTCAACTCTTACCTTGCGCGCGTGAGTGTGTACCCCGACGATTATTGTGGTTCCTCCATTCTCACATAATATGTCACTGTAGCCTACTTCCCTCGAAACACACGGGTCTGTCTCTTCACCAGTGCTGCTTGTATTTGTACATATTATGTTCCCAGTTACCTGAACTCTGGTTTTCAAGCTTTTTGTGACGTAATATGCCATCACTATTGATGTTTTTCTTAAATATCCTTCGTATGAATGATGCTGTCTTATTTCGTACACCCGGAACACCCATTTCTTTTTTCTTTTATTTAGTTTGCTTCGGAATAATTCGTTATCACATTTCTTTAATTGTTCAGTTATCAACAGTTACATGCAATTAACTGATCTTGCATAAACATCGACCTCCTCTGGTTTATTTACAGTACAGATTATTCTGAACATGAAATCCTACACCTACACGTAACTTGGTTTGCTAACCTTGTAATTACGGCACTTTCGTAAGTAACAGCTAACTGCAGGTTGGGAAAAAGATCCGTCGTGCTTTCAGTTTTATTGCTTAATGTTGCTAAATGGGACTGAAATATCTAATTGACTTCATTCACGTCGTCATAAATATTCTGCCCCTGTGCATCAGAATCTGTAGGGTCTTTACTTACAAGGCTTTATTGATCAATTTCCCATGCGTCATTCATAGGCAAACATCTTTGCAAGGGATAATATCAGCCATAAACAAATCCCCTAAAGCAAAACAAACGAAAATAAAGGGTTGTCAACATAACGCATAAGCCTGATGGACATTATGTACCAAAATGACCCATAGTCAGTTGTTCTTTAAGGACATTTTTGGTTTGACAGCTAAGGAGTTGTAACACCTGGGAGCACAATTTATGTGTTTGTGTTTCATAAAGTATGTATGAATAAACATCTTAACGGTATCTACCCGTAAATATTTACATTGGTAGAGCAGTAATTATGTCAGTTTTATTATGTTCGTGAAATATAAGCATGAAGGCTGATGCACCACAAATATCTATAATTGTCCTAGCAAACAAAACGTATTATTGATCTTCGTAAGTAGCGCGCATGCTCTTGTCAGGAGTTCTTGAATGTGGGAATATATTATGATTTAGACCGCTTGGTTTACACTATATATATATATATATATAATATATATATATATATATATATATATATATATATATATATATATATATAATTATAATGTATATAAATATATATATATGTATATATATAATGTATATACATGTATATATATATATATATATATATATATATATATATATATATATATATATATATATATATATATGTGTGTGTGTATATATATATCCACGTATTATATATATGTTGCTTAATGTTTGTGAATATATAAATATACACATACACGCACGCATATATAATTGTCATTCTCCTTCACTGTGGTATTTGGAGTACTTATGAGGATAGGAAGATCATTTCAATGTTTAGAATTAAGCTCGCTGAAAGTGTGAATGCATGCTTGCTAACAGAGTACAGAAACATATTTCCAAATATTTGAAATGCAATAAGTTAGGCTGCTTTATCGTTTTATTATTTCAATACACACAAACACACACACAAAAGAGAGAGAGAGAGAGAGAGAGAGAGAGAGAGAGAGAGAGAGAGAGAAAGGAGGGGTGGGGGGGGGGGTTCAATAAAATCACTACAACAAGCGAACAGGAATTTAAGGCATGAACCGACAACTCCAACCACTCACCAGGACACCAATAACTGGACTTGAGCCCTCCTAAGGGGTTAACAGTTTAACCTGTTGGCTCTCTCTCTCCTCTCTCTCTCTCTCTCTCTCTCTCTCTCTCTCTCTCTCTCTCTCTCTCTCTCTCTCTCTCTCACACACACACACACACACACACACACACACACACACACACAGGAACACTTCCTTACATACAGAATATTGTTTATCTTTGCAAGAATTTGTACAAGCTAAAATGAAGTGAGCTTGTCTTGGTATCATTCTCCACCATCTCGTGCTTTTGTTAGTAACAATTGTCCTTCAAAAATAATAATATTCAGATCACCGTAACCATAATATAGAATTAGAAGCCTGCCATTTCCAGTGACGTGTACTCCAGAATCTGAAGTCCGTATCACTAACTCACCTACCATTCAGTGCATTCTTCATTGTTGGTCGAGCGTATTTGGAAATACTATTTCACTCCAGATATGCTCACTCGCATTAACCAGTAACTATAAAGGACACTGCCAGACCTTCTACTGACTCAGGATTTCATTTTCTATTAAGAATTTTATCGTTAATTTACAACTAAACTCTACAACTACCTGGCAATTTCTTACTGATTAAATATTTTAGCCTTTAAGTTTATTCCCATCGATTTCCTCTATATAACAAAGTTAGGCGAATATTTGGTAGCTAAGCCTTGCTGTCAAGATCAGAAATTAATCATCGGAATTTTACGCAAATTATTGGCCTTGTAGCATGCTTTCACAATTTCCTTTTATCTGACTGATTACGAAAACGTGCGTCAGATGCTTTGCTACAAGGCAAACGGCAATTTTAGCTCTTCATACAGAAGTACTAGGTAATAGGTTGATTCAAAAAGGTACGATTCGAACGTAGTTTTCAATATCTTTCAGCCTCTTTTATTGGTTTTTATCTGTAGGTGAGAAATAGATTCAGAATGCCGAAGTTTTTATTTCACTTTAGAATTCAAACTCATATATGTTATCCATGCACATGTGATAGGTATATGAATCGCATGTGGGTTTTGCTCTGGGTATGCAGTGAATTTTGCAGTGATGTATCCAGGTATGGTCAAAAGATGTTAAAACAAACGCACTGACGGGGGTCTTATTATTTGGTAAGATGGGTTTCGTCATAATTTTTGGTTACTGACACAACTACAAGATAATGTAAGATTTACGCAGTGAAGATCATAAAATTCGTGTTGAGTCTACAGTACTGTATATTCTAAGAAATTTCATTCAAAATGATGAAGTGGATGGTGACATGCAAATCTGTCATTTAGGCGCATTTTGTATATCATAAATCCATTCATGGAAATTCATGAAAATTGGAACCAAGCCGCTCTATTCAATATGAACACATTTCTGTAAAAACTATGCAGTTTTATAGCAATGCTGAAAAAATTAACTAAGAAACGCGACGAGTTCTTAATCACACCGAAGTGATACTTGGGTAGTCCAGAAGTTGTGTAATGTTTCTCAAGCGAATTGACGTCAACACATGACAAGCGTGTTTTGAATTCATGCGTGTCTTTATAATGCTTCCAAGAATTTTTGCAATACGAAACTTAAGAGTGTTATCCGTGAGTTACATGAAAACACAACGCTTTCTTTTGCTCTAATTCCGTTTATTAATCAGAGCTTCATGCATATTTATTTCCTCTCATCAGTCAGGAAATGAAGGTCTCCGGATTTTTAGATTTACTCTTCGGATTATATTTTATGCAAGCTAGAGATTTTTAGATGCGATGATTTGCATAAGTTTTTATGAATATAATTTACAAGTATTCTTTTATTCACTGATGTACGTAAATTTGATTGACAACCAATGTCAAGGCATTGTCATCAGACAGAACGCCACAAAGATGTTACTTCTTCCTCAGGACTCATGATTCTGCTCTGTTAATGAGTCTTCGGTGAAGGTGCAATAAAGATAGATTTGCATTAGTTTTCTGCACAAGAGGTTCATCCTCGGTTCTTGGCTTTTCTCATAAGTTGCTCCCTGTTCCTAAAATAAGGTATACTGGACGTTCATCTCGCCAGCGAAAGGTCCAAAGTTCGATTACCCAGCAAGCTAGAACGCTTTAGGCACGTTTTGTTACATCCGCATCCATGATGAAGGGCACGGGGATAATAGCACCCTCATCCCAAAAAGATTTGCTCAGAACCAGAAGGCTAACACCCTCCGGAGCAGCACACTGAGGGTAATGGAGCACACACACACATATATATATGAATATATATATATATTATAATATATATATATATATATATATATATATATATATATATATATATATATATATATATATATATATATATATATATATTTCTGACTCACATCAGGTTCAAACCCAGTTTTTTCAATTGAAAGACAAGGTCGCTGCTAACTAAACCATACAAGTCATAAAAGAAGTTGGAAGTTGGAACCTAAGTACAACTGTAACTAAGGCTTTACCTGGGCAGACTAACTGCCTCGCATATCAGCAAGTTTTCCTCAACTTCCTGACTCACCAATCACCCAGTTGACACCATTTCATTCGAATTAGCCTGCCCAGGTAAAGCCTTTTGTATTGTGGTATTAGGTTCCAACTTCTTTTATGACTTGTAAGGCTTAGTTGGGGTTCGATCCTAATGTGAGTCAAATTTATTTCTGTTCCGCACGTGATTGAGTGTTGATTATTTCTATCATATTTACTCGGAAGGGATAATTCAAATGAAATGGAGTCAATTGGGTCATTGCTGAGTCGGGAAGTTGGGGAAAAACTGCTGGTATGTGAGACAGTTAGCCTGCCCAGGTAAAGCCTTAGGTACAGTTGTACTTAGGTTCCAATTTCTTTTATGACTTGTATAGTTGGCAGTACCCTTGCCTTTCAATTGAAAGATCTGGGTTCGATCCTGATGTGAGTCAGAAAATTATTTCTGTTCCACACGTGATTGTTGATTATTTCTATATACATATACTTATACATACAGTATATATATATATATATATATATATATATATATATATATATATATATATATATTGTTACATGGGTCATTTGGCTGTTGAGTTTAATTATTAATTTTAAGAATTTATGTTGCCTTGCTTAACCTAAGACCCACGTAATCCTATCAGTTAAGGCTGAAAGTTACTTAAAAAAAAAGACAGATAATTTAACATAACTAAGTTAGGTCGCCAGTTGAGACTAGATAACTGAGTATAGCGATTCATTCTGAACAATGGACTAAATCAACAACATTACTCAAACAACTAGTACAACAAAGAAAAATATTAACTGATTGCTTACGGGGGCTAACAACAGCTCCAACTTCATCCCACTTCGGACACAAAATAATTCAACATAAAGGGGTGAATAATGCAACAGCTGGGGGCCTCTTGTGACGCATCTATAAACCAATTGCCAGCACGTGAATTGAGGGTCTTAGTATCAAAGATGCTAATTCTTCTCCAAACAAGATGGTGGCTAGGTCCAAGGCATGCACAATTCTGGAAGAGACGTATCCAGATAACATTCCAGTATCAAAAGAACTCTCACTTGTCATAAATTGACTATAAGGGATGAATCTTAGATCAAGAATATTACTTTAACACCATGGAGGATAATTTAGGCAATTCCACTAGGCAACAATAATTGTACTTAATATATTTGACTTCATAAATGGGATACAGTTTTGCTAGGATTTGCTTAGTCAGTGACTGTTTAAGAGAAAGAAACTTGAAACACAAAAATGAGAGTTTAAGATGAAGGGAAAGAGAACTGAGAGTAACTGTCACCTTCAGACTTACCGCTGGAATAGATAATGTAGTCATCAATTGCATCAAAAGTCCTTGGTCTTTTGGGATGGCAATTCTTCTCCCAAATTTGAGACTGAGACAAAGGTTAAATGGGCTGCCCAAAACACGTCTGGTTTGGTTGGGCATTACTCTGCATCTCATCTTTGAAGCTTGGGGGAGCTTGGGTCGTCACTGGTCTCGGCTCCTCCCACAAGCCAACTTGGTGTGGGGGCAGGTATCGTCTGTAGAATAATAAAAACTCGCCAGTACAAATGTTGTAGGAAAGTGAGTTTAAGGTACAATCTAGGTGAGGATGGTCCCAGCAAAACCTATCCTGTCTGATATGCCTCTAAGCAAAAATTCCTACCCCTTTTGACGGTTGGGAGTTGGTCACAACAGCTCCTGCTTGCTTGCTTCCCTACATGTATGCCCTCTTACTTTAACAAAGAGAGAGCTTTTTTATATTTTGATTAAACCAAGGAAGGGAGGTCAAAGGGCTATTCCAAATATTTATAATAGCTCCCCCCCCCTTAAAAAGGCCTTCACTCCCTTTCGGGCATGAAGGTCTGTACTAAGTAAGCTGTTCGCCTCGATTACCTTATTCTTTTCCCCTGAACAGATTTTGCCCTCTTCAATGCAACTAGCTAAGGATCTACCTGACTCTAGAATGGGATATGAGCTTTAGTCACTTACTTTCTACAGACTCCTAACATTACTTAAAGGGCTTATGGATATTTACGTGCTACCTCTGATCGTGGTATTCAGTCCTAGCCAAATGGTACATACAGTTGTATTTTCATGGCATAACCTGTTAGAACACTGCCGTACCACCAACATAAAGGACAATATTACAAGTATACAATGGTAAACAAAGAAATAATCTGAGTTTTTTAAGTGAATTTTCTTTATATGGAAAATGCTTGCCTCAACTGAGGTATTATGCCATACATGTCATGAGCTCAGTGGCTCTATTCATAGTAGTTATGATTACTGGCTTCACAAGATATACTTATGTGGTTATTGCTGCTCATTGCAAGGTTTAAATGACAAGGTTACTGTTACTACTTACTCAGTCTGGTTTAGGCTATTACTAAGAGATCACGCCAGCTGCCACCTCTGGGCAGGAGCCAGGATCACTCTGAGATGGAAAGGTCACTGTGCCAAGAGGGCACGAGTGCCAGGATGAGCTCATGGCTCTTGCAACTACCCCTTCTTCTTCTTTGGGTTTCTCCAAGGGCTATCTATGTCAGTCCTAGGAAGTGATGAGGTCACCAACTCTGGGGAAAGGCCAGATGGGCTAGCGGGCGCAAAGTCGGGGTAACCCCAGAGGTTACAGGAGGGTGCCCTACTTCAGTTGCTTCGACAACTGGAGCAAGAGCAGTCTCAACCTCTGCACCCAGGAAGGCCAGTTCCTGGTCTCCCAGAGAAGGTGTAACAGTTTGCTCCACCAGGGGTTCATCCTCTGGGTACGGATTTGATGAGGAAGAAGTTTCGGGTGCCAGAGGCTCACAGGTTGCTAAGATTAGTGCTGTGATGGGTCCTGGATCTCGCAGAGGAGGATCCGTCCCATGATCTGGATCTGGCACAGGGTCCAATTCTTGTGGTGGCTCAACTTCCGAGACAGACGGAGCGTGGCACTGGTCAGAGCTCGCAAGTGGCACTGGAAGAGATTGATGGTCAGGCATGCCTGATGAGGGGCCCAGAGGTGCAATACCTCGTGGATAGCTTGAGTTGGGCTGAGACAGAGATTTCTGTCCCAGCTGAAGGTCAAAGCCTCTTGGAGAGTCTTGATTTGGGGCGTCCACTGGGCATTGCTTATTTGGGCAGCCCTCCCAGTTGGTGGAATGGTCTGTCACCTTGCAAGCTGTACAGCGGTACTACTTCCCTTGAGTGTCCTTTCGTGGAGAGGGAGGACCTCGTTGCTGGCCGTCCTTTCATGGAGAGGGAGGACTAGGCCTGGAATTGCTTTGCATGTGCCCTTTCTGCTGACACTTCAGCAGGCGGAAGGCAGTTCTTCTTCTTTTGGTGGCACGCCATTGAAAGTAGTTGTGCTTTGAGTTGGTGATCCTGCAGTCAGGGCCTCCATTGAGGGGGTAGCGTGGCTGCAAAGTGGCGTTGGGGAAGGGCTTCCCTCAGAGGAGGTGGGATAGCATGCCTCAAGGTGTCGTGACCTGGAGCTTGACTGTGGGAACAGTTTTGGTGTGGCCCTCTACCCATTTCATCTCCCACTGAGTTTTCTCATCAACTGTGGCACTGACTGGCACTTGGGGCCTGGCAATCAGGTTAATGTCGGCTGCAGTGTCTACTGTGACTGGTAGGGCCACGGGCAGGCTAGGGCCATAAGGGGTGTCATCGAGATGAACTGGGTATCCAGCCTCTCGGGGTGGAGTATATTCTGTGGCCCGGCCACGCAGAATGAGGTGCTTATTAAGTTGACAAACTTGGTGGCTGGGACATGATTTGGGCAGGCCGGATGTCCAGTACTATAGTGGCCGGCAGCACCACAGGACCACAGGATCTGCAAGAGCCCTTTGTGGGGGCTCTGTTATCTGCGGTGACTGTTGGTGGAGAGGGCTGAGTGGAGTAGAGGGAGAGGAGTTCTAGTTGTTGGTAGAAGGCTGCTTATTGTTGCCCAACTTGTAGTCACAATCAGATTTAGTGTGCCCCATCTTCTTACAGTGGGTGCATGTAGGCTTGCTAGGCAGTCCGTTCTTTGGGCGAGTCGAGCCTGAAAGGTGCCCGGGTGGCACTATGCGCCATTGAGATGTGCTGTGGGACTGGTTGTAGGTTTCCCACAAATCGGTCATATGGCAGGCTTCCATAAGTGTAGTGGGCTTCTTGCCATTAAGATACATGGCAAGGGGCCCAGGGACACACTGGAAAAGATCCTCCAGCATGGTCCGATTGAATAGGTCCTCGAAGGTAGTGCACGACAGGGAGTCGAACCATCAGGTTCTGGACTGGGTCTTGTGACAGGCCCATTCAGTTCAGGACCAGCTGACTTCCTTGGCAAGACCTAGGAACCTCTGTCTCCATTTCTCTGGGGTTATTTCGTAGGCTTTCGTTATGACCCTACAAACTTCTACCATATTGCCTCTGACTCTTCTCCAGGGAACAGAAGGCTGCCTTAGCTTTTCCTTCCATGTGCTTGGCAAGCACTAAGGCTCTCTCTGTCTCGGTGGTGTTGTAGTTTTCAAAGACTGACTCTATTTCTTCCAACCATGCTTCTGGTTCTTCCTCAGTCCACTTGGGGACTAGGGAATCAATGCCTGAGATTAGAGCATTTAGTGCTGCAGGTGTAGGGTTGGGGGCTTGTTGGATAGCCATAGCTTCACCTTTTTCCCTTTGAGCCCTCTCCAGCTCAAGCTCCTTTTCTTTGAGAGCTAGCTCGCTTTCACTGAGGGCTAATTCATGCTTTCTTCTCTTCTCCTCTCTTTCATCTTCCAGCTGCCTCTGTTCTTCTTCATACTTCCTCTGTTCTTCAGCATACTTCCTCTGTTCTGTTTCGAACTTCCTCTGTTCTTCAGCATACTTCCTCTGTTCTGCTTCATGCTTCCTCTCTTCCTCTTTTTCCTTTTGCTGTTCTGCTCTTTCTTCCCTCTCTTGCTTGGCCAAGTCATCCAGCTGTTCCTTGATCCACTTGGCAAGTTCTTGTTCCATGAGACTTGCCTCCTTCCCCAGATCCATGAATGCTCTGTTGTGTTCTGTAGCCATGGTTCTGGTAGGTAAGGCCATCTACTTGGGATGACTGGACGTACGAGTACTTTGGAATTCAGGAAGTGTCCCTCAGATTTGGGTGACACTTCAGTGGTATGGCATCTTTTTTAATAAGGTGGCACTGTGGCTGAGTGTGCCGTGCAAAGGTCACTCTGATGGCACTCTGTATCTCTAGGTACAGGTGTAGTTTATGTAATCACACAGGACTTTTGTCTTTGGTGCCACTATGATGCCAGTGCATTCCTAGGAATCAACACTTGTCTGGGAGTATAACTAATTGTACTAAGGGGAAAATGCACTCTGTCCAAGCAGAGAGTAACTAATAATTAGGAGAAAAAGGAAGGTAAGAAGAAACAGATAAGTAAGCACTTCAAGTTGTGTCAGTGCCTCAGATTAGTGGCACTGTGGAAAAGAAAAATAAATTTTGGTTGCTTTGGCCCTCTTGGGTGACTAGTTCCTAGTACCAACTGTGCTACTTTCTTTCATCTGGAGGGAGGAAGGCTTTTATGCTTGAGTCTGGATAAAAGACCCCACTCGTGGCAGACAGTTTTCAATAACTGTGGTTAATCTTAACTTATCCTCATCTATCTGTGGGACAGAGGTGTTTCTTTATTTGTTTTATTGTAATTAATTATTCCTACGTCGGCCCATTCCTTCAATGAAGACAGTGCATGTACACTTCTGAGCTATCTTAAAAGCTTAGGTAAATGGATAAAAGAAATGAGAGAAAGAGAAGAGGAAGTATCCAGCAAGCGATGTTTGTACTGCCTGAGTAAATAAGGAAAATTGTAAAGGCACTAGCAGGGTTTCTTCCTTTGAAATACTTCATACTTTGGCTATGTTAGGTAATGGGTTGTCTTGCCAATATTAGCGTGCCCTATTACCATTCTCTTATTAATTCTTGATAAAATTCCATAACTTGTGTACGGTTAAATTATCCTTAGTTTGCTTTTTTCATATATAATTCCCTGTGAAAGTGTATATTTGTGTAGGAACTTTTGTTACATTTCCTAAAGAAATTATTACCTGACTAAATTATTAACTTTCTTTTACCTGTGGCATCAAATCCTATACCTAGTTTTCCCTTTAATTTAAGTATTTTTTTCTAAGATTTGTGAGTATGGTAATGCACAAGACTAAGTAGTTCGCTAAGTCAAGCATATAAGGAAGATGTTATTCATGGCATCACACATAAACAACAACAACCAAGATTTAAGATGGCAGCTACGGGTCGCAGGCAACCCCTTCTTAAGATGGCGGACGGGTCATGTGACCACACACAGTTGATGGCTCAAAACACAACGGCCTTAATGGGAGCAAGTTGTGGGGGACGCCGAATGGCGGAGGAATACACAACCTCCCGCTTCTCTTCGCTATGTTATTACAATACAAAAGAATAAAACACTTGAATTCCTCTTACAAACGAATGAGGCTAATGTGGGAATGCAAGTTTTAACTTACAATACCACAAATGCAAGTTATTTTGCGTTATAAAGACGGAAAAAGAATTTGGTTATGATTTTCTCTTTTTTTCTCTCTCTTTTTCTGCATCGAAATTAAATCCTACAGATGTCGGCCATACTTACTGGTGGGCCCTTCACGATACAAAGGAATGGACACGTGACGTCCTTACTGGCCTGATTTACGTTAATGTAAAAGGCAAATTTTATGAAAATAAACACTGATACATTTCATTTGTGATATTAATGGAAAAGAAATTTAATATGATTTCACATGAGGGAAAGTAATTCTCTTCGTGACACTCAATTGGTGGCCTTCTCTCTAGGGCTGACACGGTTGCTGCTTTGTAAGAAATATCCTATGTACTTGTAAATTGTCAGTCCTATCTTACAAGAGAAGCGCTAGGCACACACCCTCCCAATACTGTCATGCAATAGCTAACTAGTTCAACAGTTTAATGCCATGCATTAATCATTGGCCGGCGAATAGCAAAATATTAAATCTTGACTAGGTAACTTATTACGACATTGACTGGTATGCGGTTGTGGCTCGGTGTTTGAAACACAATAAATGTTTCCTTATTATTGTAAATTGTAACCTATAGCTGCTCTCATTTAATACACACTTTCCTACCTACTCTTCTTATTATTATAACATTGGTATTCTTAATATTAATTACCTTGGTTTGCATCCTTATTTGGGAGAATTTCGCATGAAGTTAATATGATCTGATTTTTTTATCTTTGAATTTATTCATATTTAATCTAATTCCAAGTTCTTTATCCCTGTGAATTAATTAGAGAACGCTACCTCTAATCCCAGAGATTTCGGCAAGGTGTCGACACTGTTATGTGGATCATTCAGCTGATGAGTATAATTGTTAATTTAAAAAATTTATATTGCCTTGCTTAACCTAAGACCCACGTAATCCTATCAGTTAAGGCTGAAATTTACCTAAAAAAAGATAGATAATTTAACATAACTAAGGTCGCCAGTTGAGACAAGATTACTGAATATAGTGATTAATTCTGAACACATGAATTAATTCTGAACACATGAACTAAATCAACAATATTACTCAACTAGTTCAACAAAGAAAAATATTAACTGACTAGTTCAACAAAGAAAAATATTAACTGATTTCTTATGGGGGCTAACAACAGCTCCGACTTCGTCCCACTTCGGACACAAGATAATTCAACATAAAGGGTGATAGATAATTTATCATAACTAAGGTCGCCAGTTGAGACAAGATTACTGAATATAGTGATTAATTCTGAACACATGAATTAATTCTGAACACATGAAATAAATCAACAATATTACTCGACTAGTTCAACAAAGAAAAATATTAACTGATTTCTTATGGGGGCTAACAACAGCTCCGACTTCGTCCCACTTCGGACACAAGATAATTCAACATAAAGGGGTGAAAAATGCAACAGCTGGGGGCCTTCTTGTGACGCATCCATAAAGCAATTGCAAGCGCAATTGAGGATCCTGGTATCAAGGATGCTAATTCTTCTCCAAACAAGATGGTGGCTAGGTCCAAGGCGTAAACGATTCTGGAAGAGACGTATCCAGTTAACAATCCAGTATCAAAATAACTCTCACTTGTCATAAATTGACTACAAGGGATGAATCTTAGATCAAGAATATTACTTTAACACCATGGAGGATAATTTAGGCAATTCCACTAGGCAACAATAATTGTACTTAATATATTTGACTTCATAAATGGGATATGGTTTTGCTAGGATTTGCTTAGTCAGTGACTGTTCAAGAGAGAGACACTTGAAACACGAAAATGAGAGTTTAAGATGAAGGGAAAGAGAACTGAGAGTAATTGCCACCTTCAGACTTACCGCTGGAATAGATAATGAAGTGATCAATTGCGTCAAAAGCCCTTGGTCTGTTGGGATGGCAATTCTTCTCCCAAATTTGAGACTGAGACAAAGGTTAAATGGGCCGCCTGAAACACGTCTGGTTTGGTTGTGCATTACTCTGCATCTCATCTTTGAAGCTTGGGGGAGCTTGGGTCGTCACTGGTCTCGGCTCCTCCCACAAACCAACTTGGTGTGGGGGTAGGTATCGTCTGTAGAATGAAAAAAAACTCGCCAGTACAAATATAGGAAAGTGAGCTTGATGAACAATCTAGGTGAGGATGGTCCTAGCAAAACCTATCCTGTCTGATATGGCTCTAAACTAAAACTCCTACCCCTTTTGACAGTTGGGAGTTGGTCACAACAACACCTGCTCTCTTGCTTCTCTGCATGTATGCCCCTTACTTTAGCAAGAGGAGAGTTTTTTTTATTTCGATTAAATCAAGGAAGGGAGGTTGAATGGCTATTTCAAAGGATTTCCCATGGCCATTCCTTCCACCTGTTTATACAAAACGCCATTAAAAATAAAGGCTGTGTCCAGCACGGCCAACTCTAAAAATTGTTTAAAATGATTCTTGTTGAAGTTATGAAATAAGACATCGTCATCAGAAAAAGCTTATTTAAAATAATCTGAATTGTTTCCTCCACAGGGATATTGGTGAACAGGGATTCGACGTCCAGGCTAACCATCAATAAGTTGGAGTCCTGTTTAATAATTTCCTCCTTGAAGTCGCCAGAGCACGTTAAGGTGTTAGGGCCTCTAGTTAATGGTTCCAGAATAGGCACTAGGAATTTAGCAAGATCATAATTGGCTGTGTTAATAGAGGAGAGAATAGGACGCATTGGGACATCGGTCTTGTGTACTTTGGGCAAACCATACATAATACCGTATGAAGAACCTGTAACGAACAAACTTTGGTACATACGTTCGTCTATAATATTTTGTTTCAATGTTCTGAGAAATCGGTTAATTTTGTCCTCGGATTTAGTGATATTATACAGGTCAGGGGAGCCGAGTTTCTTAAATTTTGATGTGTCATTAAGAATATTTTCTATTTTATTTATGTATTCCTGTTTATTGAGAATAACCGTACCCTTACCTTTGTCTGGCTTAACGATAATGATGTCCTTATCGTTGGCTAAGTTCTTAAGGGTCAGGTAATCCTCTCTCCCGAAGAATGGAGTCCATCTTGTTTTTAAGTTGTTGAAGGTGCTGTGGGCTAATGCTGAAATCTGTGATCTTAGGTTATCTATATTGGTGCTAAAAGGAAGGTCAATAATCCTGTGAAACAATAATTCTATAGGGAGAAAAAATTGTTGGTAATTGGGTTTAAAATTCGGGAGACAAAAGTCCAGTCCCAAAGAGAGGAGAAATTCCTCCCTCTTCGACAATACTCTGTTTGACAAGATGAAGACGGAATTTATGTTTTTACTGAAAACAGGAATACTAACACCTAAACTCTTTAACTTCTTATCATGTCTGCTAACAATGCATTGAAGAAAGTTATTGATGGTCTTGTTAAAAAGGCGAGTGAAGATAACAGAATCTAAAAAAGTGAGTGATTCGAAAATAAAGATTTTTCAGTAATAGGACAAGTACAAAAAGCAAATGATTTAACAATACTTGAATCTATTATTATCAAATTAACTGTACCACCATTAAACTCCCACACATCCTCTACACAACTGTTTATTGCCTGATGGTCTTGTTAAGTTGTTTCTTCTCTGTCTGTATGTTTATTTACTTATTTATTTTCTCTCTCTCTCTTTTGTAATACTCAATGCGAGTGCAGTAGTTTGTTTTTAACTTCCTTCTGGGTAGGTTGTCACAGCCTTTTACTTGTTCTTTTAGGATAGGTTTAGTCATTTTATTGTGAACGTTTTATTGTAATTGTAATTCTGATTTGTGATTTTAATATTAATTTACTGATTGCCATGTTCGCTGTTTGCAGCCTGGAAAATGCAACTATGAGGAGATGTGAAACGTCGGCATATTATAATAAAAGGCATAAGGACAGTGCCTTTCCCTGAACCGCCTTGGATTGTTCTTCGAGCTGTTGCTCCGGAAGTTAGAGGTATACATATATATACATACATATATAAATATATATACATTTATATATACATATATATATACATATACATACATATATATACATATATGTGTATATACATATGTATATATGTATATATACTTATATACTGTATATGTATATATATAGTATATATACATATATGTATACCCCTGTACATATACATACATAAAGATACATTATATTTATATATAAATATATATATATATATATATATATATATATATATGTATGTATGTATGTATAATCATATGCATATACATATATAGGTATATATGTATATATACATATGTATCCATATATATATATATATATATATATATATATATATATATATATATATATATATATATGTGTGTATATATATATGTATATATATATATATACGATATATATATATATATATATATATATATATATATATATATATATATTATATTATATATACATATAATATATATACTGCATACATTTATGTATGTATATAAATATATATATATATATATATATATATATATATATATGTATATATATATATATGTATATATATACTGTAATACACATATATATATATAATTATAGAGTATATACATATATATATGTGTGTATGCATATATGTACGCATATATGTATATATGCATGTATATATACATACATGTATACATATATATACATATTATATATATAGATGTATACACATACATTTATATATATATATATATATATATATATATATATATATATATATATATATATATATATATATTTATAAAATATATTATGTATATATATATGTATTATTATATGTATGTCTATATGTATGTATGTATGTATATATATATATATATATATATATATATATATATATATATATATATATACAGTATATACTGTATATACAGATGTGGATGTAGATGTAGACGTAAATACCCCTCAAGTAGGACACGTTGACGAGGCGAGGGGCTAAAGGTTCCTGGCCTTCGGACCCGGATCCTGACGAATCATCCTACGAAGTTTTTGTTCTTTTTTCTTAATGACATGGACATTTCCACTTTCACAAAATTTTACTGCTCAGGTGAGTCTGAGGAGGGATCGTGCTTTGGAAGGGGTTTGTATTCTAAGCTAATTGTGGGAGTTGTGGTGGTTTAGTCACCACTCATTAAGAGCTAGTGATGAGATTTCCCATTGCTATCTTGAGAATGGAACCATCTCCAGGGATCAACCCATCGGAATCCAGGGGGAGCTGGTTTTTGGAGTTGGGACTCCTGGCTTTTGTCTGGAAACCCACAAATACGTTTGTAGTGGGGAGTCAGTCCCCATTAGTGGGGACAGAACTCCCAGCAGGCAGACTGGCTTATACCTGGTCCACTGCAAGCATATTGGTGCTATCCCAAAAAGGTAGGGCATGGGGTGGACTATTTGGAGTCGACTCTCACTTGTGACATTGGTAGAGAATGTGAATACCTGACTGATCAACGATACTTTCTTGATGTAACCAAGCATTTTGGGTGGGTGGATGAACCGGTTTGTGTGTGGTGGTCTGGTGTGTGCATGTTTGACATCTTAGGGTCTCTTCGCAGGTCTTGGGTGTTGTGTTGGGATGGGGAGACTAGGCAGTAGAAGCTGCCTGGTTTTCCTTTTCTGGTGTGCTGTTGGGGTCTGTGTGGGGGCTCTTGGGTGTCAGGTGTGCACTTTTTTGGACTTCTGCATGTGGACTGGCTCGATATTTTTATTAATTTGGTAGCTAGTTTTCCCTACCTTGGATCTGAAGACTTACCGGCACTGGCAACAACTTCTGGCACAGAAAAGGATGTTGGTATTGACTTACAGACTCCACCTCAGAAAGAAGAAACTAAGTTTGATGCAGCCTCTACAGCGAACTCTACAAAAGAAAGATTCTAAGAGTGATGAAAGTCACCTTAGAAAATTGACAATTCTACATGCATATGAAATATCCCTTGAATGCCATATGAGTCTATTTCTGTATCATTTAAACAATATGGGGAAATTTTAGAAATACATATGAACTTGAATGAAGCTGATGAGAAATAGGAAGCCTGTATCCCTTTTGAGAAACACGAAGATGCCTCTAGTGCTGCATGTAACATTGAAAGTATTCTTCTTCATAATTTCAGTGCAAATGGAGCACTTTGTGACAAATTCCCTAGAAATTTAGATGTTTATCGCCCAGCTAACTGGAATGAAAATGAGTCTCTGATTCTTGAAAGTAACCTGCAGAGAGCACCTAAACTCCCCCAATGGCTTATAGCATCTGCGAAATAGGAGAATTATAATTATTTTAAATTCAATAAATAATTAGGCACTATAGGAAATGGTGACATTTCTAGATTTGGTAGGAAATCTGTTCTTATTCATGCAAAATTCAAGACACAATCACTTATAATTTGTAATTTAAAAGTAGATGAGAGTGAATTGTTAATAGATATCAAACCCCATATTAATTTTAGTTATGGGAGAGGGGTAATCTTCAACAGGATTTATATAACTTTAAAGAGGAGATATTAGATATGTGCCTAAAACAGGCTTGGCAGGTACATTAAATTCCAAAAACTACAGCAATTATTTCTTTTGAGGATCATAATGTTCCCTCTCATTTGTATATAGAAAATGAAAGGGTTTCGGTACTCCCATACAAACAAAAACCATTACAGTGCTTCAACTGTTTCAGATATGGTCATCCTTCTTGAGTCTGTAAAAATGACAAGTTGTGTAACAACTCTTCTGCACCAGCACAGGGCAAATGAACATTAGATACTCAATGCATTAGTTGTAATTTGGGTCATAAGCCCAGTAATAGAAAATACCCATGTTTTCAAATGGAAACAACTGTTCTACTAAAATCAGATGCAGAAGACTTCCAAGTAAGGAAAAGAACTATGCTAAGGCCTTGAAATCGGGTATCAGCAAACAGAATAAACCAAAAATGCTAGGTAGGCCAATGAATGCAAACATAAGTTGAGATACAAATGCTCAGCCTCCAATTCAGAGATCAGTGCCTCCAATTTTGGATATTACTCCCCGTCCCTCTGCACCTTCTTCTCATAAGATGAGCAGCCCTAGGCTGCCATCTTGGGTGCTCTCTCTGCACGATGTAGGAGAGGAACTCGGTACTCAAGAGCATGGTAATGCTCTCATAACAGAGGGAAAATACCAACACACCTCCCCACTTTCCAACAGGAAAAGAGGGAGACTACCTTCCTCCCCCCCCCCACCCGGTTACAAGACCCGCTGAAATACCTAGCAATAGGTATGAAATAATTGTCCCTAAAAGCTGATGGATCAAAATGGCCTAATGAGATAATTCATTCAAAAATCACTGTTGATCTACACCACAATCCTCGCCAGTCAGATAGGCTACATAATGTTATAAAGAGTGTAAAACTAGAAATATCTCGACCATCATTTAAAAAATCATCAGGAAGTAGCAATAAAATAAAATATTCAGAATTGAGGACTTCTTTCAAAGAGCCCTCTAGAAAATAACCAGCATTTTCTCCTCCATCTTGCAATGGAACTGTCAAGGTCTGAGGGCTAAGTATGAAGAGCTTAATATGTTCATTCATGAATTCTCTCCAGCTTTTATTTGTTTACAGGAAACTATGTTGGATATTAACACTCCTTGTCCAAGGGAATACACTGCATATCGAACTGCTTATAATCCTCAAGTAAGAAGTCATGGAGGGAGTTTGGTTTATATTCGCTATGACATTCCTCAGATATCTTTAAGTCTGCAAACTCCCCTTCAAGCAGTAGCAGTGCAAGTAGAATTAACTACAAAGTATACTGTTTGTTCTCTCTACTTACCTTCCAATGATGATGTCTGCTATAATGATGTAGAAGGGTTGATTAGTCAATTTCCTCAACCATTTCTCCTTGTAGGAGATATGAACAGTAGACATCCATTGTGGGGTGATGTTTTAGCTAATAGAAAAGGAAATCTCATAGCATCACTTGTTGAAAACGAAGATATAGGGATTCTTAATACAGGTGAGCCTACTCACCTTCATATGCAAACAGGCACTTTGTCACGTATTGACCTATCCGTAGCTAGTTGTAACTGCCTTACTGATTTTCACTGCAGAACACTGGATGACTGGCATACTAGTGACCATGCACCAATAATCATTAAAAGCAATAGTAGTCATCAGAACACAGATCTCCTCGTTGGTGCTTGGATAAAGCAGATTGGAGTAAGTTCAGGGAATTATGTGAAATCGAAGGTGATGCAGATGAGTTTAGCAGTGTTGATGATGCCACTGATTTACTTAATGGTACTCTTCACACTGCTGGATTGCATCCCGTTCCCAAAACCACTGGCTTATTCCGCCGTCGACCAGTTACTTCATCGGGCCACAAGCACTGCTCTAACTAGATCCCGACGAAATCGAACAGAACATAATATCATAGTACATAAAAGGTGTTGAGCACAGTTTCGGAGTGCATTAAAAGCACCCTGTCTCCAATCATGGTTAAACTTCGTTTCTTCAGTGAATAAAAGACTCCATCTTCAGCTGTATAGAGAAAAGTCAATAAAATACCAAGTAAATATACTTCTAACCTTCCCCTTGTATTAAAGGGTAATTGGCAATACATCACAAGTGCATTGGAAGTGAGTAACAAATTAGCAGACCATTTTGAAAATGTTTCCCAGAATCGGGAACAATGTGGATACCAATATCGTTCCAGGAAAGAACAAAAGCCACTTGTTTTTTCATCCAATGAAGAACTCTACAATGCACCATTTACTGAGAATTCGATTCTGCCTTGTCAACTTGTACAGATACAACCCCAGGCCCTGATGAGGTTTCGTATGCGATGATAAAGCATGTATGTAAGAACACTAAGCTTTTCATAATTACTGCAACACTATCAACAGAATTTGGCATGATCACAGTTTCCCATCAGTTTGGAAACTAGCTTTAATTTTAGCTTTTTAAACCCGGGAAACGACAAATTTTTATCTACAAACTACCGCACAATTGCCTTGCCATCTTGTCTTTGTAAGATTATGGAAAAGATGGTAAACACAAGGCTTGTTTGGGTATTAGAAAAAAACATTTTATTACTGCACGGTGCGGATTTCGAAAAACGCATTCTACTACTGATGTCTTGATTCGTCTCGAGTCATCTATGTGAGTCGTTTGCATCAAAGCAGCATCATGTTGCTATACTCTTTGACCTTGAAAAGGCTTATGACACAGCACGGAGATACGGAATCCTTAAAACCATCCATCAATCAGGATTTAGGGGAGAACTGCCATTGTTTAAGGCCTTTCTAACACGTGGACACTTTCAAGTTAGAGTTGGTAATACTCTATCAGAAAGTGAATTTCAAGAAGTCCCACTAGGTAGCGTTCTTAGTGTTACCCTATTTGCACTTGATATTTCTCCTCATATTCGTTGATGATCTTTCGATATCATTTGCAGGATCAAGGATGTCTGTTATTGAAAGAAAGCTCCAACTTACAGTAAATAACACCACTAAATGGGCAGATTTAAATGGGTTTAAATTTTAGACTAGCAAAACAGTTGTTGTCCACTTTTGCCGTATTCGTTGGCTTCATCCAGACCCAGATGTATACATCAAAGGCCAAAGAATTCCCTGTGTAGAGGAAACCAAATTCCTTGGCTTAATTTTTTATCATAGGCTAGCATGGGTGTCTCACCTAAAGATGTTAAAGACAAAGTGTCAGAAGATTTTATAAATTTTAAAGTTTTAGCTCACACGTCTTGGGGTGCAGACTGTCAAATACTTTTAAGGTTGCATAAAGCCCTGATTTTATGGAAATTTTTATATGGGTGTGAAGTATCCCTTCTGCAACTCCCAGCAGATTGAAAATGCTTCACTTGATACATCATGCGGGCATTAGACTGGCCACTGGTGCTTTCAAGACATCACCAATATCAAGCCTGTTGGTTGTTGTTTGAGAGTTGCCTTTACAACTCCATCACCAGTCATACATACTTTGCTACTTGTATAAGATGTAGAGACTTCCCAGTTCTCTAGCCTTTCAAATTATAACAAGCGGAAGACATTTTAGGCACTATGAGATGCATCCTAAATGTCCACAACCTTACTAGTGTAGACTTAAACAATTACTTGGCACTACTGATATTAGTAGTAATGAGGTGTTTCCTTATAAAATGTCAGTAACCTCGCCATGGAAATTAAGAGAAATTTCATTTTGTAAATATTTTTATGGTTTTAAGAAAAAATAACATATAGAGATCCGTTCCATATTTTTGGAGCACAGTGAACTTGTGTATTCACAAATGGCTCAAATCCAGCACTGGCGTTGGATTTGGAGTTTTTAGTAGTAAGTTTTGCACCAAAGGTGCACTTCCCGTTTTTATGGTACAGTTGCTTGGGATTTTAAATGCTATTGGAAAAGTAGCAATTGTTGATGAAACAGATTTTACAATTTTTAGCGATTCTAAGAGTGCATTATAGGCACTTAGCGTTTTTAACTCGACTAACCCCTTGGTTTTAAAAACTCAGCAATGGGTGCACTTATTATTATACAAAGGAACACGAATCAGGTTTTGTTGGGTTCCAGCACATGTTGGTGTGCATGGAAATGAAGCTGACAGGTTGGCCAAAGCAGCATCTCTAGATTTACTTCCAAGGAGGTGTCCACGTTTATATAATTTTCTTCCCAAGCGTTAGAACATTTATAATTAATTAATTTATGTCAAGAGCATTTGAATAGTATAGGAGAAAACAAAATGAATGAAATTACGGACGTTATATTTCCTTGGAAGTATGGCAGTATGCCTAGAAGATGGGAGACGGTCTCTTTGCCGCATAAGGGTTGGACATACTCGCCTAACATCTTTTTGGCGGTCGGGGAGAATCAACCTTTTTGTGAGGATTGTCTGGTCCCCTTGACTGTGAGGCACTTGCCGGTTGAGTGCCCCAGTCTTGGGGATATTGGAAGCCGTTACCTCTCTGAGGCTCTTGGTCGGGATGGCAGGTTCATCCTTGCCAAGATCCTTGGAGACGATGTGGTGTATGGTGCCAGTGGCATATTTAGATTTGTTACTGACGCTGTTCTTCTCCCAAAAATACAATATTTCATTCATTTTCTTTTATCTTTTTATTGTTTTTATAGCAGCTATGTTGTTCATTTAATTAATATCGGCGTCAATGACCCAGTTGTCCCGATGCCAAATGACCCAAAATCATTCATTCATCCATAGATATAAATATATAATATAGATATATAATATAGATATAGATATATAATACATATATGTATATATATATATATATATATATATATATATATATGATTACATATAAATATATACCACTGGCGTGGATAATTCCAGGTAGCTTGAAGAGAGCCCCGAGCTCTTCTGGCACCCGTGCCAAACTGGCACAGTGCCACCCCTTTTTCCTACGAAGACTTTGGCACCTCTATCCAGAAGAGGATGTCAGGGTCCTTCCTATTCTATATCTCTTAGTCTTCCTTTAACATTTCCCTTCCTTACTTTTGATTATTACTCATATTTATTTACTGCCTTACCAAGACCTCATTTTACTTTAATCCCCTCTGCCCATGCAGAGTGCCATTGACAGATATGCCAGCTGTATAAGTCCTGCGACTTCCTTTTCATGCCTACCGCAGCATGATGCGTTTAAAATACGATATGCCATCGCCATTAGTTGTTATTATGTGAGTGCCAACTCGGCACAGTGCCACTATTTCAGATGCTGGCAAATGATCCTGCCGGAGGGGTCACGCCCTCTGGTTACCCTTGCTGCCGGCTTGGGCTAAGAAATGACCCTAGCTGTCTTCCATAGGCTAAGGAATGTAATTTTGGCATATTTGATCGTCATCTTTATTTTACAATCATTGATTACTCTGAATCTGTCATCTATTCTCTTTGTGAATCTCTGTAATAAATCTCGAGTCTCAGACTCACGACCTTATGCTTATAGTGCCCGAATGGCACTGAGCCGTTGCTCAAGTATCGTGGAAACACCTAACCAAGACCACGCTTACCTTGTTGTAATGCCTCTTCAAAGCAGGCTAACTGCATGTGTGCAAAATTGGTAATTGATTATTATCAAGAGTGCATGAGGTACCTCTAGAATCAACCTACTATTAATTCATTGTTTTAACTATACCATTACATTGTGGAAAATATTCTGAATAACACTGTCTTAACGTAATAGGAATTTAATGATAAAAATATGTTATTTCTAGCAGCAAATATTTACTTTGCGTTAATATAAATGACACAGTGTTGTTTACCTCTTGAAATTAATTGCTGCGCAGAAGTTTGTTAAATTATAAGGCACCAAAGGGAAATGAGAGAGAAGTAAAGTATAAGTGAGTTTGCTCGCTGGTAATCATTCTCGCCCAATCTAGGGTGTGAATGCTAACTTGGTCGGGGAGATGCAACGAATGGGATCTCTTGTGTCGCAGCCTCACCCATTTTTACATTTGCAACATAATTGAGAAAGGAATGAAAAATCATTAATTACTAGAACTGTGGTTTTCCACTCGCCCCTACAAAAACTCTCTCTTTCATTCCCCAAAATGGTTAAGCCTAACTCTCTCTTTCTGTTCAAAGTGACCGCTTTTAGACCTAATTCCAGGTACCCCTGTGTCAAGCAAGGCAAGGGAGGAGCCCAAAAAGAGAAAGTTGGCTGGCCCCCCCTCATTCTGAACCCTCCATGTCAGTCAACATTATGGAAAACGTGATGAAAATTAACCTTTGCGCCACCTAGTTAGACGCCCCGCATAATCCCCGAAGGTTATTTATATACGCTGCAACGAGAATCGAGAGAGAGAGACCACTCTGAACAACCCGAGGACAGATGTCCTCACCTTGGCTGTCCTTCTGAATCTTCCACGTGTCGAGCCCGGAGCTTGACCCAGTATACTTTTGTGGTGGCATTTTAATTCCCTCCCTCTTCGCCAGCGCCTTATCAGTGAGGACCCGTCATCTTGACAAAGGTAATGTGCCGGAGTAAAGTTCTTTTAGTCAGTCACGATCCTGTTATTTCTCTGCCTGATATTTCTTTTATTTTCCATGGTGCGATCACCTTCAGTAATAATTTGTGTTGGAGCATTCAGTGTTAACGTAATTATGCATTAGTATTGAACTGAGTTATTTGGCACCATCTGTGCATTCCTCAGTTTCCCTTTGAGCGTCTTATTATTATTGCAAGTGACCGTCTTGCATATATTTGCAGATAGGCCTTGACTGTGGGATCTCTTGGCTCCATCCATGTGCAGTCCCCCTTCTATCCCCCACTGCGATGCTCCTGTTATGAGGACATCATCAGAGTAGAATATTTATTCTGTGTAGGATTCATTCATTTAGCAGGCCCTTATTATTACCTGCCAGTAATTCATCATTCTTCTGATCTGTGCTTATGTAAATATAAATAGTTAAGAGAAACCTTGAGTTTAGGTAATTTCCCTCACGTGGAGAAGGCCTTAAGTCATAGATTTCCCTTGCTTAGTCTACGAATTGTCCTAATATCGAGTCAGATGTGTAATAAATAAAGGAACTCCCTGCGTTTATCCAATGCCACCCAGAATCATGTAAGTATCCCAGGACATTCATAGCAGTATATATATATATATATATATATATATATATATATATATATATATATATATATATATATATATATATATTATATTATATTATATTATATTATATATATATATATATATATTATATATATTATATATATGTTATATATAATATATATATATATATATATATATATATATATATATATATATATATATATTATATTATATTATATTATATATATATATATTATATATATTATATATATGTTATATATAATATATATATATATATATATATATATATATATATATTATATATATATATATATATATATATATATATATATATATATATATATATATTTGTATATGTATATATAACCCAGCCACTGGAGTGACAAGCCAGTCCAACTCTGTGCAGGTCCCAAGCCTGGATAAATGGTGAGGGTAGGTGTCAGGAAGGGCTTCCTGCCACATAATCCAGCCAAAACCAAATAAGACAGTTTTATTTCATCAGAATTCGGATTGTGCTAGGGCATCCCCCATAGGTGACACGCAGGGGCCTTGCCTGCCCCCTGTGATGAATGGGTAAGCTTACTGGGTAGTGGGTGCCCCGGTTACAGAAGCGAGTCCAAAAAATGAGAAGAGTGAGGAGAAGGAACATAGTGGTAGCTTTGACGGTGACTGGAAAGGGAAGAGAGATAGCGGATCTGATGGAGAGAAGAAGGATAAGCATTTTGGATGAAATGGACCAACAGTTGAGTGACATACTAGCAGAAGAGAGATTAATTATTGGTGATGATATGAATGGACATTTAGGAGGGACCATAGAGGGTTTTGAGAGGATGCATGGTGCTGGGGGGTTGGAGAGAGAAATGACAAAGGAGAGAGAGTTATGGACTGGACAGTGTCATTTGATTTGGCTATTGTCAACACATTGTTTGAAAAAAAAAAAAAGAAAATCAGTACATCACACACAAGAGAGGAGCAAGAGAATGCCAAATTGACTTTATGTGCAGAAGATCACATCTGAGAGAGGTGAGAAATTGAAAAATTTTAAATGGCGAGTATGTGGCAGAACAGCTCAGGGTGGTGGTAATGGACTTGGATGTAAGGAACACAGTAAAAGGTAGGCCTGCGCGTGTGCTATCAACAATCAAGTGGTGGAAGCTGACACAAGAGGAGGAAGCGAGGCAGGAGTTTAAGGAGAGAGTATTGAGGGAAGTTAGATTGCTAGAGGGAGTGCAAGAATGGTGGAACCCAGGGCTGCCAGATTTCCATAAAGGAAATCCACGCACGGTCTCAACAATTCCCAGTTATACAATATATTCGACTTTATCGATGTAGTGGTTGGAACTCTGGGGGGATGTTCGTAAGTTAGGTTGTTTATCTAGATCTTTTAGTGCTCAAAACTTAGCGGCATGAATTCCCAGCTAATAGCGTTTTTTTTAATGATAAATAAGGCAGACAGTGACTCCTTCTGTTTTTAGTTCATATTGTTTAAACATTTAGTTAGATTTTCATTCTATTGTTCTTAGACATGCGGGTAAAAGAAACAAAACTTCTCAACACTAGTTGATACTACTTTTATTTGGTGATAAAAAAGTTAAATGAAACTTATTTAATTTGACGATGAAAAAGTAACAGGGGTCTTTTACAACAAGTTTATACTTATTATAATAAGTTAAATAAATGTACTGTACTGGATTGCAATATATATATATATATATATATATATATATATATATATATATATATATATATATATATATATATATATATATATATATATATATATACACACACATATAAAGACAAAATCCACAAAGGAAAGAGAAACAATGGAGTGCTGCGAGGCCTTTCGACTTATCGTCATTTACTTAGCAGACCGAAGAAATATAAAAATAAGTTTACAAAGAAAGCTCATATAAATGACACAGATGGTGATTACAAAGGGAAAAACATGTACCTGGAATCCAACACAAATGAAGAATCAGTAGGACTGCCAAAAGTGTTAAATTATTTATGAGGTTTTGCAAGGGATTAGGATCAACCGTTCAGCAACAGGGACAGGACAATTAAAAGATTATACAAGGAGGTGACTAACCACCAAACAATATTTTAAAAGTACAACTCAATCATTCTCTTTTTTTTGTAAACTAACAATTTTTGCAAGATGAACATTTTTACAAATAAAAAAATATTAAACATACGAATACATCGAAAATATATATAAAGCAACTAATATGAATAACCAGGTACCATCCATTAAGTTTATTTTAGAATTAGAAAAAAACAATTGCCTCACTTTCTTAGGTGTTTTAATACATAGAGAGCCATTTCAATTCATATTCAGAATTTACAGGAAACCAACCAACTACTTAACTTATGTCCATTTGTATTCAGGCCCTCACCTTAATATCAAAATATCAATTTTTTCTTCTATGTTTTTACGAGCTTTGCGCAATGTCGGTCTCCAGTATTTGGACCAAGAAATTTAATACATAAGAATAGGGACCGATTTATATTATCCTTCTCATATACTAGATATTTGTTATAATAAAGCCCCAAAAAAGTTTTATAGCGAAAGTAACATGGAGAAAGAATTATAGTGAAAGTAACAAGGGGAAAGAAACCCCTAAGAACATTCTTAGCTTGCCTCATTTTAGTTAGTTTGAAAACATAAAATCATTGTTAAAATCTTTTAATGTCAACCTCATTTTTTCCTAATATGACACACTAAAAGGAATGCTAATAAAAATTGGTCCTAAAGAAAATAACTTAATATATAAAATTCCATGTTTGGACTGCCCCTCTTTTTAAATGGGCCAATCTAGCAAAGATTTAGATGTATGTATTAAGTAGCGCAAGTTTTCAGTCTAAACTGGGCAAACATCTAATCCTATATTTTTTTTCATTTAAGTGAAAACTCTCACAGGATAAATTGGACAGAAATTTCAGTGATTGCCAGACTGAAAGAATTCTCTTCAAGAAATCTTTTGGAATCTTCTCATATGCAGCTTACTCCCAGCTGTAATTTTAACCTTAGCCCTGGGATGTATTATTTGGACCCCTGTATTAGGAAAATGTTCAAGAATGACCGAAAAGATAAAATCACTAACTTAATTACAAATTAGTTACCTAATATATATTTTCTATGTAATTGTATGTTTAATATAATTTTTATTTGTAAAATGTTCATCTTGCAAAAGTTGTTATTGTTTACAAAAAAAGAGTATTAATGAGTTGTATATATATATATATATATATATATATATATATATATATATATATATATATATATATATATATATATATATATATATATATATATATATATATATATATATATATTATATATATATATATATATACATATATATATATACATATATATATATACATATATATATATATATATATATATATATATATATATATATATATATATATATATATATATATATATATATATATATATATATATATATATATATATTCTGCTGTTTGCCCTCTATGCATTTTTATTGTAAGAATATTATTCTAACAAAGACAGGAAGACATCTCTGTCCATGCTAAGGGAGGCTGGGTATTTCAAAAAAAATAATGTCTTTAGCAGGAATAGTTAGCATTGGGGGCCTAAACCCATAGGGAGGGTTTCACAAAGTAACCTCTATTGAAGGTGGTCTTAAAGCTTCCTTTGTCCTATTCTATGTATCGGCGATGTTTGTCCAAATTTCAGACTGCCCCGAGGCATAAAGACATACTGATGCAAAAACAGCCACCCTGTTTTGATTGAAGGAGGTTAGAGAGAGACCTGCCATCGCAGAATGCGCTCATGTGAGGGATAACTAACTTCTTTGTACTTGCCCTCTTACTGTTTCATTGATATTAGTGTGCTGAGACGATGGCTATTTTCAAGACTTCCGATTGTCCATTGTATGCAGAAACAACCCATGTCAATGGTAAGTTTGAAATTTGCCAAATTTTCGTTGACTCGCTAGTATATCTTTCTGTATTTCCAGTTCCTTTGTTTTCCCTCTTCGCCATCATCTACAGTATTGGTATAAACAATTTACTTTTATGAAGTCTAGTGTAAGAATAATTAATATTGCTTAATGACTGTGTAAACTATTCCCGTGCAGCAAATAGGAATTAGGGAAGGTTAAGTAAGTAATTTTCAGCATTGCAGGCAGCCTTGTGTCTCAATTCCATTGTTCGTAAGAGAAATAGCCTTTACCAGTACTAAATTGTGTATGATATATAGTAGTACAGACATCCGTTGTGTTAAAACTTTACGTGAAGCAAAGGGAAAATTGACTGTGTCCAACGTGGGCGATAGTTCATGTAATTTCCTCGCTAACTACACATTCTTTCTTTGTAGGGACCAATTGGGAAGTAAGGGGGTTTAATGTAATTCATGTGTTGCAGGTTAACCCTTTATCCCTTGTATTGTGGTTCTCTGGCTGGCGGCCTTATTCCATTAAATAATTGTCAATCTTTGAGATTAACTTTTATCTTTAAATGACAGGTTACGTGTGTCCTTGGCAACTCAGGGCCTCATAAATTACGTTACTTAATTAATAAACTCATCAGTCAAGCCCCCACGTGTAACAGTGGCGATCTAGCCTAGGATCTAATTAATTTAGAGAAAAGAATCTTGAGTAAAAATTAATTACACATTAATTCCAAAGAGAAAGTCAGATATTTAATTTCATGCTGTTCTTCAAAACAAGGAGACAGCACAAGGCATAATAGTAATAAGAATACCAGTTACAATTAAGAAATTAGCGTAGGTAAGAAAGTGTGCATTGAGAGCAGTCATAATTAACAACTTGCAAAATCTTAAAAAGAAACACTTTTGGCGCGTTCAGATACCATGGGTGCTAAATTCCAGCGAAGGTCATTGGCCGAGTTATCGTGTAATTGTTAATATTTTGCTATTTTCCCCAGCCAAGGATTAATGCATGATATTGATTTTTGAACGAATTAACTAGTATACGATACAGAACGGAGAAAGTGTGTAAAGTCCCCGCTCAATGGGTTTTCTGTGGTGAACCTCCCATTTTCTACGTTGCCGTCCTACAAGTCTGGGTCACGCTAAACAGCCACATTTTTATCTATGTAAATACATATCTATTACTGATTTATTTATGCCTGTTTACTTTGTACATGTGTCAGAGTATTATTGTGTCAATTCTTGTAATTTAACTTTTCATGTTATTTGTATTTACCTGTCCTGTGTCACATTAAGAACAATTGACCTCGGGTCACCTGTATCCTATTGTATGCCTTTGTATGACATCCGCACACCACTTTATGAGCGGCCTGCTTTCCCCAATAAACCAGCAGTACATGTCCACCTGCTCATTATTTCGCACCTCTTATAGTGGTGACCCCGGAGTGGTTCCCGGAGCCATTAGCGGACTCATACAGCAACCTAGTCTTGGCGGACTCATGCGGCAACCTAGTCTTGGCTCCATGAACTACCCCACGCCCCTAACGGACTAAAAACGGCGCTTTAACAAAGTGTTCGGGCGTGCTGACTCTAATCGGCAGATCACCAGCATCATTAGCGGACCCACACGGCGCACTCCCAAGTGCGTATTGACGCGAGTAACCCACTCAAAGTAAGAGGGCAATAGTGAGTATGGACGCGGACATTCCCCTCCACATACAATTAACCGCGAACTTGCAGACTTGGACATCTCCCTTGTGCACAATCCGCCCGCGCCCTCCCCCACACCAAGGCTTGTAATTTAGTTAGTACATTATCCCTTACGTTGGTGTTAGGGTAGGTTAGGCTAGGGAATACCAGAGAATGTACCATTAGACTAGGTCTAAAACATCACGATTATAGGAGGTAGCATGTAGTAACCATAAGCACCTTTAAGTACAGTTAGGATTCTGTAATATAAGTGATTAAAGCTCCTATCCTATCTAGAGTTAGGTAGATCTGTAGCTAGTTAGACTGCACAGGACAAATCTGCTCAGGGGAGAAGAGTAAAGTAATAGAGGCAAACAGCTTGCTTAGTACAGACCTTCCCGCCCGAAAGGGAGTGAGGGCCTTCTTTGGGGTGGGGGGGGGGAGCTTTTATAAATATTCTGCTGTTTGTCCTCTATGCATTTTTATTGTAGGAATATTATTCTAACAAACACAGGAAGATGTTTCTGTCCATGCTAAGGGAGGCTGGGTATTTCAAAAAAATGTCTTTAGAAGAAATAGTTAGCATTAGGGGCCTAAACCCATAGGGAGGGTTTCACAAAGTAACCTCTATTGAAGGTGGTCTTAAAGCTTCCTTTGTCCTATTCTATGTATTGACAATGTTTGTCCAAATTTCAGACTGTCCCGAGGCACAAAGACGTACTGATGCAAAAACAGCCGCTCTGTTTTGACCGAAGGAGGTCAGAGAGAGACCTGCCATCGCATGCGCATGCGTGAGGGATAACTAACTTCTTTGTACTTGCCCTCTTACTGTTTCATTGATATTAGTGTGCTGAGATGACAGCTATTTTTCAAGACTTCCGATCGTCCGTTGTATGCGCAAACAACCCACGTCAGTGGTAAGTTTGAAATTTGCCAAATTTTCGTTGACTCGCTAGTATCTCTTTCTGTATTTCCAATTCCTTTGTTTTCCCTCTTCGCACCATCTACGTTATTGGTATAAACAACTTACTTTTATGAAGTCTAGTGTAAGAATAATTAATACTGCTTAACAACTGTGTAAACTATTCCTGTGCAGTAAATAGGAATTAGGGAAGGTTAAGTAAGTAATTTTCAGCATTGCTGGCAGCCTTGTGTCTCGATCCCATTGTTTGGAAGAGAAATAACCTTTACCAGTACTAAATTGTGTATGATATATAGTAGTACAAACATCCGTGAAGCAAAGGGAAAATTGACTGTGTCCGATGTGGGCGATAGTTCATGTAATTTCCTCGCTAACTACACATTCTTTCTTTGTCGGGACCAATTGGGAAGTAAGGGGGGTTTAATGTAATTCATGTGTTCCAGGGTAACCCTTTATCCCTTGTATTATGGTTCCCTGGCTGGGGGCTTTATTCTATTAAGTAATTGTCTGTCTTTGAGGTTAACTTTTAGCTTTAAATGACAGATTACGTGTGTCCTTGGCAACTCAGGGCCTCATAAATTACGTTACTTAGTTAATAAACTCATCAGCCAAGCCCCACACATTATATATATATATATATATATATATATATATATATATATATATATATATATATATATATATATATATATATACTGTATATATTACATATTGCAGCCTAGTACAGTATGTTTATTTAACTTATTGTAATAACTATAAATTTGTTGTATAAGACTTTTTCATCGTCAAATTAAATAAGTTTCATTTCACTTTTTCATCATCAAATAAAAAGAGTATCGACTAGTATTGAGTTTGTAAGAGCCTGTCGCCCCGACGCCGTCACGTGTGTTTGTCAATCGTCATCCATCGGAGTGGACAAGACAAAGCAAGAGCATCTCGTTTTCTTTCTCTGACGGAACGCGACTTCAACCAAACAATATTTCAGTCTGTCTCTCCCTAACCATTGTTGTCTTGATGTATGTACAATCACCACTACTTGCTTTGCCATGCAAGCATTCTCATCATGTACTCATAATGTTCCAACGAATCTTCTGTATCAAACTGTATGTATGTTTCTGTTTGTGAAGATGCCAAACGTCCCACCATTTCATATATATTATGCTACTGCATTGTATTCATTAATCTGTCTCGAATCTCATGCAATTGGCCATATGTAGAATTTCCTGGCCTTTCCATTGATGTATGTTTTAACACTGTATGTTTATTATGTCTATCGATATCGCCATCTGTTTGTCTGCTGACAAACAGATGTCTGAATCTTTTACCTCTGTTTTCACCTGTCTGTGTGTAGATGCTACTTTACCGCTCGCACACGTCAATAACATCTTCGAAGATTCTGTACAGTCATCTCGGTAAGGAACTACCAATAAACCAGTAAACACCCAGCCAGTATGTCACTCAATCCAGTCCTTAAAAGTTTTTGTTCTTTTACCCACTCATCTAAAAACAATAGAATGAAAATCTAACTAAATGCTTAAACAATATGAACTAAAAACAGAAAGAGTCACTGTCTGCCTTATTTATTATTAAAAAAAATGCTATTAGCTGGGAATTCATGCCACTAAGTTTTGAGCACTAAAAGATCAAGATAAACTACCTAACTTACGAACATCCCTCCAGATTTCCAACCATTACATCGATAAATTCCAATACAATGGATTTCCTTAGTGTGGAAATCTGGCAACCATGGTACTACGTAGTACTGTGGTCTTCCACCAGGGTGGTGCTGCAAAGCCTTGCAACTATCTTTATAGTGGGGCAGATAACAGAAAAATCGTGCAAATGATGATACAAGGATCAAATTTGGCGCAAGTGTCCTCCAAGGTATACTAATCAAAGCTGCCCGATTGGCCAATTGAAAATCCAAGATGGCGGCCATTTTCAAGATGGCCGCCAATATAACCACCCGAAGTAGATGTTTTATTTAGAAATATTTGTAGTTGTCTGATTTGCATGATCTAAGTGTGGAATCCTATGTTTTGAAGCCTGCTGAATTATATTTTCCTGTTTAAATAGCACTCTGAGGCATATTTCTCAAGATGACCACCAAGATGTTTGTCTTTCTTTACATAAGTTTTGCCCCGGCTAGTACATTTTCAAAGTTATGCATACTGTGCTGCTGTTTCTCGATCTGCTACTGTTCACATATGCAGCTGCAGAGTGGTGTGCAGGGAAGCTCTGCCTGAGAGCACTTGCATCTTCCTTTGCAAACCTTCTTACAGGAGCACTTTGTCAATTCTTGACAGCTTGCTGCAATCAGTGATAGTGTTGTCCAATGTATCTTCCATGCTTCTCCTTTCTGTGTCCACCCCCATTCAGTGGGACTGCTCATGTGTGGATTACAGTGGGTTGCCTGGCCCCAGATGATCCCAGCCTGGTAGGCTGCATGCTTTGCACGTTCTCTGAGGGCTGCCTGTGTTGGTGGAATTGAGTTGTACAGCCTCTGCTTGAGGGCAAACAGATCTAGTCTTGCTTCGTCCACACCAGTGGTTGCGCTTGATCTGTCGTACATGAGGACAACGAATCTTTCCAGCCTCTGCATGTCAAGATCACCAATCAATATTGGACACTGGCTGAGATTGATGAATGTTTCAGTAATATCATCAAATGCATTCCAAGTCTGCCTTGCAGATTTCTTCACTTTCCCAC
This sequence comes from Macrobrachium rosenbergii, assembly GCA_039081455.1. NCBI lineage: Eukaryota > Metazoa > Arthropoda > Malacostraca > Decapoda > Palaemonidae > Macrobrachium > Macrobrachium rosenbergii. Next base: position 43,047,460 of record JANJGK010000012.1, on the reverse strand, counting down.
GGAAGGCAGACACAATGTCACATCCAGTGAATGCATGAAAGTAGGGGATCCCTCTAGCTTTCTCAAGCCCAATTGCAAAAACTACCTCATGGACTGGAATCCATCGCATATGGCTTCTTGGCCAAAGACAATCCACATTTCCTGAAGACCTAGTTTCTAGAAGGATGGCAGTACAGATATTGCTATGACTAGCACATCTGTGTCATTAGCCTTGATGATTATAGACTTGCTCCCGTCAGTCGCTGCATCCCTAGCGTGAACAAATATTTGACTGTCAGCTTCTTCGTGACAACACGGGAACACAGCATCCAGAGACTTCACTGTGTTGCTAATGGCATCCTCTCCTTTTGTGACGATGATTGTGCGTATCGTTTCTGCTTCACACATCTTTTCGGCCAGGAAGTGAAACAGTTCAGTCTTGTTGCTGGGGTCACGAAGGAAGCTTTGCCAGTTTCCTGGTGTCTTGCTTGTTCCTGTCACTCTTCTTCTGATTCCTTTCCCCCTTTTTGACCTCATCTCTGATTTCAGACTTGATTTCTTGTATACATCAAAGACTATGTCCACCCACTTGTACCGGGCACCATAGGATTCCACCCTTTGGGATGATGTCTTCTTTTGCATAGTCATTAAATGTCTTTGAAGTATGTGGAGGTGAGGTATTGATAAGTGCTGAGCCATCAATGATGATTGTATCTCCCTTTGGTTCTCCCACTGGGACATTCACTTGCTCTTCAAGAATTTCAACCAGCTGTAACTTCTGGCACATATGAAGCTTGCCGCTGTCACTGAGAGATGCAGGGTATAACTGATTCTCGTGCTTGAAGAATCCTTGCAAGTCACACTGTCTGTTCTGGCTTGAGATGAACAGTCGCGAGAATAACTGACAGTCATCTTTTAGGACTTTTTCCTTAGAAATTCCCTCAGCCTCTTCTTGTGTGAAGAATGAAACAGGGTTCTTCTTGATTGGATGATAGAAAAGACTTTCAGCTTCATCCTCTGGCCCTTTCATAAATGATAGGAACTGCTCTTTGCCTCGCCAGTGATGTGTAGCTACCATTTCAGCTAGAGTTGGGTCTGCAATGTTCTTTGTATCTAACACCATCAGGTCTGCTGATTCTTCTTGGAATGGGTTACCCATCTCCTGCATCACTGCAGAGAGTGATTTCACCTTTTCAAAGAAAGATTTCTGGGCACTTGGTGTCTGCTCGTGGTGTCTGCTGCTGTATGTGGCATCCTTCATACCAGACATGGCCTCATATCCAGCTAGTAGACGACTAACTTCAGGTCCAGCGACCATCCACCTACGAAGTGCTGACGGGTCTTCTGTCGACCCAATTGCTCCTCCGTCACCTTTGATCACTGCATTATTGTGCTCGTGCGCTTGATCAGTTGCCATGCCAGAGAATTCTCTTCTCGACTTGTGGATGGCGAAGTTACCATTGTGAAACTCCTTGGCCACGTCTGGATGTTGTTGTTCTAGTGACATCATATCTTGGAGGTGAATAGTGATCCACGGGGCATAGTTAACATTGTTATTTGCAAAGAAGTAAGGCACCAGTTCTGAAAGTGCTTCACGGTACAAGTTGAAGTCTCCCCTTATCTGAATGAGCGGATGAGGGTGAATATCGTGAGTTCCATGTCCAGCACCAGGCTCCAGAATTGGAACTGCGGACTCTCTTTCTTCCATTTTTCACACCAATCCTCAAAGGTTATTTCTGATGTGCTAGACTCTTCAGAGCAGTAATCATGATATGCCCTCTTCATCAGTTTGTACAAGCTGCATGCTGTAATCTGGTGTGCTTGTCTTTGCGACACTGGATGCAGACAGGTAAGACTCTGATGTACCAGATGAGGCCACCCCTGCTTCCACAATGGCACTGTTCCACCCACTGTCTTGTAGTAATGTTCCTATCGATCTCAGTGAAGCCATTTTTATATGAAGGCCTCCAAACATGACAACAAACTTGTCCTTTCCATTTTCTTGCCACTTCCACTGTATTTGTTTCGCCAGAGCATACAACGGTTGGTCAGGAACAATTACAGGTGTCTGCTGTGGGTCCAAAAAAGCCACTGTATCACGGACCTTCTCCATGGCATGCTTGATAGTTGCAACAGTTTGTGCCTGGTCTCGTCACATAGGCATCATTGCCGATTTGCACACTTCAAATGGACGGCTCCTTTTCTGTGTTGCATCATATGCTGACCATGTGATGCTGATTGCATCAGCCACATTCTCAGTGAGGAAGACTTCCTCCAACCAAGAATATTCTTCTTTCAAATGTGACCTGATCAACTCTGGTGCTGGTAAGGATTGGCTTGCAACTGGAGGAGGATTGGGGTTTTTGGTGATGTGTGCTGGTCGAATGTTGGTGTAAGCTTCTGGAAGCTCTGAAACATTTTTAACCTTCATTTTTTACTCTATATCTAGTTTGAGGGGCGCACATTCATCACCAGGATTTCCTGTGTTTGGATGCTGGAAAATGGACACACTTGTACTGTGTAAAGATGTTTCAGCTGTGGTCGCAGTCGGATTATGATCTATGTTGTCAACTGCTCCAGTTGTGAACAAATTCTTTCTCAAGACTGGGGACAGATTACTCCATCTTCCACGTACTGTGCAACAACTGCTTCTCCTAACTGCGCTGAGATTTCTAGGACTCGGTCATATGATATGCTGAGCCCATTCTCATGGAGCATTTCATTTATTTGTCTCTTCCTCGTCTTGGCAAACACATACAGGCCCATGTAGACTGCAAAATGTGGCTCCCGGTCCTTGGAATGCCTGTCGACATCCGTTCCTTCCTTGTATTTGGCGAAGCAGTTGTACTGTAGAAGTTGTGATATAGCAAAGTCTGATTTCAACGCTCCATGATGGAGTTGGGACTTGATGTCTGCACCATGTTCGATCATGCATACAAACTGAAGCAGTGATGATGGCACAGCCTGTTCTAAGTCTTTGTCACGAAAATAGCTGCTGAAATTCGACTTCTGACGGAGTATGACTTGTCTTATCATCCCAGCAGCTTTTGCTAGATGGATCGCTTCACCATAATGGGATGCTTTTGATAGGATTGAACCCACATCAGTTTTCGCAGCCAACAGAACTTCTCGTCCTTGGCTATTAGCTTGCAGCTGTGGAATGTGCAAAAGCAGCTGATCCTTGAGTCGAGTAGGATGAACATCAGGCGAGTCAACACCAAGTTGCTCCAGCCTCTGCTTGTAAAGCTTGGTCAAATCAGCAAGCTTGAAAATTGGTGGCCTCTCACTGGCATTTTTCATTTTGCAGATATAGGTGACTAGTTCAGTGTTCCTGTGCTTTTTCTTGCTCCCGCACCTTTAGGTATGCCCGTTCTTGGTCATACAATGCCACCAAACAGCCAGGGTGATATTTCACTTCTTAGTTTGGCGAGAAGTTTTGTATCACCGAGTGTTTTGGCACATTCATTTATTCTCCCATTCACTTGCATTGTAATTGCTTCTCTAAGCTCCCCCTCCTTCAGTTTTGCAGAAGAAGCATTCTTTTGTTTTAGTTTCTTGGAGCTTTCGTGGAATCTTACTTCTACTGCCCTCATCACTAGTACCTACATGACTTGCTCTTTTTTCAGCTTGGTGTAACTTTGTGTTGTTGAACAGAAGCCTGCAACTCTCATGATATTGTGCCTTATTTTTTCTCAACGTTTCATCTATCCCAGAACCTTTGTCAAGTCTTGCAGGGTCTGGCTTGATTGGTAGAGCATTGAGTGAAACAGAGGCATATTCTTTGCCAGGTTCGTATATCCATCATCCCCTCTTCTGGCAGGCTTGGCCTGGGGAGATTTTAGATCTTCTTTCTTAACCTCCTGACATAGGCAACACTTGGTCCAGTCTGTTTTCTATGATCGTCCAGTAGAGTTCGCATCCAGGATTACGATGACGTTCAGGGTCGAGGCTTTATCCTTTTACCACCCTGTACATGTAATGGTATAATAGGCCTCTTATGTCCTGTAATATACAATAGGCACTTTCTTGTATGGGATACAACTAGGTTCTTGCACTGTGCCATACACCTAGTCCAATCGTTCATCCAGTGTCATAAGTCCCGTGCGATCTGTACACCATCCAGATAACTAAAACCCTGTTACCCTTGGTTCGGCTCTCCCATGCTGGCACATCCTGTCCATTCAGGTGCGGCTGCCTAACTGATTTGGGGTTGATTAGGCAGCATTTGGGATACTAGTAGGTTGTTGCAGTATGATGCCAACATCAATTTCCTACTTAGCTGACACTGAACCCCATGCTGAGTTTCACAGCAGTGATGTCACCAATGTGCCTTGGTGGTGCCCGACAATCACTCCTTTTATACAGTGTCTTAACCAAGTTATAAACTAGAAAATATACATCAGCAGGCTTAAAAACTTAGGAATCCACACTTCGATCATGCAATTCGGACAACTACAAATATTTCTAAGCAAAGCATCAACTTCAGGTGGTTATTTTGTCGGCCATCTTGAAAAATGGCCGCCAGTTTGGATTTTCAATTGGCCAATCAGGCAGATTTAATTAGTATCCCTTGGAGAACAATTGTGCCAAATTTGATGCTTGTATCATCATTTGCATAAATCTTCTAAAAAATCACTCTTATCTGCCCCACTATTAAAGGTCTTGTAACCCACAACTTGAACAGGGGCTTAGCGAGAATGTGAATTTTTTTTTATCGTTGATGTTTAATGAGTAAATGTTTCGTGAATGTTTGAGTAAGTGTTTTGTGAATGTTTGAATAAATGCTTAATGAATGTTTAGCTTAGGGTTTAGTGAATGTTTTGTGAATGTTAGTGAATGTTTAGTGTGCAAGTGTTTAGTGAATATTTAGTCAGTGTTTAGGGTTTAGTGAAGGTTTAGGGCATGTTAATTTTTAGTGAATGTTTAGTGTGTAAGTATTCAGTGAATGTTTACTGTGTAAGTATTCATTGAATGTTTAGTGAGTGTTTCGGGTTTAGTGAATGTTTTGCGAATATTAGTGTTTAGTGAATGTTTAGTGTGTAATCATTTAGTGAATGTTTAGTCAGTTTTTAGGTTTTAGTGAATGTTTAGTGAATGATAGTGTTTAGTGAATGTTTGTGTGCACATATATAGTGAATGCTTAG
>JANJGK010000012.1:43001558-43036558 GCA_039081455.1 Macrobrachium rosenbergii | reverse complement strand
ATCGTTGCCTTGAGTTTTCATTTTAAATTACCTAAGTAAAACTGACCTAGCTGTGAGAATGGATGTTTTTGGATTTAAGCATCTCTGTGCAGAAATATTGTATGCCACTATAGATTTCAAAGAGAAAACTGTTATCATTTGGTATACTGTTCAGCTTATTTTCAATGGTGCATTACCAAAGAACAGTACTGTATTTGAATTTTAAGAGGTTATCCCAGTCATCACTTTAAACTTGAAACTTCTACCTCATCTCTTGGTGTGTTCATTAAGGATGTAGTTTATTAATTAAATTGCACTAATCTCTGTTAATTTGGATAGCCTGTCTTCCATCTTGCTTCATGTGCTGTTTTCATTTTTGCCTAACTTGCAGGTTTGGCACTATCATTAATGTGTTTGCCATGTTAAGTATTTATGCAAATTATTGTTTTATACATCATGTTGTACATGAATATAAACCAGAATGTTGTAAGTGCTTCACAAATATGACTTGATTTATACTTTGTGCAGGTTCTGCCACTTCTGCTTTTTCACTTGAGATTATCTATACCTGTTTTTTCTCAGTAATGAAAATACCAGAATAAATTTCATGAGTTGTGGAACTTAAAGAGAACTTTTAACAGTTTTTGTTTGTTACATTTGATTATGTGTAAAATTGCTGTATTTATTGACATTCATAATTATGTAGGAAATGCTCAGTTTTTAAGCAGCTATTTTGGACAGCAGTTATCACTATCAATTGAATTTCTATTTTCAAACATTTTTTGGAAAATACTGAGCGGCCAAAGTTTTCATTGTGACAGAGCTTGTAAGGTGATTGATGATTTAGACTTCAGTTAATTTACATTTACTAAGAAGTTCTGAGGGTAAAATGCCTCAGAATGCACTTTACATTTGTTTTGAGAATTATTATTACATATGTCCATTTCACCTAAAACAATATACAGTACTTGAAAGTCAACATGGAATATAGGTTCTTTAAGTTTATAGAACATCAGTAAACCTAACATTAAGGTAGACTTTTGATGATGGGTATTTTTGATTCATATTTTAAGGGTATGACTATCTGCCATTAAGAATTTAATTATAGTTGGGTATTTTCACCCCTCATATTTTTACGTTAACCAGCAGTATGTGCCTGTGAACTATACTAGAATTTTAGTGTTGGGAAAATACAAAATGTGACTTTTCTGTGCTCTTATTCCTTGAAGATATTTTGATCTTGGAAAATATAGTCATGTTAAGTCAAGTGCTAAAAGTATATGTATACAGTATATGCCTACAGACACACACATACCTGTGCTTTATTCATGTAACGTCCTATGCAAAACAATATTTACAGTTGGTGTATACAAACATGATATTTATTTCCACCAATGAGCTTTTATCTTAACAGAGGAAACTGCCATGTTCATCCTTCAACCAATTATATTTAGGATAAACACCTATGGGGACTACCGAATATCAACATTATTTTGACAACTGGACAAATTCGCCTTTACCTTGCACACATTCCTATGCTTCTTCGATATCAATGTCCTGGCTTTAACTCTTTCAACCCATCTAGCATATATTGTCTTTGTCTACACATTCTTTTGCCTCTGAGAACTTTTGAATTGTACACCATTCATGCAGACAGCTTTTACGCCATTCCATTCATGCAATTAAGCCACCTCAAAACACTGATCTATCCTTTGACCCATGTTCACTTTCACCAATTTTTTGTGATTTCTTCAAATTTCTCACCTTTCAATCCTTTTTACTCTACATATTATGCAAACGTTTACTATAATAGTATAGTTGGGCTTCTAAACCATTTCAACCCCAGAAAGGTGTAAGAGATGAGCTATGACATGAACTGCTTGGAGACTTGGTGTTCAGATCAAAAGGACCTCTTGAATTATATACAATATTCAATATTCAGTGCTTTGGGATCAGTAAGCTGTCATAACTCTGCCCCTGTGTAAAAGTTTCTCAAAGCAGTCTCACTGTATGTGATGTTAACCAAAAGTTTATTGTAATTCATGGATGAACTTACCACATTAATAAACAGTTAATTGACTATAGTTATTGAAAATTCTACTGCCACCATTCAAATGGTCTGACTGACCCAAGACCAGTCTAATCATAGGGATGATTTCTTTCTTGAAAAACAACTCCATTCATACTTAATAAAAAGTCATGAAAATATTTCTCAAAGGAATCAGTATTCGTAAGACAGATGTAAATATTAGTCATGTTTTTAAAAGCAGCTCCTTAGTGTATGCTCTTAAACAAAATCTTCATTCAATATTCATTTAACTATCATTGGCACTTAATCAGTTAAGAATTTGGGTAATATTATCATCATCAAGAACTCCTAAATGCCTCTTTCTATCTTGAGAAAATTTGCCCTAATCCATATTTGTGAATACAGGTGACTTCTTTCATTTAAAGGAATTAACAGTCAGCTGGTTAACTGACTATAAAGGAAATGGTAACTCAACCTCTTGTCGCCAATACACAAAACATCACCTAATATTAACCTTCATTTGAAAGTCCACATAATATTGAAAAAAATTGATAATTAAGTTTAAGAAAAAACACCAGACAAGAGCCTGTAACTTGCTGCATCATATTTATACAGTATTAGGAGATATAAGATGCACCAATTTCTCGACTGATTACTGATTGAGTAACGTAAAGTTACAATGGTTAACATCGCCAAAAGCAGTCATATGAGAGAAAACAAGTTACGTTTTCTTGACAAGCCATTCATACAAAATCAAAGGTACTGAACAGAAAGGTGCTTTGTTCCGACACAAATACTCCTTACACCTTCATATATAGGAGATTCCCATGTGCTTCATGATTTGGCTGAACGTAGGCTCGTTTTATGAAATCCACTAGCTTCTTGCTTGCCCTAGTCTGTCCTGGTCTGTCCCACCACACGTGTTCAATTGCTTTCCAGCCGAGTGCGTGATAAGGTATACCTAGATACTGCTGTCTCTCATAGTCTCGTTAACTTTGTGCTTTTTTTATGGGGTTTGTTCTTTTCCCCCCTGGCTACTAATGAACAGATTTTTTGTCATTCTATGACAAAGTTCCAAGTGATTTGGGAAGACCCCTCCGCTCATGTTCCAGAAGCATGATGCGGCATGGTACCTCCCTGAAGTATGAGGGGACAGAGAAAGCCGTCTCCTCTCCATCGCCGGTCCCGACACCAATCCGACACTCCCTGTCAGTCGCCCAAAAACGTGTCTCAGACTAGCACCCCATAGGGGCACAAGTGGCTAAGAGAAAGACTACACTCATCCCTTCACAGTCTCGAGATATAAGCGGGATGGAGGAAGATTTCACCCCTTCAGCTCTCCATATAGCCATTCCCAGCCCACATGGGAGACCATGTGCAGACTTGGCCCAGTGAATACCTACAGGACAGAGGTAGAACTACCTCTGCGGAGTTAGACTGCCCTCTGGAACTGGCCTCAGGACACAAAAGCATTGTCAGCCAGATTTGCCCTCCAGGACAAAGATCAGGCGGAGGAATGAACACCATATAATAAATGAACCTGAACAGAGACAAGACAGCAGCAGAAGAGTTGTCAGTTGCCATACCCATCTGGGGACACCTCCCGCTAGCATTCCAGAAGTTTGGCATGGCATGGTGCTACCTCGAGGTATGAGGAGCACTCTCCATTGTCAGTCACCATACCTGTCAGAGGACGCCTCCTGCTCATGTTCCAGAAGCATGACACAGCACATGCTTCCTTGAGGTAGGAGCAGCATGGAGAGCAGATCCATCTATCTTGTCAACTGTTCAGACACCGGTCTGTCACACCCATCAGGGGACACCTCCCGCTTACGTTCCAGAAGCTTGACGCAGCACACTGTTTTCTTGAGGTATGAGCAGAAGAGCCATCCCTCTCATCAACTGTCTAGGCACTGGTCTGTCACTCCCCATCCTTCCAACGCAGACGTCTCATGGAGTGGTACCTACCTTAAAACATAGAGAAAAGCCGGAACCATCCAGACACCAGTTCCCCTTCTGTTCATCGAGTTGGGAAACTGACATAGAGTTGAAAGTACATCCAGTCTTGGGTAGGAGAGCCAGACATTGGAGACATGACACTCAGCACCAGAATGGAAGGGAGGATGGGGCAGGCTGGACCATCAAACCTTCACTCCTTCTGTCACCAGTCCTGACACTGATCCATGACTACCTGTTTGGGGGCAACAACAGGGTTATAACAGTTCAGTCCCCATCAGCTCAACTACCCGCACCACTGGTACCGACCCTGGTACTGGTCTACCGGTACCAGGCTCAGTCTAAGTCGTTATACCCATCCAAGGAGGACTTCCACTCACGTTCCAGAAGCAGGCTGTGGAAGGATACCTCCTTGGGGTATGAGTGGGACAGAGAAGGCCCTCCTGACACCAGTCCTAATTTCATTCCAAAACTCCCCGTCCGTGAAGCACAACAGTATTTTACCGGTTTTGTCCCTGGTAGATCACCTACCTGGATCATCGGTACTGACTCCAGTACCGGTCTACCAGTACAAGGACTGGTGTCTAGCCAATAGTGCCCTGGTATCTATGCGTCTGTTGCCGTGCGGATGGCTGAAGCTGTTACCAGGGCTACTTCAGACCTGTGTTGTACCGGAGTAGGCCCCGATGCTCCAGTTACTGTGCATATGGATGCAACCACTAATGAGAGTTCTTCGGACCTTCGAGGTACCGGCCCCAGTACGTTCCTACCAGGGCTTTCAGTACAGATGTTCCTGTTACTGAGTGCATTGTGCAACTGCCACCCAGGGTTCTTTGGACCCCCAATGTAACGATACCAGCCCTCGTACTTTCTACCCAGTCATCTCCCTGTTGCAGAGCGTACAGGCACGTCCACTACCCAGGGTCTTTGGATTCTCGTTGTACTGGCACCGGCTTCAGTAGCTTTCTTCCCCATGCTTTCAATATTTTATTGGAAATAACATAATAGTGTTTGGACTGTTAAACTGAGCAAGAAGATGCCTTTGTAAATCACTTTAGACAATCAATTAAAGCAGATTCTACTTCCCCAAGCATTGTGTACTGATGATCCCATCGCCCAGCGGATTGTGCAGCCTCCTCCCGGGGTGCTCTGGACCAACATGGTACCAGTACTGGCCCCGGTAGGCTTCATACCTGGGTCATCAGTTTGGTTAACCCACGGCCAAAAGGACAGATGCAGCCGAAACCAGGGAGTCTTTTGGACCTACAGGGTACCATCTCTGGTCCTGACAGACTCTCTCCTAGGTCCTACATTACTGTTACTTCCGACGACAAACGGATGGGGACAACTGATTCCAGGAGTTCTAAGAACAACCTACATACTGTCCACAACCCCAATAGACTGCCTACCCAAGTTATCAGTACTGTCCATGGTTTCTCATTAACAGTACTACTGCTATTCCTCTTACAGACCACACAAGTGTAACTGTTACCCGGGGTACTTCAGACCTTCGGGGTGCCCATGCTAGCCCCAAGGGCCCTCCTACCTGGGGCATTGGTTCTGGATCTGTTTGCAACACCAAAGAATGGCAAACTGCCTCTGTACTGCTCTTTGGTCCCAGACAAAAGAGCTGTCATGCAAGACTCTTTCCAACATCAGTGTTACATCAGGTATACGTGTTTCCCCCATTCAGCCAGATCAGGAAACTAATGAAAAGGTTGTTTACCTCCCAGGATCTGAGGGTGGCATAGGTAGCTCCAAAGTGGTCATAAGCAGAGCTGTGCGCAGATTTTCTCCCCCCATTAGTAGACATTCCAAGACAGCTGCATCTATTCCAAAATCTGTTGAGACAACAGCACAGTGGTCAAGTACATCGAGCAGTAGCCGACCTCCAGTTCACGAATGGAGATTATCCAGCAATTGCCTTCCTTAGCTGGTGCAGTGAGAGGAATGTACTTTCCCCTCAAAACAGCTTACATCATTAGAACTGTCAGATATGGTGAAGCATTTCATAAAGAGTTGCTCACTAAAAGTCCTAGTTTCATTGACAAAGTCTCCCTATGAACTGATCAGGACCGCTTCGGACCAAGACTTGACTTTAAGAACTGTTTTGGCAAACAGGATAGGAGAGATACAGGTTCTTTCATACAAGGTCACTCATAACTGTGGTTGGACGGAATTGGGGTTTACCTTCCTCCCTCAGTTCATAGCAAAGACACAGAACCCCCTCACACATGACCCAAGGTTTGATGGCTTTTCCATTCCCTCTCTCAAGTACTTCGTGGGGAATGAACAAGAAGAAATGCTGCTATGTCCAGTCACAGCTTTAAAAGTCTACCTGAAACGGACACCCTCCCACACACCAGCTAAACATAGATTGTTCATAAGTATCTCCTTCTGGCTGAGAGAAGTATTAAGAAGAGCTTACGGTTCTGAAGGTAGTGCAAGTCCTGTCCCAGAGGCAAGGCACACGACATTAGAGGTATAGCTCCTTCAGTAGACTTCAACAGGAACTACTCAATAGGACAAATCTTACATGCCCAGTTTTTGGAAGAGGAAGACGACCTTTACCTTCTTCTGTCTAAAAAAATTAATGCATAAATCCTTAGACACATTCACCTTGGGTCTGGTGGTGACAGCAAAGCAGGTGGTTTAATGCATAGAGCAATTTCACGGCTCTGTCACAAGACATAGAGCTGGAACCATAGCTCCGTCACAGGGAAGGAATTGCTCCATGCAAATCTGAAGAATCAAGAGTGAGTACATCTCACAGAATGTTGTTTTACATATTTGTTTAATAATGGGTCATACCACGCTACGTTTTTTAGAATAGAGATCGACCTCCCGCCTAGAAGTGAGTCTCCTATATAGGGAGGTGAGGGAGTATTTGTATTGGAACAAATAACAAAATAAACAATTCGTATTTTTCCTGACATACGAACCTACACCTTCATATAGATAAAGTTACCCTCCTTGTTCCACCCCTCATAGCCCGATCTCGCATTCCTTCTGCGAAGGTGTTGCAGAGCTACACTCGAGCTGGTTCAACAATTGAGGATACGTGGTGGGACCAGACCAGGACAGACTTGGGCAAGCAAAAAGCCAGTGGATTTCAGTAGAACGAGTCTACATTTAGCCGAGTCACGTGAAGCACATGAGAATCTCCTAAATATGAAGGTACAGGTTCGTATGTTAGAAAAAATAGAAATTATTTAAAATTTGTTATTTTTGTATTTCCTATTTAAAAACTGACAATATAATTTTTTCCCCACTTCCTCTCGATGACAGAAAACGCAAGGTGTCGTCTGTTACTGAGAATTACGAAGTCTGACTGACCATGAAACTGTTCCGTGCATAGACTACTGTTTCATTTAACATCATAACGGCTGGGCAACAGTAATGGCACTGATAAGTAATTTTCATCTGATCACTTCTGAATAAAGCCTAAAATTCAATCATATTTATGATATCAGGGAAAAGTTCACTTATTAGCACTAGAATATTTCCAGCAATGTCACCGTTTGGAATATTTTACGACATAAAACTTATTAAACGATCTTAAGAGTTTCACTATCGTGCACTTGGGTGAGAAAGTTAAGGATTTTGTACTTAGCCTACTTGTAATTCGAAACTGCTCAGCATTAAAAAGTTTTAAATGTCAGTAAACAACAGAAAACTATCACTTATTTCGTACGGTTTCCTTTATTCACTCAATTCCTGTAATTGATTAAAGATTTGAAATGCTAAGTATTAGTTCAAAAGCAAGACTTGTCAGAGCAGGAAAGCCAAGCAGACAGACGGGCAAACAGGAAAAACAGCCATGGGCTCTAATCTCCAACTGCATTTTAAACCCGTTAAATTTAAAAATTCTGGAAAAGATACAGAACTCGGAATTTTTATCTCCTTTACCATTCTTTGCAATATCTTTATCTCCCTCGTTCTAATTTCCGAAATTTTGTATAAGCTTTGGGAAATCAAAATTCGCTCCCGATTTCTGCAGGAACTCTTCTTTACGTTAAATCATTCCTCTTGGTAAATATTTCCTATCAAATCTTTTTTTCGCCTATTCGCAAAACAATGAGGAACGAGAGTTTTGTTTGTGTGTGCCGGCGACATTAGTCTGTTTTTCCAGTTCTGCCTGAGTCCACCTTTGATTTATTGTGTATCATGTGCTGTCTTCCTTAATTGTAAATGAATGAAGTTTTCTCCCACAAGTTCCACGACTATTATAGACCTCGTACAACACGTCCGCCTCAACTCCATTAAGAGGAGAAGCCCTGCGTTAAAACGAATGGATTCTTCTAACGGCAAAAGGTATTCCTTCATCCCTTTCTCCTCAGCATGCCCGTCGACCCCCTGGCGAGTCCCCATGGAGTTACGGCGTAATGACCCCATGAAACAATAACATTAGTGCTTAACGGCCTGGCCGTCTTCCTGTGGGAGGTCATCGCCATTTTTAATAATGTTTTGACTGTGAGGAGGCTCCGTGGGATGCGGTGTGGCATTTCAATAAAAATTAGTGTTATGGAAGCAACTTTCGCAGCAGGTGGCAGACTCTGGATTTATATTGCTGGAGAAGGTCTGAAACACTGGCTTACAAACTGCCCCGTCGTAGTGAAAGCTTTGAAGTAGCCTCTAGAACATCGTGCAGCCACAAATGGATATCACGTTTTTTATTAAGTAATTCTTTAACATGTTTACGGTGCACTAATAGTGAATTAGGCTAGTCTTTGCTATGTAAATTTCATGTGGCTGTAAACATTTCATCCTTGTATTAAGATTATCTCTTTAGAAAAAGGATATGGTCTTTTTAAAAAAATGTTTGAATATCATCGTCAAGGATGCAACTTGCAAACTTTGTGTTTATGCATTTTGTTTAGCTGTCTGTCTGTCACTAGCAGATCGAAAATACGAAAAATTATAAGTGAGCAAGGCAAGAAATCTACCTGATTAGTAAAGGAAAGGATTTGTTTCAATCTTCGATTTGATTAAAATATCGACGATTTCAGGATGAGACTTCACTGATAGCAAGCTTAGTATTTCTTCCTCAGCTAATTTAGTGTCTGTGTGAAATTCTCAACCACCATCTAGACTGGCCTAGAAATTATGTCATTATTGATAATAGGGATTATAATAGCTGACTTTCAATTGAAAGTCACCTTGGTAATATTGACAAATTTCAAACAGCAGCTGTATCAACCATGGTGGCAACTTTATTTGGTAATAAGATTTTGTCATCAGCAGTAAGTACATAGGACATGCACCAGGGCTTTTTTTTTTTTTACAACACTCTCACTAAATTTACTTGTATGTTGATAACATTTGCCTTTAATCACTCAAAAGTTAAAGGTAAAATTCTTATCTTGCTTTTAGATAACACTTTCCCAGGGCCTATATGTGATGTCTAAGCTATAGCAAAAATAAAGCACTTGCAAATTTAAGTTTAATGCTGTCATCCCAGGTAAATTATAAACATTTTTTACTCCCAAGCACGACCTCCGAAATGTAGTTCTACAGCAACATCATCGACCGTATGTCATTGTTGCCTGACCCCTCTGTACAATTTACGGTCTGCCATAAATTTATGATACTCGTTACAGAAGGGAATGTAACTATACTTATGCAAAAGTGAGGGAAGAGAGCTCCTGTGCAGATGATAAGAGGTCACCCACGAACCATTCACATATTCCTACATTTGGCAACTGTTTCGATACTTGACAAAAAGTCTTTTCCCGTTAGTTTCGATGCTTCACATCTTTTGACATGACAGTTTATCACGTTCAGTGGTATTCGAATCAACATGCACCCACGAACGCGCGCACACTTTTATAAACAGCGTTTAAAACATGAGATATCAATTATAATTCATTAGATAGAGTGAATTGTTCCAAAAGGCCTAATGATAAATAGTAACACTGACGCCGTATATCTAGTACAGAAGGTAAGGATTAATATCGGCAGTAAATTTGGGCTTACAAGTCTCATGCTTTCAAATTTATAACGCAAATTTATTGGTAATTAGTCTTGAAATTCATCGGAACGCTTCGTAGACAATACATGGATAATGCCTAATCAGAACGGCTTATTCAAGGTTAATGTAGCAACAGTGAATTATATAGTCTATAATATACAAATCGCAAGATTCTATACCAAGCACTGCACGAGCGCGCGCACACAATTATTCTGAGATGTTTCTAAATCAAATATTTGTAATTAGTTTAAAAATATGAAAGTACACACAGATGGTACAAACTATCTACAAAAAAGAAAAATAAATGTTTCAAAGCTTTCAAAAGCATGAAGTCGGTAGCAGCAGTTCTCTTCTCTCATCACAAAGGACGCAAAGAAGAGAAACGCAAGCTTCTTCCAAACCATAAATCTCAGCTGGAGGAGGCTCGAGAAACCTTCACAAGCCGAATGCCTTCACGAGAGGCCTCCCTGGGCTAGAAAGTCCAAAACTTAAATTGTCTGGGGGTCTCAGGGTGGGGGGCTGAGACCAAGTAAAGAGCTAAGCACGAAAGGAAACTCGAAGTATTACGCTATCCATGATATATCATCTCCTAAATCATAGCTGGCTGTCGGATAGCTCAGCGCGCTATTTAATTCCCTGACGCTAACCATGGCACATGAAGAGTAATGGCCGAGCGATATTTATTAGCATTATTTATCGTTTGATATATTTCACGAAGATCTTTCGTTATTCAATATTTTTTATTAGTGGACCAATTTACGAAAGACAGAACCAGAGTACAAAATGTCATTTCAAGACCTTTCGCCAATGATATTTCAATTATCTCGCCGAACCGAACCTAGAAGTCTGCAAAGGGCGGGGAGGTGACTTCCTAAGGCGAGTTAGTCAGGGCAAGAGCTTACCATTTTTTAACGTCATGGTGACGTGAGCCAACGTCTTCATTGGTAACCACCCATAGAAGAAGTTGCAGAAATGAAAGCGTCACTCTGCACACTTTCGCCCCTCTGGTTTTTATATGATTAACGTATCACAGAGTTTTGTAAGAACATGTTATTTAAATGTATGTTACGCATTAAGACACACATACACAAGTATAGTTACCTGAATATACATTTTTTGGCCAACGTACTCTTCTTACATATCCTATTCTGTTGCACTGTTATCAGCGAGAAAATCATCTTCATTCATGATCTTAAGTGATTAGTGTCAGCAAATAAATATTTTAGTGGAAATAAGTAACTCAAAGGCGCTTTCATTTCTGATGAGACTGAGAAGCTAAATTTCCTTATCTGTCATCAAGGAGTAAAGATAGCGCCATCTCCTTATCGAATCCTGACTTAATAAATGGCAACGGCAGCGTCCAACTTCTAAAATTCTCTCAAGTGGATATCTCCCACGTCTCCTACCCCCTACCATCCCACCTCGGCAGACACATGGACATCTCTCTAGATTAATGCCTCAATCTGTATCCTATACATTATCTGTTGTATTTATCGTCTGTTTCTATGTATCGTCTGTTTCCATTTACACTTCTCATTCATCTCTCTGACGTAAGGCGTTTAACGCTGACGTGTTTATCCGTTTCAGCAATGCGACATAAATCACGCTTACGGCAACAACAAATAATCATCTGCGCTTTCTTCTTCTAGCGATATTTTTCACCGAACGGACGCCGAGGCTGATGTATGATGCAAAATGGCTTGCATTCTTTTATGTAGAAGTTCATTTTTCGATTATCATTAATTAGCAAAAGTAGCATGGATGAGTGCGGAAGCATTAATATGGACGGCTTCCGACGAATGGTCTATCAGTTATTAAGTCAAATTCGTTTCTTAGTATATTCCTAGGGCGCCTTAGAAAATTATTCGGAAAAGCTTCATTCGTATGTTGAAGAGTGAACAATGTGTAAAAAGATACGACATGTTGGTTAAGCACACTACAGCACTGATTGAAGTAACAAAATACAATCCTACATACGAGAATAAAAACATAATACTTTATCGTCATAATCTGGAATAGGCAATTTACTGAATCCTTTAAAACAGTGCTTCAATGATGCAGTAAAGTAAGGGAACAACAACAACGAAAAAAGTTCCAAAAATGTTTACCAAAACAGAACATACTCGTATTAAGACTACCAGCCGAGTTGCTTGTATTTTCATTTCACAAGGCGCAGAATCTTTCATTTTTGCTGCAAAGAAAATATGATAAGCTAAATTACAAACTAATTATGAATAACAATTTCCTTCGAAATTGTAGTTTCAAAGGTCAATTGTCCAGAAACATTTTTAAATATTTTTGATTTTTGCATCAAGATAAAATTACCTTTTCAGTTTTCTGTAAAAGAAAACTATTGAGATAGCTATTTGTCTGTCCGTCCCAGCTTTTTCTATCCGCCCTCAGATCTTAAAAATTACTGAGGTGGAGGGTTGCAAATTTATATGTTGATAATCCATCCTCCAATCATCAAACAGAACAAATTGCAGCCCTCCAGCCTCAGTAATTTTTATTTTATTTAAGGTTAAAGTTAGCCTTAATCGTACGTCTGGCGCAGCTATAGGTGCCAACAACACAGGCCACCACCGGGCCGTGGCTGAAAATTTCAAGGGCCGCGGCTAAGAGTTTTATGGGCCGTGGCTGAAAGTTTCATACAGCATTATATGCTATACAGGGAACTCGATTGCGCCGAAGAAAATTCGGCATTATTGTCGCTTGTTTTTAATCGGTATTAAGCTAAAAATCAAAGAAAGTTGCTACACGCGATTAAGACAGATAGATAGTTAGAGAGAGAGAGAGTTTTAATGTCAACTGTCGATGTAATGCCAGAACACCGAGAACAAAGCTAAATGTTGCCTAGAAAAGTAACAACTCCAAGCATAAGGAATACCAACAGAAATGTGTTTTCACAGAAAACTCAAATCATTGCTAATACCATACGTAGTGAGCATTATCCTAAGAAACAAAATCAACCAGATGTCCTATTATGTTAAAGATATTATTCCTAGCTGCATGCTAGTTATCGAAAATATAGACAGGAAAGATACCCATCCTGGTGACATCTGCGAAAGATGTCCTGCTTTGAAATCTTTAGAGTTTATACTACAGTGCAAAATAACAATTAACAAAAGTCTTTACATAACAGGTAAGCTATAACAGACGCTGAAACTCGGAGCACCAGAGAAAACCCGGAAATTTGGACCATACCTGTAGTTTACAAAAGGGATAACAGAGTTTGTTATAGATAATATTAAATACTAGTGATGTGAAAATAGACTTTATTGCCTATAAACCTCTTTAATTGTGAATACAGCTGGGATTTTCAAGTAATCAAGATAAAAAGAATTTCATGTGAATCGAGAGCTCGTTGCCACAAGTATTGTACAGGATTTCCAAAGTAATGGGATTCGAGGTTTTCTTCGTGTCAATATTTACGTATCAGTCATTTGATACAGCAGTGACAAACTGGTTTTTCAAAAGTTGGAGCAGGTAGGTGGTAAACATCTCAAGTAACTGATTATTGCGTGGGTAGTTCAACACCTGAAGTTACAATGTTGAAATGCACTGCAATATGGCAAAGCCCGTCGTTTAAGTTTCATGGCTTTGAACACTGTGGGTCGAACGTTCCGGGCCTTCAAGCTTGTGTTATAGCTCAAAGTTTTAAGCTCTATTTTGTTTCCTTTTAATGCATCCTATAGTAGTAAGGAGACGTGGAGATTTCGTCCATATTGACTGCCGGGGGCAAAAGACAAATTTAATACTTAAAGTGCTGGTTTTTCTTTAAATTTAACTGTATCTGGAGTATAGGATTTTCAGCTTATTTCTCTGAACAGCCACATTATGGCAGTAGTAGTTTATCCTACAGAATAACTTGGCACGAAACTTTCTGGGTTAAAAGTTTCCCACGAAATTTTCAGACTCACTGGTACTAATTTAATTGTATCTGGTACACTGGCTCTGGATTTATATAACCGAAACAATGTGCAGATTTAGATCAAGACGTATAAAGGGGCCAGTTCCCACACTTGAGCAAATTCAGCACTGAGCTTTTCTGTCAGGAAAGGAGAAATACAAGTTTTAAGGCGCGGCAACACTGATGGTCTTACACTAAAATGTTGATAGGAAACTTTATTTTCTGTAGAGATTCAGGGCGGTTTAAATCGAAATCAAACAACTTAGATGGTGTCGCAAGTCAGCCCCTTGCAAGGGATTTTGAAGTGCTCGAGTTGTTTTACGGTTAACAGACACAGATTGACATTGCTGAAATAGGGTGGAGTTAAGAGGTCTGTCTTAATTGAGATCAACCCCACTACATAAAATGGAGCTAGGTTAAATATTTTGGGTAACAGAGGGAAGAAAACTATTCACATTTTTGAAGTAAATGGCATGAAAGTACGATCAAACTGGTTTTGAAACTTTCACACAGTGTGCGTATAAAAGGAAGAGGGCACAGAAGCATTTTTTCAAGCAGTTGTATTTCTTGGACTGACCCACATAAATTTGTCATTTTTCGAGTAAAAAGGTTTCCGTTCTTCTGGACAGTAAGTGTTGTCATTTAAGACCTCTGCGGTTCTTTGGCAAATTAGGACAACTAAAGTTAAGCAGAGTCTGATGTGTGGCTTAAAGGCTTTTAAGTACTACCGATTACTTACGCAGCCTAGTGTTTCCTTAAACACCTCTTGATTTTATGTCGACCACCATCTTTTGGATAATTTATCCTTATCAAAGAGAACTAATATAGATGTATATTAATTATGAAAGTACTAACGTTTTAAATACAGTGTCCCTGTGAAATACAGTACAACGAAATTAAGCCATCGTCGTCACAACAAAAAAGGTATGCATCCATACGCATACAGACTAAGCAACGTGAACATACAGATTATTCGCTATGCTTTTTATTTTGTTTATCCCGTGTCCAGGAAACATTCTAACTGTGAGAATTTCTGGATATAAGAAAGCGATCAGCCCTTCTAAACATAGTCTTTTCGCCCTTAGTTCACTATAATGAACAATTTCGAAAGGGTCTTTTATGCGAAATTATATCACGGACTCAGCAGGTGGCACTTACCTGACCAGACTATCTCAGTACCTTTTGAGAAGTCACTCCCTTTGTTCCTGGTAGTTTGGCAATGTGCATGATCTTTTTTTGGAACTTTCAACCAAAAGTCTTCCATCCAACTTGATGCTTTGATACGTCATGTAGCCTAACCAGATTGTTGTAATCTCTTAGTTTTCATAAGTGATGCTTTGGGTATTGCTTCTGGGAAAGCTCATGGTACTCGCAGATGACCTTAGTGTAGCTCATGTCAAGTATCGCTCCCCAAGAAAAGCTGTACAAGAGCTAGAATAAATGTGACCATCATTACACTGGACGTTTTATTCATTCTCCAGTCACCCCAAGACTCAGCCCAGGGAGTGACTTTCCTCTTTTGTTCGTACCGTCAGTCCTGCGACATCACTCTGTTGCAATAGCCGAATTGTTGTCATTTATGGGGAAAAACTCGTTGACATCGTTCCCATGTTTTCTCTTCATCTTCCGAGACCGGACCACATTTTAGCTACAAACATTATCTGAGTTCCTTTTGCATAAAATTTATGCATATACAAGTGCCTGTGTGTCCGAGAGATAAATTTCTTTCGACACACAACTCTTATAAAGCAAAACTGTATTCGTTTTCTCTCATAAGAATCGAGATGGCTTTATTCAACAAGTCCTGATGGACTCTTGGATCTCAATTCTCATTAAAATGATAAATCTTTGCTTGGCACCTCGTGCAACCCGAGATAAAGGCGCTTCGTTCATTACGAACAAATGTAAAACAAATAGTAATAAAGTGTTGCGGATCGCTTAAAAAACCTCCCTGCTAATCGTATTCAGGGCTTTTAATGAATTTACCATTTCGTCAAACGCCCGTTTTGGATTTTGGATGACTGCCTCACTCATTTTCATTCCAGCACGCAGAGAAGGCTTATCAGGGTCCAGAATCTCGCTTTGTTTTAATGGAACGGTACTTCATTGTCCATATTATTCTTGACTTCCTTGTGCGGTTTCATCCCGTGGTGCCGTTGCTTATTTTATCAGTTTGATAATGTCTGAAATTAAGAGGACAGATATTGAATTTTTTCCTTATTTTTTGCTGTCTTTCGAATCATATTTTTGCACATACTTGGGGATACCAAGGAGGAGATGATAAATTCCCAATGTTTGCACTATCAAAGAAATAAGTTTTATCATTACTTCAGTTACATTTTAATGAGATTTGAAATAATGCAGGACTTGCAATTTACAGTTAAAAATATGGATTAACGATATTGCCAAAAGAACATCCTTTGCTAACCATTTTTTTTTTCGGTTGTTTCGAAGACTTGAAAACTCTCTCAACTGTTTAGTGTAAACTGCATGATACCTATTTTTGAATTCGGATTTCACTTCGACTCATTCATTTACTTTATCTTTAGGTTATCTTGAATCTTTCATCTATCATCCATCTATATTACGTCACAAATAATCATTTGTATTCAACGCATAAAAAGAGATAAACGACACGAAAAAAGGAAGTTTGTCTTTCTCTTGTCGATAAAATCATCATTTTCATAATCGCAATCAAAAGGCACAACCATGATCCTTCGTGAAATACAACGCTGGAAGATCAGCAAATGAATTCAAATGTTTTTCATTTGCAAAGCGATGATAATTAGCTACCGTTGGACAGGGTGTTTTCAGACAATATACAGATTAGTATAAATTACACCGTCACGGATTACATAAATTGCAGCTAGGAACCATGTAATTAGTGAGAAGTTATTTTCGAAGTAATGACAAGAATCTGATTTGTAGGGATGGGCGAGAAACGGTTTAGGATACATAATTATAAAGGAAATATCGGGTAGTTGAAATGAGGGATCACTCAGACTCGAGAGTCTCTCTCTCTCTCTCTCTCTCTCTCTCTCTCCCTCTCTCTCTTTGACAGCATCAGGATCCTAGAATAGGAGAAACTAAAAATATCGAATAACAAGCAGAATCTATATTCCGCAATGGGAAAAGATTTTTTTTTTATCACACATAATGCAGAACCGCAAGTCATCCTAATTTGTCATGCACAAACGACAGGAAAAAGACATTCGCCAGGCCCGTCATTATATACCGGAAGTTAAAGATGACACATCCGTAAGCCTTACCCAACCCTCTCCCCCCCTCTCCAACTCTCTCCTTCCCCCCTTTCCGCTCCCTCTCATCTCCTTCCACATCCCCATTCTGGCCTCGTTCCCCCTACTCAGTCTTTTCAATCCCTCCCGTGTGTCCTGCGACCTTGGTGTCATTAAACACTCAATAAATGTAATTTATCTCGTAGGAATTATGTCACACGAGAACTTATTTTCCACGGGGATATAATGTTAACGAGTCGAAATTGCAGCTTTTCGTACTGACAGCCAGTATAAATGATCAGAGTGATAAGGATTATCATTGGACTTTTATGCTAATTAAGTAGTTTATCCGCCATGGGGACGAAGATCGCCGTGTGTCTATGTCTGTTTATTATGATCATGATCCGAGCTGAAAAGAAACTTTTTTTTCGGGAAAAAAATATACTTTTGCCTACAAGACCCTCTTCGATCTGAGATTTATAATTGAAAATGGATAATTCTTCAAACAACAAGCAATATACTCCGAGATCAAGACTTCACATTCTAAAAATTTAAGTTTTAATAGTTAAGCAAGACTCTGAAACTTCGCAAAAAACTGATCTCTGGTTTTCACATGGCACGACGCTTCGTGTGTGTGTGTGTGTGTGTGTGTGTGTGTGTGTGTGTGTGTGTGTGTGTGTGTGTGTGTGTGTGAGAGAGAGAGAGAGAGAGAGAGAGAGAGAGAGCGTGTTGTCAAAATGTCTGAAAAATTATAACACGCAGCGCAACAAATTTAGGTTATATAAGGAGTTAAACTGAACTTGAACTTTTCAGCGAGAGGATCACTCCAAAATCGTAAAATTTTCAACATAGTTGAGAATGCATTATCATTTTTAATCATGAGGACTAATTAAGTTATCGCCAAAGTGACCTGTATGAAACAACTATCATAAAGATCGTTAATGTAGGTTATCTAAAGAGAGCAAAGTTATAAATATTTTAGTTTTTGAAATATAAGATAATTAAGCGAAATATGCTAGTGTGAATCTATACATAAAAACATTAAAACAGCAAAATCCCAATCAGTGGTGAAGTAGTCGCTCTCTCTCTCTCTCCCCCCAACCCCCACCCCCCCCCCCAAAAAAAAAAAATCATAGCGATACTGTATTCCTCAACTTATCGATCCGCAGCCAACAATGATCGTATCATGGCAAGGTAGTGAGAATTTATTACAAAATCAGTGCATTCTTAGCCATTAGGAAGTCAGGCTCCCAAAATTTGATATGAACGTGCACTCCATTTTTGGGCCAAAATGAAGGACGTAGATACCATAATCATAGAGCATAGTAACAACGTGGTTTCTAAAATGAAAAACTGTTGTGGCCCTCGTTCAAAGTTTTCAATTTTTACCCCAAAAAAGTGTAAGTGGCTACGCTGTTCAACAGTTGCCATATCAAACATGCTGCTTGAAACGTGGCACCAAGTTTGGCGCAGCGTTATTGCCATAACTGATAAGCTTCTGATTCAGGTTTTGAAGCTTGTTCAAGTTTTAAGTTTCTATAAATCATGTTTCCAAAGCTACCAAAAATGAGCAAAGGGCTTGTTGGTCCTGACCGGGACGTAAAATAACTTCCAAACTTATTCTCTTAGGCACTAGGGATGAATTGATTTGATTTATGAACATTTGGCATTTTGCCAAGCACTGGGGTACTTTCAGTCACTCAGTGCTTTAGACAATAAAAAGGGGGAGTTCGAATGGTTGGACAGCATGACTAAAGTGGAGGTAAAGTAAAAGGATAAAAAATGGAGAAGCTAGGAGCCGAAGACATATTGCAAAAAACCTTTAGCTATGCCTAAAGTGCACCACGTGAACAGCATCAATGGGCCGTGTCTTCCTCTGTGTGATATGGTCTCCCAATTTTTCTGTTCCTGTGAACTGTAATTTATATATTTTCGAAACGAAAGTTCATTGAGAAGTTGTCTTTTTTATAAAAGTAAAACAAAGTTCGGAATTATTGTCAGAAGAATAACTCGACAGAAGAACTCGAAAGCAGTCTGGACTGCAGAAACCTTCCTATTACGGACTACCTTTTAGCTTTCTGCAAATGAAAACTATTGAGATGGCTTTGTCTGTCCGTCCGCCCTCAGGTCTTAAAAACTACTGAGCCTAGAGGACTGCAAACTGGTATATTGATCATCCACCCTCCAATCATCAAACATACCAAATTGCAGCTCTCTAGCCTCAGTAGTTTTTTATTTAAAGTTAAGATTAGCAATGGATCGTGTATCTGGCACCTCTAGTGCCAACCACCGACACATCTCCACTTGACCGCATCTGGGGAGCAACTGAACGCTGCCTGGTCGCGGTCCGACGGTCGTGACTCGTGGTTGTGAGTTTCATACAGCATTATACGCTGTGCAGACAGCTCGATTGCGCTGAAGAAACTTCGGCGCATTTTTTACTTGTTTGTATTGAGTTTAAAAAAAAAACCAAAGATACACTAGCAATTATATCCGTTACTTAGAAACCTTCGTAGCGTCATTGTTAGATTATGAATAGTAGATTAAACAGACCACGGTTTTTTTTAGAGGGGTATAAGATTAAATAGATGTTGGCTAACATGTTATAGCTTCGTAAAAACTTTATAATTGGATTAATTGAAAATCTGAAGATTCAGACGAAATTTCTTTAGGGATTTGTTTAAAATACTTATTATTTGCTGTTTGTTAAAATTTAGACACTCACACGAAATGTCTTAATATTAGGTTGTATTCTCTACAGACAAGAGCTGGGTAACGAGGGTGTTAAAGTAACCAGGTGTTAAACGGTTGAGTCAAGTCTTAGGCCGGGTATGCGCGATCAGGTTTACCTGTCAGTCCACCTGTCAGTTCATCGAATCTGGCGTTAAAACTGACGTGTAGACGACAGTTTGTTGGCGGAGTCAGTCCACTCAGCAGAACTGATTACCTAACGTTCTCCCGACTGACTGAAAGGTGATTGCATGTGTGGACGGGTAGGCAACGATTTTATGACAGTTTGCTGCTGGATTTCACCTAGGATCTTAGCCACTCGGACCAGAATATGAATAAACTATGTATAGGCCTAATTCATTGTTAGACTCTGTGGCGCTATTTGAAGACCGTCTTGAGTCCAAATCATATAACAAAAATAAAAAAAATATATTTTCATGTGATACAGACAATTTGGTATAGGCCTAGGCCAGTGTCCTGCCTTTTTATGGAGGTGCTTCTAGTTAAAGTAGGCTTCATGGTCCATTTCATAAATAACTGAACCAACCCTCAGTTCTAATTTAACCTTATTCATTAATATTGTAAGAGAATAGACATTTCTCTTTGATAGGCAATATTTAGACCATACTCTGTTACGCCTTTTTGCTTCTTTCCTATTTTTAAGTAAATTGCCGCAGCATCTAGCCTATGTAGCTCCACCTCCTCATCAGCCAGCGGAGTTTCCATCGCTGCCAAATACTGTATTGTTGCCACGACGAAGGCTAGGCGAGAACTGAGGGCGATGGCGTTGAATAGACGGT
The DNA here is from genome assembly GCA_039081455.1 of Macrobrachium rosenbergii. Taxonomy (NCBI): domain Eukaryota; kingdom Metazoa; phylum Arthropoda; class Malacostraca; order Decapoda; family Palaemonidae; genus Macrobrachium; species Macrobrachium rosenbergii. The sequence continues at coordinate 43,015,947 of JANJGK010000012.1, read as the reverse complement.
CCGACTGACAGTTCTACTCTTGTCATGTGGACGCTCATACGTCGAACAGGCGTGGGTGAACTGACAGGTAAAACCTGATCGTGAATAACACAACTTCTTCATTTCCGTTTTGCATTGACTGGTTGGCATAACTTTTTTCTCTCCGCCTTAATTTCTTATTATTTCACCATACCGCAATTATTACAATTTATCTTTGTTAATGGACATGAGCTTCATCACATACTGGATTGTAATAACTCTTAGGTTTGATCAGGTCTTGCTAATCGTAGACTTGACTGTCATCTGAGATTCAATTTCCTTTTATGTCTTCATGTCTCTGCTGGACAAGAAAACTCTTGGGACACTTCTAGAGACGCCGAAAATAAAACCCACGAAGTCAGGTAACAGTCAAAATTCCGCCAGTGCTGTCCCTGACATCTGTTTCAATTAGAAAACTTCATTTCACAATGAACATTCGATAGTCACAAATATTCAGTTGTTATTCTAGAACCAAAAAGGTTCGTGTCGTCAACCCTGAATGAACTACTCTTAAAACGATAACATCAAAGCTGTCGAATTTTAGTTCTGAAATACAGTGGGATGGGCAATGGTATAAATAGGGTGTTATGGAAGTATTGAACATCAAAAGGCCCTTTTTGCATCTCCAGTTCAGATATGTCATTTGAATCGATGTTGAGGACAAGGGAACACGACGGCGGGGCTGGAAACGAGCCACTAAAGGGGTGAAGACAAGACACGCTTTGAAGAATACGAACCGCAGAAGGAGTGTGAAAGCGAACTGAAGAGGAACGGGAGGAAGAATGGAGGGAAATGAATGCATTGCAGGTAAAAATAGTTAACGGGTGAAAGCAATAAACGTAGTAACTAACGATTAACAATGGAATGTAAAAGACAAATGTAACAGCCACAGCAAGGAAAAGTGTAAAACAAACTGCTGAATGAAAAGTGCATTAAACTAAGATAGAAATTAATTAGAGAGAGAGAGAGAGAGAGAGAGAGAGAGAGAGAGAGAGAGAGAGAGAGAGAGAGAGAGAGAGAGAATGTGATGAATGTCTCATGAATGGTTTCACTTTTGTTGGGTTAGGATTAGGCCGAGGCCCTCCCGTTTTTGATTTTCGTATGACAGTATTTATTCTGATAGATCAAGGAAAACTCACGCGAGAGAGAGAGAGAGAGAGAGAGAGAGAGAGAGAGAGAGAGAGAGAGAGAGAGAGAGAGAGAGAGAGAGAGAGAGAGAGAATGTGATGAATGTCTCATGAATGGTTTCACTTTTGTTGGGTTAGGATTAGGCCGAGGCCCTCCCGTTTTTGATTTTCGTATGACAGTATTTATTCTGATAGATCAAGGAAAACTCACGCGAAAGAGAGAGAGAGAGAGAGCGAGAGAGAGAGAGAGAGAGAGAGAGAGAGAGAGAGAGAGAGAGAGAGAGAGGGGGGGGGGGGCGCGGTGTCTGTGGGGAGGAAAAGGACTGGGCGGTGCTGACGCCGAGTCCAGTTCATCGCTATGAGATCCAAAAAATGTAAACAATGAAAAAGTATTCGGAGACAGAAGAGTGGTAAAAGACGTGTTAAGAGAGACTCAAGTACAGTTATATGAACCCTCTTACAGATTCCAACCCGTCATCAGGACAATTTAAAGACTACCAAACTGCAATTTTAAGTCTCAATGTTGTTGGTCAGTATTTTCATCTATTACAGATGGCTTCTCTTAAATTAGTGAGGATCTTAGAAATTCATAATCTACTTGCTTTACGGCCTCCTTCCGGTAGGACAGCTTCTATTCCATGAACAACGTAAACTGATTTGAACTTCTATTGATGTGCGCGAGCGTGCGCTTGTGTGTTAAGTGTGTGTGTGCGTGTGTGTATGTATGTTTACTGTTCAACATTTTTAGTCTATCAAAATATGTTCATATAACATATATAAAATAAGAAGACCAGAGCTAAAATCCGTAAATTATCCGAACGACATTTCGGGAATCCATCTATCCATATCAACAACACATTAAATTTATACGGAATACTGAAAGTGGTTTTAAAGTTCCCTTCCTTGACACAGCCACTTAACGCAAATACTTAACTCTTCCCCCGTTTTCTCAAAAGGGCAAAATATTTGTTCCAGTTTCATTTAATTGTATCAGGAAATTCTTTACTTGCAAAATGACTTGTCAATTCATTTCTAGTCTTAATATTTCACAAATCTTTCAGATCATCTCTATTGATAGAATGTACTCCATTTTTCACCGTACAAATGATGAAGGATTTTACTGTAAAGTGGCCTTGTTTAGGGAGTCTTGGCCATGAGGTACGGAGTAACCTTGACAGTAAAGGTCTCATCTACTTATGTAATGTAAGTATGCCTTCGATAATTCTCGATTGTTTTTACTTTAGAAGAAAGAATCCTTTCCAGAAAATGTATATAAATAACGTTGTTGGTGAATTCATTTACCGCCAGGTACAGGGCACCTGCAGTCGACCGACTGATTCATGAAATTTAGGCTGTTCGAGCCAAGCACAATATTTCAGGGTCCAGAGTCTGCTCCCTCACTAGCAGGTAAAAACGACACGGGTAAGTTTTCTGAAAAACAATTGTGTTTATGTTGACGAAAGTAATGAATTCTGTACATGGCAATCACTAGACTGTGGTGGGTCGCCTCCGGGGTGGAAAAGGGCATGGGCTATCAGCTTCATCATAAAAGACGTCTTCTATCATTAATTCGTGAGAAATCTACCATTTACACACGGTCATTTCAGCTTACGTCCAGTCATCAAGTGAGAGTCGCTGATTTTTCCAAGTAAGCTTCGACTATAGTCCAAATAATGCAAAGAATTTACTGAATGTATCCAAATTTCAAAAGTGATTTGAACTAACCGTATAACTAATGTAAGTACAGCTGTCGAAATACCCATATCTCGGTATTCCCTAAATCGTTAATATATTATAAGTCATTATAGATAAATTCATTTAAATTGATTCAGAGAGATTACAAAAAAAGTGACGTGGAAGTACTTTCTATTAGCTGGAATGCTATAGCCATTTATATCTTGTGTGAATAATTAGTAGAGTGAAAATCTTACAATAAACCATCTGAGTGAAAATTTCTTTTTCGGCAGTGTATGCATCAGCATTGCGCTTTACTGTAACTCTTCAGTACTATCATTCTCGATACGCACAATCAGCAACTAAGTATATATATGATGCTAAGAAACTCGTGCAACAAAGAAGTCCATCGCTGTCGTGCTGATAAGCGGTGCATAAGGCTAGATTCAGAATTATCGCCCCTTATTAACTCCTGCGTCATCTTCGTCATCAGATCAATTAGAGCGAAGGCTAAGAAACCCTCTAATACTGTTAGTCTAGTCCCATATATTATATATTACATTTTATTGGGAGTAATTACAGGCCCTAATATGTTGTAGAAGTTATGTTTTTCTTGTCAGAGGATCCCCTCGGGGATTACCGCTGATGAAGCATGTCAGTATGTTCGTCTTTAGGCATGTGAAAATGGCCGAATCCCAGTTGAAAATGACGTGTAAAATGTGTTCAGTTTGATTAGTTCTCAAATTGTCCACCGGGGGGTCCCATCACCCAGCGGGAGGCGGCGTTGTCTTCGCCGCCTCGGCTCTTCAAGAGTTTCAAAAGGCTTCGTTCTGACGCGTGACGGTTCGAAGCTTCATCAGGATGTTTTAATGACCTTAAATCTTCCGTGTTCTTATTTCAAAGGAGGTTATGCCGTCGCGCAGAGAGGGAAAAGATGCTCTTTAATGCGGCGATGTATTTAGGAATAATGTCCCAGTAGCGTTCCGAGGGTAGGGACCGAACCCAAAAAACTCAACGTAATTGTCCGACGCTATTTGTTTCAAGTCACACATACTTAGTGCGTTCTCTGTCTGAACTTTATTAGCGGAGGTCAAAGGAAATTTATTTCATCGTATTTCACAAGCAACTTACAAAACATTTAAGGTAACTTTGAAATTATGCATATTTTGCTGTAAATGTAATATCTCAGTGCGTTCAGATTTGAACGATTCCCATTTCTTAACCCTTTCTGCCCTGTGCGCCTAGTCTGTAACTAATCCCAATCTGGGTCTGAAAACTCATTAAGATTTTAATTAACTTTAGAATAATACTAATGTTAGAGGAGAAAGAAATAAGGAAGATCAAGTAGTAACGACGAGGGAAGAAAAATGGTGTGACAACGGTAAAGAGAAACCAGCATAAGGTTATTAAAAAATAATAATAGGAAGGAGAAACTAATAAAGAATGACTTGGGTATTTCATAACTTGATGCATACGGATTGATAACTTTCTGTTGAATTTTGTCCGTGGTGTTACTGAGTGTCCTAGCAGGGGAGAATGAAAATAAAGACCATTAATAGTTAGGAAGTGGAAGTTCATGAAAGCTTGTCATGCGACGAGTTATTTCAGCAGACTTCGTTCATGCAGCTGCGACAGACAGATCATATACTGGTATATAATTCATTAGTGACATTATGTAGTGGTAGAGGTGTTACCCTACTTGACGTCAACCAAACCACCAACTGATTTTTTTTATATGGGCTATAGGTAAACTTTACTTTTAGTGTATGGGCGATATTAAAAAAGAACTGGGCTACCAGGCAAGTATATTGTAATAATCACTTGTAATAGGACATGTTTGATGACATTCTCACAATAAAGCGAAAATCTCAAAAGACGAAAACTACGAGCAGGCCTGCTAGGACAAATGACTTGAATATATGATGCCAGAGGAAACAGAGAGATTCTCAGAAAAAAAAAAATGGTATTAAGGAAGTTATAAATTTCTGATGGACAGCTACTGTAAGCAGCTTCAGAGAGCTTCACATCGCCACTACGACATTTTTTTTAGTAGTTTGGTAAAAGTCATACTTTCGATTCCTATCAAGAACCTATCTAATTACTTATTGGTGCATTAATTAAGTCTAGCAAGGCGCTCAACGAAAGGTGGAATGCTCAGCCCTGGAGGAGGTTTGGGTCTCCGAATGCCTTAATTTTTTCGCCTATGTTAAGCTTTTTACTTCTTCATTTGAGCTCTGTCTATCATTTCAACTTTGCTTATCAATCGGTCAGAATGAAACAAAAATAATGACCGGAAAATGGAGAATAGTAATGAGACAGAATGACAATTTTGCTAATCCGTAAACCAAATGTACATTCGAACAGAAGGAAAACGTCAGGCATAAGAATGGAGATGGCATCTGATACTGCTGATAGAGAGAGAGAGAGAGAGAGAGAGAGAGAGAGAGAGCTTGGTAGTTGGGTGTCGGAAAGAGTCCACTCAGCGCTTCGGGCCTCTCATGCCCCCTGGGGTCGCCGGGCCTTCCGGGAATGTTATGAAGTATGTTGTGACTTGAGGTAATCTTCTCTAATGTATCTTACCTATTACCTAATTTGACCATGATAAATACGCTCCGCAATTCGTGCAAGAACTCCCACTTATCGAAATTAAGCTTATCAATCACAGCGTTGAGGAAGATCGTTTCGTTTCTCGAGCTATTACATAAAACACGTACATACACACACACACACACACACATACACATACAGCAAGCGTTTGAGTACTGAGCATACCTACATTCACACATTTGCTTCTTCGCAAAATCCTCCATGAACAAAACTTTTATTTTGAAAAATCATAAAAAATTTGCTTATTAAGAGACATCGCAGTTTTCTTCTTAATGAAGTTAAACTTTAAGAAAATGATTTCAGCAGACACGGATCGTCACTGAGGGATGTCCTTAGATGCCAGAAAACGCAGGGTCAAGAGACGAATGTAGTTCCCCGCCATAATTTATGTAAAATGTGATAAGGCAATATATCTAATAAAAGCGAGAGATAAAATTAAGTGTCAGCAGACTCCTGGGGTCCATATTAAAGATAGGAGCAGCACCTGCTTGATACCGATATAATTAATCAAAACGCCGCCACACCAGATACCCTCGGCCAACCCCTGCGCGGCTGTTCGGCATTCTTAACCTGGCGTCTTCCCCATTTCCTATATTTTAAACTAACTTTTTCTCTTTCTTCATTCCTCCTGTCCTACTGCCATTTGTGGTCCATCGTCCCTGTTGTTTTCTCTATTTGTTTCTGTGAGATTATTATTCTCTCTCTCTCTCTCTCTCTCTCTCTCTCTCTCTCTCTCTCTCTCTCTCTCTCTCTCTCTCTCTCTCTCTCTCTCGCCAACTTTACCGCAATCTATTTTCTATTTTTTGGTGACCTTAATGGATTCCCTGTACGATTTCCCCACTATTCTACGAGCTCTGCATAGTCAGCAAGAAAATGAAAATAATAATCACCCGTGTATGGACACTGAAGCAATATTTTTTACATACATAGGCGCAGTTTATTATCTATGGTTACACGTGTATAGTTTACTACATCATAGGCGAATCTTCAGCAAATGTAATCAGGAAGAAGGTCCATCCATTCTGAACAAAGGACATCAGTTGCTCTGAACTTTTTCCAGTTCAGAATATTGTTTTATATTAAGAAAATATAGATTTGAAACATCATCATTTACTGAATGAATGCTTCGCGTCACTTACCGACATACCATATTAACCGTCTTCATATTAATTTCAGACATTATGCCTTTATTTATATATTTATGATTATATTTAGCTATGTTTCTCTTTCACAAATTTGCAAGTTAATGGTTTTCCTAGCTTGCTCCATATGAATGTGTGCATATTGTCAGTAAGTAAAAGTTGGTGTTGTCAGGAATTGTACACGGAAATGAAAGGAAATTCTGTATAGCTCAGATTTATTTATAATCGATATTTCTCGTGAAAAGCTTCGGTTGGGGCTTTTTGAGATTACAGTGATTTGGAGACATGAAAGGCAATAAACTGCAGCGTCAGATATTTCTGAAAGAAAGGAAACCTAAAAGATCCATGGCGAAAGTTTTGGAAATGATTTCAATTCTTTGCTCAGACACTGAAAATACAAAGCCATTCATTCCTTGTACCCTACGGCAGCTGAATGCTTAATAACTGATTATTTAGAAAACGCCCATGGGTATATAATTCTTTGAAAATTAAAAAAAATTATTTGTAGTTCAATAAACTCAAGACGCCTTTTTTCTTAAGGAATCAATATATAACGGGGGGAGAGAGAGAGAGAGAGAGAGAGAGAGAGAGAGAGAGAGAGAGAGAGAGAGAGAGAGAGAGAGAGAGAGAGCTTAAATATCATCAAGAAAAATGATGCCGTATCAAAGAAAGTGCAGAGCAAAAGGGCACCCAAAGCTAAGTAAGAACAGGGGAGGTAACAACAAGACCTGTCACTCGAGAGAGCATCTCCTGTAGACGGTTATCGACAGGATATGACCAATAATGACAGCGGAGGCGCCCGTGCTCAGCCAATCACTTTGCTTGTCTGCAGACTTTTGTTACTCCATCGAGCAAACACTGCTGGGTGTCTGGGACGCGTCAGGGTTACGGCGGAGTTGTGCTTCGCATTTTGCTTGTGCTTGGACGAATGGGCAAACGGGGATGAAAAGAAGGCGTGAGCTTACCTGGCTTCGTTTGTTTGTTTAAAATGGTCCGCTTCTATCACATTTTGATTTTTTATTATAGCCACGCAAGAGAACAAATAATTAAAATGATATGAAGTGGCTTCCAGCTGTCACGTTTAGGATGGAATGAAGGGCTAAGACACTGCATTATGAATCTTTTTATACTGTATATTTGTGAGGGAACATAAACGAAGTAACGGATTTAATAATGCTAAAAGACATACACACATGTATATGTGTGCGTATTTATATATATATATATATATATATATTTATATATATATATATATATATATATATATATATATATAAATTTATTTATGTATGCATATATGTATATATGTGTGTATTTATTACATACATGTATATATATGTATATATGATATAATATATATATATATATACATATATATACAGTATATATATATGTATATATGTATATGTATATATATATATATATATATATATATATATATATATATATATATATATATATATATATTTACGATTTTTCTTGGGGAATGCTTACATGAGCAGTTCTAAGCTCTAAATTACTGATTTCATTACTTACCTCTATTTTTGTATAAAATCTGACTAGTGCTGATTCAGGAAATCATAAAAGCAAGGAAAAAGGGGATTTTGTCTGAGCTGAGGGCTCTACTCACAAGTATTTGTAAGTAAACACATTAGGGTAAATCTAAAATTACGTGTATTTACATGAAATGAAATATCAGATGATGAAATGGACTAATCAGGCATGCAAGGCCTGAGAGGTTAATTATAACTGGGAAAACTTGAAAGTATATCCGTCGGTGTGACGATACTGACACAAGGCACAGTCAAGAGAGATTTCCACAGCTAACAAGCCCTCCGTAAAGAGAGAGGTTCACGAATTAAAAGCCAGTAAGAACGCAGTAAAATATACATAGGACAAGGCGAGCACAAAGGGTGCCAAGAAGCCTTGAACACACGATTTTATGTAATTACTTAAACACAGGCATTTACGTAACACTGACCTAACAAAGCAAGGTTGATATGGAAATGCTGGCGCTTAGAAGTGGAAATAAGAAGTTAGTACGAGAATTAAACAGTGTGACTGACACGGAAAGACTTTTGCAACAGATCACTTTACCTTGTAGAAGAGGTGGCTTCAGTGAGGGAAATTGGTGGTGGAAGGGTTAGGGGCTTCACAGGTAAGAAGACTATAGGTCCCTACAAGATAGGACTACGTGGTGGGGCCTGGCTCTCTGAAGGAGATGTCTTGCTTGCATCCAGCTAGTGTCTCTCTCGCTCCTTCGGCCCTTTATATGACTTCGGTTTCATCTATGACTAAGCCCAGGTCTGCAGGCCGGCTGTCTTTTTCTCTTAATCTCCCATCCCGGCTCACCTCGTGTCTCTGTAAACAAAAGTCATATGTTCGGAAAGAGAAAGTTGAAAGATGATTAAAAGATTAAGGGAGGGGCCTATATTCCTTTCGACCCTCCTTGTCAGGCAGTGACCAAAATGCACTGCTATATTTTCCAACTTTATATGAAGCAGTTGGTGGCTGGGATTCTTGGGAAAATACAATAATATATATATATATATATATATATATATATATATATATATATATATATATATATATATATGTATATATATATGTATATATATGTATATATATGTATATACAGTATATATGTATATATATATATGTATATATATATATGTATATATATATTTCTAGGTTATTACTCTGACCTATTTAGTTTATTCATGGGTCAGGGATCCTCTTCTAGGGCCTAGTTGCTGGACAGGGACTTACCATAACTATTATATGTTCTGACTGCAATTGCTAGGTCAGGTAATAACTCATAAAGACAAACAGTTGGATGAGGGCTGTACTTCAACAAGGGAATGTTGCAGATAAACACTTAGGTTACTTTAAATGGAATATATTTACATTAAACACTCATCAGAAGAATGGTGAATGATAGGCAGATAAAGCAAAGTTCTGCCTTTTGAGCAAATATTACAGCAGTGACTCAAACACTGGAGTTCTAGGGGTTATCCTCTTGAAAGGGGACACTGCAAATTTGCTTGCAGTGGCAAGGCTACGGTAAGGAGCAAAAGACAAAACAGTTGGTTCCACAGTTGACAGTACCGTCTGCAATTGAGAATGCAAGTGGTTACGTAGGGAAATACGGTAATTTTGGGCAAACCGAGTATTGCACATATGGTGCCAAGATGACTATTCTTGTGCGAGATGCTTACGTTAAAGTTACACACTGAGATATCTAAGTTAGGTCTTATGAGAAATTGCACTTAGAAAAAGAAAATTAAATTCAGCAAAAGATCAAAGATATGTGACTGTCAAAAGAACCTTGAATCAAGACTTTACCTTAGACAGAACAATGGAGGGGCCTCATCGAATTTCACCAGGAATGGAGGGATGAGTTTAAGGGGAATGCACAGGTAAGTGACTGGGGGGTCAAAAGGTGGCCACATGGGGGGTCAGCTCAAGAAGGAGCAAACAAGGAGCAGGTGTGTTGGATCTGCTGCCAGGAGGGTTTCTGAAGTGTTTCTGAGAGCAAGGCTGTTGGCGCCCTGCTTTTTATAACCTCAGTGGATTATTTTTCCTCTTCTCTCAGATGGCTCTTGGAGCTCTGGCGTCTGGCCTCGGGAGTCAAGACTGTGGCCCAGTCACGTGTCACGACCTCTGTTTTCTGTGTAATGGCCTTGTGTGAGCCTTCTAATCTCAGTGACCTCTGGCAACCCCATATTTGCCGGTTACAAGGGGGGACTTAACTTTTCTCCTGGTTCGTCTGTGAGGCAGGGTCCTCATCTCCATTAGCCTTCACCCGAAAGGTTTTTCAAGCAGTCACTAAGTCTAGGAAAGCTTAAGAGAATGTATCAAAAGGGGAAGCATGGAGAGCATTTATGAAGGGGCTAGTTTACTCACGCCCTTCCTCAGGTTAGTTATCAGCATGAACAATACTATATTTTACTTTTAAAGATGGTTTGTAGGTTAAGTTGCCTTTCAAAGAGGTTTTTCTCATTACAATATATATTTATGTATGTATGCATGTAATAAATACACACACACACATCTGTATATCTATATATATAAATATGAATGTAACTAAACTTGTAAACTTATATGTATGTAAACTTGTGCTGTATATAAATCCGAACTGCTTGACCGATCTAGAAAAAATTTTGAATGTGGCCCTCATTTGACCCAAGGAAGGTTTTCGCACAGGTTTCAAACCGTACTCACGCCCTCTCGGTACCTTATTTACTGTGGGTCCCGGCAAAGACCAAGCCATGGGATAACATTTTGGACTGGTGTTAAATGTGGAGTGTTGCGAACATAGGTTCGTCAACTCATACTGATTGTGCACACTAGCGAGAGAGGCTCTGCAGTGGTGGAGGGCTGACATGTGACTCGCTCAGTGTTGGGCCAAGTAATGCGATTGGAATTGCAGCCATGCTTAAGAAAAATTTTCCTGCATCTCCTTTGAATTCTTTTGTCATGTAAAGTATGTGTGCTATTGAAAATATTTTTCTTTCCTGTGATTAATAATTCTGCCTAGAATTCATTGCTTTAAATAAGCATGTTAATCAAAACCACACCATGTGTTACTTCCTTTCTAAGGTAAATGACTGACTGTCATTTAGAATTTTCCCTGGCGGCCCTGGGTTGGTCAGCTAGTATATACAATATATATATACACCATATATATATATATATACACACATACTGTATATATATATATATATATATATATATATATATATATATATATATATATATATATATATATATATATATATTATACATATATGGTGTGTGTGTGTGTATATGTATATATATATATGTATATATATTTATATATATATATATATATATATATATATATATATATATAATATTTATATATATATATATATATATATATATATATATATATATATATATATATATAATCATATATATATATATTATATATAATATATATATATATATATATATATTATATATATATATATATACAACATATATATATATATAATATTATATATATATATATATATAAGATATATATATTATATATATATACTTTATATATAATATATATACAACATATATTAATATATATATATATATATAATATATACTACATATATATATATATATATTATATATATATATATAGATATATATATAATATATTACTATATAACATATATATATATATATATATATATATATAATACAACATATATATATATATATAATATATAATATATATATATATATATACAACATATATATATATATATATATAATATTATATATATATATATATATATATATATTATATATATAAAGAGACAATGTGTGATGTGCAAGCAAATAGGTTACGGGTTTTGGGCTACATAAATGTGAGTTTATCTCTTGGGGTAGAGCATTTTCAGAACCATTTTTTTAGTTAAACGAGGGGCTGCTTTGGGCTACTGGGTCATCCAACCCATCGGCGACACAAAATCGCGCTCAATACAGGGGTGAGCTGTATAACTGTTGTAGTACCCGGTGTTTTTGTACCTTACGGGGAAATGAGTATCAATAGAATGGATGATGATAATGGATTAGGTGTATATGAGGATTTGCGGGTGGACTCCAAACATGTTTCTGTGGGCAGGAAGTGTTATAAAGGGGGTTTTGTCGGATGACGTGGTTCTAGGTCTGATATGGTTTCTATGGTGAAACTTCAAGTGAATAGGTGTGCATAAAACCCAGACAGGTGTGTGTGGATGAATGTAGCGAAAAAGCTGAAGGGGATAGTGTGCAGGCTACGGTTTTCTATAAGCAATATATCGAGTTCAGGGGATACTTGGGCGGAGTTGCTAAACTGTAATGATTCAGTTCGGAACTATCAGAAGGGTACTTATTCGGTCGATTTTGTTGACTGGGTTGATGGAGATAATTCAGTTGCTATTGTCGGGGACATGTGTGAATATTTAGAAGTAGATTTACAGGCTAGGAGGCAGGTTTTTAGGGATCATTTAACCAATGCTGATTTTAAAGGATATATTGAGGTGTGGAAGAGGTTTTGGGTGACTTTGAAGACATAATCACACTTAAAAGGGGATACGTTAGGGTTAAAAATGTGTTAGAACACAAGGTTCACTTAGAGGATAAGACTAAGCCTATTTTTGTCCCTTCATATAGGATTCCTTTTAAGATTGGAGAACAGGTAGAGCAAGAGGTTAATAAGTTGGAGGAGGAAGGCATTGTGAGGCCCAGTTCCTCGCCTTTTAATTTTCCGTTGTTAGCAGTCCCTAAGAAGGATGCTTCAGTCTGGGTTTGTGTGGACTTTAGGAAGTTGAAACAAGAAAACCATTCCTGATCGTTACCCTGTGGCTGTTTTGCCAGATTTATTTGTTGAAGAACTGGGGCCAAGAATATTTATTCTTCAACTGATCAGATGCAAGGGTACTTGCAAGTACTGCTTAGCGAGGAGAGTCGCAAGTAAACAGTGTTTTCCTTGCCGAAGGGACTATTATGAGTTCATGCAGATACCGTTTGGCTTATCAGGTAGTCCTATGACATTTATGAGGCTAGTGAATACAGTTTTGCACAGCTTGTTAGGGAAGTACCATTTTTTGTTTATATGGACGATACCTTAGTTGCCACTGGTTCTGTAGAGGAACATTTTAGAGGTTCTTAGGAGAAGTTCTTAGGAGGCTTATGTTATCAGGTTTGAAGATAAAATGAGCTAAGTGTAATTTTCTGAAGAGGCAGATAGTATATTTGGGTCATGTCATTTCTAAAGATGGGGTTAGAGTGAATGTGGATAAAGTTAGGGGCAATTGTAGATTTTCCTACTCCCCAAGAATAAGAAACAGATTCGGTCTTTCTTGGGCATGGCTGGATTTTTTTCTAGGTTTGTGAAGGGTTTTTCTACTTTAGCATCTCCTTTGACAAAGTCCTGAGGGATGATGTGCAGTTTGTATGGGGTAATGGACAGCAGTCAACCTTTCAGAATATTAAGGATGCTTTAGTTAATCCCCCAGTGTTGAAGTTTCCTGATTTTGTGAAGCGTCCTTTCACTTTGGTGACAGATGCCAGTCACGATGGCATAGGGGCCTGCCTTATTAAGAAGTTTGATGGAAGACTCCATCCGACTGCATTTTACAGTAGGAAGTTTCAGACACGGGGTAGTAATGAACGACTTTGATTGGTAGTGGACATGGAGGCCTTTGCTGTAGTGTCTAGTTTGGTTCATTTTTAGATGTTATTGATGGGCAATCAAGTAGAGGTTCTTACAGACCATAAGCCATTGTTGGATCTTTTCAATAAGCCGGATCTTTCCCCTAAAAGAGCTAGGTGGTATTTGACAATCAGGGATTTAATGCCAAGCTTCGGATATAGAGGTAGACATAATGTAGCAGACGCCTTAGTAGAAGTTTTTCTGATTCGGATGGTTCTCGTGTATGTTATGTATCTGGTGATTACATAGACTAGGATATTAGTTTAGTAAAATCTAACAGGATGAGGATAAGGTTTTGGCAGACGCAAAAGCGTTTCTTAGAGGGGAATTAGTTAGGAAGGGTTATAAGTTGCCTTTTGTGGGTCTTGAATTAGAGGGTAATTTGTTAGTTAGGAAGTTTAGATACAGACTGAGAAATAGTGAGGATAGTTGTCCCTAGGAGTTTAGTACCTACGGTTCTGGATATTGTTCATTGTAGCTCTGGCAGTCCGCATTTGGATATTGAGAAGACATATCAGAATATACGGAGACAATTCTTTTGGAAGAATATAATTGCATCAGTGGAAGACTTTGTGAGAGGTTGTTCGGTTTGTAATGCG